>JAJSOF020000031.1:109137228-109567228 GCA_025594305.2 Periplaneta americana | reverse complement strand
GCAATTGAAACCTGACCCGCCGCCCCGTGGCTCGTTTTGTAACTAACGCATGTGATGAGGCTGAGTGTAGTGTTCGTAAGTGCCAAGACGAAATCAGGTTTGATTCCAGAGCGAGAAAAGTAGGGATCTGTGGATACTATGGAAAATAGTGGCGGATAAAACTGACGGAGAAGTTGAATATCTTAGGGTTTAGGTCATGGTGAAGATAAAATTAATGGAAAGTTCAAGAAGGCGTGAAGATAACCTGCAGAAAAGTATATTCTATTATCCATGTGCTAAAAAGGATAAATGTTCATCTCCCCTCTTGCTTAAAAAAGTCCCTTGTGCAGACACTTGCATTTCCCTATTTCGACTATGCGGACATTTTACTGACTGACCTCTCTAGCGACAACAAAATGAAACTTCAACGTGCTCATAATTTGTGTGTACGTTTTGTAAGCAATGTTCGTAAATATGATCATATTACCCCATCCCTGGAAGCAATAGGTTGGCTTAAACTAGATAAGAAAAGAAATTTACATTCACTTCTCTTTCTCTTCGAAATCTTGAACTCTTCTATTCCTTCGTACCTGTCGTCTCGCTTCACTTACCTTTCTTCCCACCATAATCTGAACACACGCTCTCGTCATGAAACAATACTAACAATACCATCCCATCGCACCTCCTCATACTCATCTTCTTTCACAATAGCCCTGCCAAGACTCTGGAATTCACTACCTGCTAGCATCAGGGACTGTCGAAATAAAATTGAATTCAAACGAAAACTTACTAGGCACTTGGTCAGTAATTGATTACTTATAAATAGTTTCTTTAATCTATCACAAAATATTTCAATATTCAGTAATTTCATCACTATACAATTTTGTTATTCTAGATTTAATTTGTAATTCAGTAAATATAAAATATTCTTTGTTTCTCTATGATAAATTATCTAGCTTTAATTATTCAGGTAATCTTTTCGTACTTTGATTTTATTGTAATTGTAAATTTAATACTAACTGTAATATTATTTGTAATTGTAATTGTAAATTTAATACTAATTGTAATTTTATTGTTGATATTGTAGTTGGAATCTCCTGGTAGAGGGGGAGAAGGCCTGACGGCCTTATCTCTACCAGGTTAAATAAATAAATACTAATACTAATACTAATACTAATAATTATGGAAAGGTTTAGGAAGGTGATGAACATAATTATTGTGGGGAAGATGAAAGAAAGTATGAAGGTATTATGGAAAAATTGATTGAGGTTATGAAGATGATTATTGAAAAAAATTAAAGTGAAGGTAATTATGGAAAAGACGATGGAGTCGTGAAGGTAATTATGGAAAAGACGATGAAGTCGTGAAGGTAATTATGGAAAAGACGATGAAATCATGAAGGTTATGGAATGGTTTAAGAAGACGAAGATAATTGAAGCATCGGCTGGAACAACGTTGTAAGTTACAAAATTTTCATTCGGCGTGTTTCCGTGTAATAATGTTGTACAGGCGTGGCCAAAAGTTTAGAGCACCCCCTTGAAGAAGGCAATTTTACTCAGTATATCATGTCACAACCTTAAATAATTATATGACTTTAGTATAGCTGAAAAGAATATTCTTTTTTATGTATGTTATGTGCAAATCAAAAGTTATATGTCATGGAATGGGCAGAATTGTATATTTTTATTTTTTCTATAAAACACAAATCCAATGCTATAAAAATTTCTGTAAATTGTAATTTGCGCTTCTAATAATTAATATTAATTTCCAATATTCCTAAAATGTAAAGAGACAATTTAAAAAAGAAATTTGAATTAGTTGTCGCCATTTTTCAAACAACACACAAATTAACACAATTTTCCAATTAAAAAATAAAGAGTTAAACGCCATATTTTGATTTAATAACACAAATATTTCTCTCCGAAATCCACTTAGAACTTTGTAGGACCACCTTTTGCATTGTAACAGCATGTATTCTCTTTGGAATTGAGTTTATTAGATTCTATATATAACCCTTTCTCAGGGTTGTCCAACATGCTGCTAACAGCAATTTCAATTCTTGAAGATTTCTTACGTTCGTTTTATTTGCTTCCCTAGAACCGCCCAGATATTCTCAATGGGGTTCAAATCTGGACTTCTAGCAGGCCAAGACGGTAGGAGTATACCATTCTCGGTGAACCATGCCTTGGTTTTCGAGAAGTGTGACAGGGGCATTATCTTGCTGATATAACCAAATCTTTCTTGAATAAGAACTTATTCTGACGAACACAACTAATCAAATGAAGCTCTCAAATATTTTACAAATATCTTTCATCTATCTATATTTACAATACACACAAGCAGCTTGAAGAAACATGTAAATAAAACATCTTCCACCCAAACTACAGTCATCCAACCCTAATAAAAGGGACCACTCCTAATAATAATTTATGACAGGCAATAAATCACAGTTGTCACTCTGTGGCTTGAAGAAAACATAAGAAACCTCCTATTTTTCTTGATATTACAATTGATCCACCCTTAAACTGTTTCGTAACCACATTTTCGTTACTTTTGAAATTAATTTATATTATTGAGAAATTCGTTTTATCTGAAAAATGTAAAAAATTAAAAAACAGAAAAATGTTTTTAAAACAATCATTTTGAAAATAAAAATTAAAGCTTCATACATTTTCAGCTGGAACCAGTATATTTTCAGTACTAATAAATATTCAGGAAATGATTTCCATATAAATATTATATTTAAAAAGTATCAATTTTTGAAGGGGTGCTCTAAACTTTTGGCCGCGACTGTATGTCATGTTACCTTGCTATACTCCTTGGCTTCCAACTGTCCATCAATGCAGTACGTGAAATTCGTCCACTCAAAAGTTTGCTACCCCATAAGAACAACGTTGTACGTGTACACATTTTTGCAGCTCCTGTAAATTTTACCAAATGTAACTTTTAGCGTTATTCCAGCCGAAGCTTCAATTGAATCACTAAATTCGAAAAGGGAATAAGTCACCTTCAGTTAGTTTTGAGAAAAACACAAATAACTTCTGCACACAACGAAATATAAACAAATTGCATCGAAAATATTTCTATGAACCAATCATGACCACACAAGATATTTATGTAAAAAAATCATATATTTCTGAATTTAACCTGCCCTATAGAAACAATTTTTGTGTGTGGACTTGTTCCCCTTTCATATCTAACGAAATGGATTGTAAAAATATTAAATTATCTCCATTATTCAAATCAAAAGCTTTATTGTATACCGATTTATGAACAACAGTAGAGTGTAGCACACAGAAACATTGAAAGCTGTCGGTTATTACATAAACCAAAAAAAAATTCTGTGGGGACTTGTCCCCTTTTATATCTAACGAAATATATTGTACAAATATGTATCGCACAATGTGTTGCATAGGCCTTTTCTACAGGCAGATTGGGAATAACATTTTTCCTTGACAAGAGCTCAAATATGTGAGAGATCAAACCATCAATGTTCTCATATGCCACAATTCTGCCAGGATATGAGCTCTCATATACACACATGAAATAATGTAAAATATTAAAATTGATCATTTTATGGGTGGGAATGGTTCGTCCAATGGACTCTATTGAAAATGTGGCCACCAAACTTTGTAGTTGGTCGTGAAGTTCGAATCCAAGTACAGACGTGGACAAATTATTAACAAAATTGACGATTTTTATGATAATTCTGTTTACAAAATTTGACTTTTCAATTTAGACTACAATTGACAATTTTGCATTTTTCTATCATTACAGTAGACAGAAATATGCAAAAATGTCAACTGTAGTTTAAATTGAAGAGTTAAATTTTGTAAAAATATATAATAAAAAACTTCAATTTTGTTAATAATTTGTAAATTAGCGAAAATGTCAACTACAGTCTAAATTGAAGAGTCAAATTTTGTAAAACTATAAAATAAAAATCTTCAGTTTTGCTAATAATTTGAAAAAATATCCAACATGTCAACTGTATTCCAAATTGATGAATCGAATTTTGTAAAAATATACAATAAAAACCTTCAGTTTTGCTAATAATTTGTAAATATGCAAAAATATCAAATGTAGTCCAAATTGAAGAGTTAAATTTTCTAAAAGTATACAGTACAAATCTTCAATTTTGCTAATAATTTGGAAATACGCAAAAATGTCAAGTGTAGTCTAAATTGAAGAATCATATTTTGTAAAAATATATAATAAAAATCTTCAATTTTGCTAATAATTTGTCCACGTCTGTAAGTGACTAAAATTTCCCAGAGCACCAGATTCAGCTATGAGCTTAGTGTAATCTATTGGTGCGTACACTCTGTCTTCCCTTCGCAGCTTGCCCTTTATGACATCGAAATCCCTATCGCAAGGTAAGAAAGAGTGCCCACGTACTGGAGAATACTGAACTATTTTACAGAACCTTCCAGTGGCAGCTAATGTTAGTAAGAAACGAACTACTGTGTGATTGCGATTTTGTTCTGGAGCACTGTCAGTAAATACATACAGATATTCCACATTAATAGGAATATTGCTTTGAATGTAGTCATTCAAGAGAGTGCACACCTCATTGGGCCCTTTTCTTCCAAGACCCTCATGATGCGTGTAGAATTGGGATTTTCCTGTTTTAAGATTTTTTATACCAAACACAAAACACCAGAGTTGTCTCAAGGAAAATATCTCTTGCACCGGAATGTGAGGCAACACCTTTCTTCGTTTTGCAGGATTTGAAGAAGTACTAGTTTCATCGTTTGACGCCATTTTACTCATGATACATATTTTTCCTTTAGATGGCAGGAACAACAAACTTGAATTCCTTATGAGAAGGGAACAAGTCGTGGACTAAGCTCCTTTTCAAAGTAAACATGAAAATTAAAGTGTCAAAATCTAGACTAAGGAGATGCGGACGTGTTCACTTTTCATGCAGAATGAAAGAGCATGCCGAAATTAGTATGACTACAGTCTTAACTCATTTTTGCCAAAACTGTGACTTATTCCCTTTTCATATTTAGTGATTCAATTATTGTGGGAAAGATTAAGAAAGCGATGAAGGTATTACGGAAAAGTTGATTAAGTTCATGAAGATAATTATGGAAAAGATGATTAAGTCGTGAAGGTAATTATGGATAGGTTTAAGAAGACGGTGAAGATAATTATTTTGGGAAAGCTTATGAAAGCGATGAGGCATTGTAGAAACGTTGATTAAGACTATGACGATAATTGTCAAGAAATATATTAAATTGCTGAATATAATCATGTAAAAGATGAAGTCATAAAGATATTGTTATTATGAAAATGTTTAAGAAGTCGATGAAGATAATTATTGTGGGAAAGATGAAAAAAGCGATGAAGGCATTATGGAAAAGTTGATTATGCCCATGAATATAATTGCATAAAAATGTATTAAAGTGGTGAAGACAATCATAAAAAAGATGATGAAGGCGTGAAGATAATTATGGAAAGGTTTAAAAAGGCAATGAAGATAATTATTGTGGGAAAGATGAAGAAATTGATGAAAGCATTATGGAAAAGTTGATTATGGCCATGAAGATAATTGCATAAAAATGTATTAAAGTGGTGAAGACAATCATGAAAAAGATGATGAAGGCGTGAAGATAATTATGGAAAGGTTTAAAAAGGCAATGAAGATAATTATTGTGGGAAAGATGAAGAAATTGATGAAAGCATTATGGAAAGTTGGCCATGAGATATTGTGAAAAAACATATTAAAATGGTGAAGGTAATCATGCAAAAAATGATGAAGGCGTGGAAGTAATTATGGAAGGGTTTAAAAAGGCAATGAAGATAATTATTGTGGGAAAGATTTAAAAGGGATGAAAGCATTATGGAAAAGTTGATTCTGGCCATGAAGATAATTGCATAAAAATGTATTAAAGTGGTGAAGACAATCATAAAAAAGATGATGAAGGCGTGAAGATAATTATGGAAAGGTTTAAAAAGGCAATGAAGATAATTATTGTGGGAAAGATGAAGAAATTGATGAAAGCATTATGGAAAGTTGGCCATGAAAATATTGTGAAAAAACATATTAAAATGGTGAAGGTAATCATGCAAAAAATGATGAAGGCGTGGAAGTAATTATGGAAAGGTTTAAAAAGGCAATGAAGATAATTATTGTGGGAAAGATTTAAAAGGGATGAAAGCATTATGGAAAAGTTGATTCTGGCCATGAAGATAATCGCATAAAAATGTATTAAAGTGGTGAAGGTAATCATGGAAAAGATGATGAAGGCGTGGAGGTAATTATAGAAAGGTTTAAAATGCGATAAAGATAATTATGAAGAAGATAAAGCAGGCGATGAAGATGATTGTGAATCATATTATGAGGACAATGAAGATAAATATGGAAAAATGCATTAAGATTATGAAAGTAATAATGGAAAAGATTAAGGTCATGAAATTATGGAAAAGTTGATGAAAGCGATGAAGGTACAGTAATTACGAAAAAGATTAAGAAGGCGATAAAGATAGTTATGGAAAAGTTGATGAAGGCAATTATGGAAATATGAAGGAGGTCATGAAGATAATTATGGAAAAGTACAAGAAGGTGGTAAAGAATCGTCGAAAAGATGAAGGTGATGGAGATAGTGACAAAGATGGTGCTGAAGCTAGTTATGGAACAGATGATACGTAAATATTGAAGATTGTTATCAGAACAGAGTCTATCTTCTGCGTGAGGTAGTTAACGACTGCATTAAGTTTACTGGTGATGGTGCAGGCTGCTTAGTATGAACAGAATGAAGGTGATAATGATTGTGTGTTTTAATCAGTAATTTAACAACGCTATAACAACTTATAGGCATTTGATGTGTTGAATCCAAGCAGTAATTCCACGTCCGAGTGTATAACTGTATAGTCCGTGCCTTCTTACATTATAGCCTAAGGAGGAAACCTAATCATGTTTACCCTATTACTACATATGCTAGTGGATTTTAGTGATTTTCAAGTTGTCAGGTTGAATTTTCCTTTGCCAACTTTGTTTCGAATTTCGGTACTGACAAATACTACAGCTGACAGTTACTTTCTGACTGTTATGTTGGCAGCATAGTTTGTCTTTAAGGAAGCTGCCAACGTTCATGAAACAAAAGTTACTAGTCATTGTTATTTCAAATTTGAACATAATAAACAATATTAATAACACGAATAATAATAAATAAAATAGTATAAATTAATAAATAAAGAGCACAAATTTTAAAGTGGTCCTCCACTTTCAGGGTTTGTACTAGTCTTTACATGTGGCCAAACAAATTAAATTTTTAGGTTAGTTCTTATGAATCATAAACTGTTTAGCCAAACGAATGAATTTCATGTTGCCAGACTAATTACATTTTAATTGTAGATCAATAATAATAATAATAATAATAATAATAATAATAATAATAATAATAATAATAATAATAACAATAATATATATTATTATTATTATTATTATTATTATTATTATTATTATTATTATTATTATTATTATTTGGCTGAGAAGCTTTTATCATCCAGTTTGCTCCCAAAAAATCTGAGTTACAATTTATATAACAGTTATATTACAGGGTTCACACCTGTGGAGTAACGGTTAGAGCGTCTAGCCGCGAAAACAGGTGGCCCGGGTTCGATTCCCGGTCGGGTCAAGTTACCTGGTTGAGGTATTTCCCGGGGTTTTCCCTCAACCCAATATGAGCAAATGCTGGGTAACTTTCGGTGTTGGACCCCGGACTCTTTTCACCAGCATTATCACCATCTCATTCAGACGCTAAATAATCTAACTGTTGATAAAGCGTCGTAAAATAACCTACTAAAATAAAAAATAGGCTATATATATTACCGGTTGTTCTGTATGGTTGTGAAACTTGGACTCTCACTTTGAGAGAGGAACAGAGATTAAGGGTGTTTGTGAATAAGGTTCTTAGGAAAATATTTGGGGCTAAGAGGGATGAAGTTACAGGAGAATGGAGAAAGTTACACAACACAGAACTGCACGCATTGTATTCTTCACCTGACATAATTAGGAACATTAAATTCAGACGTTTGAGATGGACAGGGCATGTAGCACGTATGGGCGAATCCAGAAATGAATATAGAGTGTTAGTTGGGAGGCCGGAGGGAAGAAGACCTTTGGAGAGGCCGAGACGTAGATAGGAGAATAATATTGAAATAGATTTGAGGGAGGTGGAATATGATGATAAAGAATGGATTAATCTTGCTCAGGATAGGGACTGATAGCGGGCTTATGTGAGGGCGGCAATGAACCTCCGGGTTCCTTAAAAGCCAGTAATTATTATTATTATTATTATTATTATTATTATTATTGTTATTATTATTATTATTATTATTATTATTATTATTCGGTAGAGAAGCTTTTGTCTTCCAGTCTGCTCTCAAAAAAGCTGAAAGTTAGAATTTATAGAACAGTTATATTATCGGTTGTTCTTTATGGTTGTGAAACTTGGACTCTCACTTTGAGAAAGAAACAGAGATTAAGGGTATTTGAGAATAAGATTCTTAGGAAAATATCTGGGGCTAAGAGGAATGAATGGAGAAAGTTACACAACGCAGAGCTGCACGCATTGTATTCTTCACCTGACATAATTAGAAACATTAAGTCCAGACGTTTGAGATGGGCAGGGCAAGTAGCACGTATGGGCGAATCCAGAAATGCATATAGAGTGTTAGTTGGGAGGCCAGAAGGAGAAAGACCTTTGCAGAGGCCGGGACGTAGATGGAAGAATAATATGAAAATGGATTTGAGGGAGGTGGGATATGATGGTAGAGACTGGATTAATCTTGCTCAGGATAGGGACCAATGGCGGGCTTATGTGAGGGCGGCAATGACAGTGGTAGCCATAACAATCATGGCGATGATAATAACGATGTTATAATGGTGATGTTGGTGATAGTACTAGTTCTGAAAGAAAAGATGATGACGATAAATTATGGAAAAGCTGAAAAATAATTATTAAATTGTGGTGATATTTATGATAAAGGCAGTACGATGATAGTTGATTTGCATCTTTCCTCTTAAAGTACTAGCAACATTAGGAAGACAACACAGATCTTACAGAATCAGCAATTGTAGAAGTTGCTTTTTTATATTTCACATATAAAATCACTGCAGAAAGGAAATGTTTCAGACTACAAAATATCACGTTTTTATAGCTGGTACATTCATCTGCATTCCAATCAGTGTAATGGCATAAAGACGTGTATGTATTAGCCCCATAAATAAATGTAAACACATTTCTCCGAAAGCCATACTTCAGTGTGCGGCAAGCCACAGAAGTTTATCCCCTCTCATCCGGTCCCCGTCTGTCAGAGCTCTCGCTACCTCCTACCCTTTTTTCAGATCTCTGCATGCAGAAAGTTTTAATCTAAGCTAAATAAATTGGTCAGTGCATCATCCAAGCAGTAAAGCCATGTGATATACGATGAGCTACAGAACGCTACACATAAAATTGAAAATGGTCCTGATCGGAAAGTCAATATTAGTTCCTGAAACATATAAATAATAAACGAGTCAATAAATATACAGAGTGTTTCATAACATATGCGACTCTCTTTAGGACTGTATTCAGTACGTAAAAATAATGAAAAGATGCATAAAACTATCCACGAAATCTTACTGGCTTTTAAGAAACCCGGAGGTTCATTGCCGCCCTCACATAAGCCTGCCATTGGTCCCTATCCTGAGCAAAGATTAATCCAGTCTCTATCATCATATCCCATCTCCCTCAAATCCATTTTAATATTATCTTCCCATCTACGTCTCGGCCTCCCTAAAGGTCTTTTTCCAACTAACACTGTATATGCATTTCTGGATTCACCCATACGTGCTACATGCCCTGCCCATCTCAAACGTCTGGATTTAATGTTCCTAATTACGTCAGGTGAAGAATACAATGCGTGCAGTTCTGTGTTGTGTAACTTTCTCCATTCTCATGTAACTTCATCCCTCTTAGCCCCAAATATTTTCCTAAGCACCTTATTCTCAAACACCCTTAACATATGTTCCTCTCTCAAAGTGAGAGTCCAAGTTTCACAACCATACAGAACAACCGGTAATATAACTGTTTTATAAATTCTAACTTTCAGATTTTTTGATGGCAGACTGGATGATAAAAGCTTCTCAACCGAATAATAACAGGCATTTTCCGTATTTATTCTGAGTTTGATTTTCTCTTGGGTGTCATTTATATTTCAAGATGTTATTACAAAATCAGCCCTAGTCATTTTTAATGAAATTGAGTTAAGGACACATTTTCTACTATTTCAAATGTTTATAGACTCCAAAATGACGCATGTCAGGTGTAATAGCCACAAAGATAAACACCAGTTGTACGGAAACAGCTGACATGTGTTGTTCTATTTATGTTCATTGTTCTCTTGAAAAGTAGCAATTTTTACAGTGGTTGTTTTTGTAATAATGTCTTCATTTTGTTACTGTTGCTCTAAGGTACTTGAATTTTTCCACCTTTTCAAATGGTAAATTTCCAATTTTTTTATTTTTTTACCATACTATGGAGGAGAATTCATCAAATTAAAATAAAAAACAAACATTATTTTCGATTTACGGAGGTGTATATGCCTCTTGAACATACCTCTTACTTTTGGAAAAAAAACCTACATTTCTGTATCTTTCCTCCAAAACAAAGAGCAACACAGTGCTGCCAACACTGTCCGTTTTCCACTTGCTTTGTCGACAAATCGGCTTGCTGGCTAGAAGCTAATGCCTGCTAATGCAGAAATTGCGTGCCTCAGGAAAGAAATCCTCAATAAATATTTGTCTACAAATATTACCGGAGTGTTTAGTAATGAATGCTCATCGCCTCTGGGCGGGATACAGTGTCAGGCACGGTAACATCCCAGGCAGGAAGGCAGTAGATTAGGCGGACGTGATTAAATCTAGTAGTCGTGAACTGATCATCTAGCACCGCCCTCTGGAACATTTCTGAGACTTGCCAACAGATCGCTCAAAGCATGTAGCATAGTGGAGTTCACCGTTGCTAAGCAACAGGATGTATTGAAATAATCCACAAATCCCAAGTGATGAAATTTGGAAATTTAAACCAAGAATAAGATATTATAGAAATAAAAGATTCGTTCAAGTAAACTTCCCAATTTTTGTAGAGGATAATATAAAACTTAATTTAAGACATGGCGTCAACTAATAGAATAAATCAAATACGCACATAAGCTGTATTACAAATAATAATATTTTTATTTTATTTATGCTCGACCATGCCGAAATGTAGTAATTATACACCTGGTAGCAGCCCTTTAATGGACCTCATTAAAGTACACCTATTCATTAAAGTTCAGGTTTTCCACCAATCAGAAAGCAATTTGAAAGCGCAAGTATCGATTATTCTCCGATATGCAATCCAAAGACAATTAGCGAAACGCCACGGAGGCTGGAAATCCAATACTGTCGCAGAAGGTTATGTTCTGTTACTATCATAATTAGCGTTAATTGTAAATAATATTCAAATAAATTCAATTTGTCATCTCGTTTTTCAATCTCTAGATCAATTTCAAGGTTATATCAAGATTAGGGGAGAGTCGGGTAGTATCGGACATCGGGTAATATCGGACAGTGAGTTTCTTTCATCTACCACACGATGATAGTACCTGATTGACATGGTTACGTTTCTGTGATGTTGCATAGAGAAACGTAACCATGTCATTCAGGTACTACCATATGGTGGTAGATGAAAGAAACGCACTATCCGATACTACCCGATGTCCGATACTACCCGACTCTCCCCTAATGTTCATTTTACTCTCTAGAATATATCAAGGTCAATGACATTTGTTCCTCGGAAAAAATCAATACTTTCGCGTCTGCGCACAACTCACAATTTACGAGATATTGTACAAGGTCACTTCCGCTCCCCAGTCAGATAAGAATAACATGAATACTTATGAATAATTTCAAGTTAGAAATATGGTCGAGCATAAAAAGTCGTATGAAACTTGCCTATAATGGTAATTAAGACGCTCGTATGAAAATTATGAAACTCGCTTGCGCTCGTTTCATAAACATACTCGCGTCTTAATTACTACCATTATAGGCTCGTTGCATAATGTACTATTATCAGAGCTTCCACAAATTAGAGGCTGCCATTAGACAAAGCATACAAAACAAAAAGATAGAACAAATAGATAATTAAAGATAACAGAGTAAGAAAAATGACAAACAAACAAACAAATAAACAGAAAAAACAAACAATGGCAGTTAACAGAATAAGAAAAGTGATTTTTGGGGGAAGTGGAAAACAGATAGTGTTGGTAGCACTATGTTGCTCTTTGTTTCGGAGAAAAGATACAGATATGTAGGAAGTTACAGACAAGAAAAGAAAAACAAAAGGAAATCGAAGTAGCAACTACAACTAACAAAGTATAATAGGCCTACAAAGAAAATGAAATTAATGTTCCGGAAATCAAAAGGAAGCGAATAAAAAGAAAAAAAAGAAATACGAAATCAAAGAGAAGAAAAGTAAATCAAAATATAAGCGAAGAAATACAAAAGGAATTCAACGCAATGAAAAAAAGAACAAGACTATAGGGAAAAATAAACTAAACTAAAATACTTACTTACTTACAAATGGCTTTTAAGGAACCCGAAGGCTCATCACCGCCCTCACATAAGCCCGCCAGCGGTCCCTATCCTGTGCAAGATTAATCCAGTCTCTATCATCATACCCCACCTCCCTCAAATCCATTTTAATATTATCCTCCCATCTACGTCTCGGCCTCCCTAAAGATCTTTTTCCCTCCGGTCTCCCAACTAACACTCTATATGCATTTCTGGATTCGCCCATACGTGCTACATGCCCTGCCCATCTCAAACGTCTGGATTTAATGTTCCTAATTATGTCAGGTGAAGAATACAATGCGTGCAGTTCTGTGTTGTGTAACTTTCTCCATTCTCCTGTAACTTCATCCCGCGTAGCCCCAAATATTTTCCTAAGCACCTTATTCTCAAACACCCTGAACCTATGTTCCTCTCTCAGAGTGAGAGTCCAAGTTTCACAACCATACAGAACAACCGGTAATATAACTGTTTTATAAATTCTAATTTTCAGATTTTTGGACAGCAGACTGGGTGATAAGAGCTTCTACAAACATTAATTCTAGGAAATGAAAGGAAAATGAAGAAAATACAGTAAATTGAGGATATAGAAAAAAGAAATAAAAGTGAAAAGAATTAAAAATAAAGAAACAAAACAGGAATAAAAATAAAAAAAGCGAAACAAAACAAAAATAAATGAAAATGGAACAGCCGAATAAAGTAAACACAAACAACTGATTATTAAAACAAAATAACTACAAATAAAAAGTAAAAACAAAACATAAAGGAATTACCATTAGAATGCTATACGTAAAAAGAAATGAAATTAAATGACGCAAAAAAAAATATATATTATATAAATGTATAAAGCAAAAGAAAATGATTAAAGGATAATCGAACGAAAACAAAAGTACGAAAACTGCCAGCAAATAAATCATCAAAAGACTAAGCAGATCACCTTCAGAAAGGGAGGAAAGCCCAACGGAAATGACAGATTAACGCTTCTCGGCGAGCCGCTAGAAGTCGTATCGCAATTCTCCTACCTAGGCATCACCCTGCAAACAACCATAAAATCCTTCAGAATACACGTACAACAAAAAGTGTCAGCAGCAATATACAGCATCATCCACCTCCAGCAACTATCAACAGAAACAGCAACGACGCTTTTGAGCACAGTCATAACCCCCATAGCAACGTATGGAATGAACATAATTTGGGAAAAATTTACAAGCAGAGACATGGCATAAATACAGAGTGATTTATATAGGACTGACACATTTCTTTCATTAATTGTTTCAAAACGAATTGTGCTAGCGACAACTTATTATACCTAAAATGTAGAGGAATTTTAGGAGATTATTTACCTCTATGGCAAATGTTGTCCGGCGTTGTCAAATCCGGAGATCTCGGTGGCCATAGGTTCCTGGAAATTATTCGGTCGTCACATAACCGGATAAATGGAACCATGCTTCATCTGTGAACCATGTGATGGACAATATGGCAGGATTTTGCACAACGAACGTCTGAAACCAACGACAATAATTCAATCTTTTATCCTTACCTGGTTCCTGTAGCTGATGAACAACCGTAACCCTATATGGCTTTAGGCTCTCTGACACATTGAGTAGGTGTACCCTGTCTCCTGCGACAAACGTCTTAATGATTTTTTGGGGACTGCTCCAGTCGTGCTCTTACGTCAACAACAACCGTGGGAAGCCTAGATGAATGATGCTTACCCTTTTCACTCACCAGAGATCCAGTTGTTTCCAATTTGTTTACCAGTCCCAGTATTGTGTTTCTTTTGGGAAGATTGCGAACACCAAATTCTCTCTGGCTTGCCCTTTGAGTAGCTGTAATTGAATTCGTAATCCAGTATTGCTTCACAAGGAAGAGTCGTTGATTTAATGTGTACTGCATTTTCACGTTGACACAAAATGTCGAAAACAGCTCCCAACAATAGGAATAAAACATAAACATCTGAGCATCTAGTGACAAGGAATCGAAACTCCAGAATATTCTGCTGTTGGTTTCAGACGTTCATTGTGCAAAATCCTGCCATATTGTCCATTACATGGTTCACAGATGAAGCATGGTTCCATTTGTCCGGTTATGTGACGACCGAATAATTTCCAGGAACCTGTGGCCACCGAGATCTCCGGATTTGACAACGCCGGACAACATTTGCTATAGAGGCAAATAATCTCCCAAAATTCCTCTACATTTTAGGTATAATAAGTTGTCGCTAGCACAATTCGTTTTGAAACAATTAATAAAAGAAATGTGTCAGTTCTATGTAAATCACTCTGTATTTGTTACTGTTGCTCCAAGATAATTGAATTTTCCACTTCTTCGAAGGATAAATCTCCAATTTTTATATTTCCATTTCGTACAATATTCTGGTCACGAGACATAATCATATACTTTGTCTTTTCGGGATTTACTTCCAAACCTATCGCTTTACTTGATTCGAGTAAAATTTCCGTGTTTTCCTTAATCGTTTGTGGGTTTTCTCCTAACATATTCACGTCATCCGCATAGACAAGGAGCTGATGTAACCCGTTCAATTACAAATCCTGTCTGATATCCTGAACTTTCCTAATGGCATATTCTAGAGCAAAGTTAAAAAGTAAAGGTGATAGTGCATCTATAATAAACATTTATAAATAAAAAAATAAATACATCACAAAGAACGTAAAATGAATATTCATGGGAAAGTTTATACATGTGGCTTATCCCTATTATATACGTACACTATGTAAGTAGTTTCACAAATTCTGAATATAGAGTCGCTCATGGGGCAAGTGTTGGCTAATGGGAAATTATTTACAGAAATTTATGAACACCTTGATGACAGTTTCATGGTCTCGTATCATTAATTCGATGACTGAGATCGTCTTGCAAATATACTGTATTTAATGTATTATTATTATTATTATTATTATTATTATTATTATGGGACCTCTCTTATTTTTATTATTTATAAATGATATAAGTAAAAGAATAAGTTCTAGCTGCCTTTTGTTTGCGGATGATCTCAAAATCTTTCGCAAAATTAATAGTTTGGTTGATTGTCAAATTCTTCAAAATGACATTAATTCAATTTCACAATGGTCTGTTGAAAATGGAATGAAAATTAATCAATCCAAAACTTCTGTTATTTCCTTTTCACGGAAAACTATCTCCCTAAAATTTAACTATTCTCTCAGTAATGTCGTAATTACTAGGACAGATTGTATTAGAGATCTTGGTGTCCTACTTGATTCAAAATTATATTTCCATGATCATGTGCAATATATTTATAACCATTCATTAAGAATGCTTGGTCTAATCAGATCTATAACTTATTCTTTTTCCACTCCTATGTGTTTATTAATTTTATACTATACGTTGGTTAGATCCAAGCTTGAATATGCATCTGTTGTATGGAACTCCATTACTTCCACTGACTCGGCTAAATTGGAGAATATTCAAAGAAAATTTATTTCCTTGTGTTCTTATAGATTTTTACCAAATTCCGATTATAACTATGAGATTAAATGCAATTATTTCAATTGCGGTTGTTTGTTCACCAGACGTCAGGATCTTGATTATTTAATTTTTTGCAAAGTCATTAAGGGTGATATTGATTGTGAATCCTTCATAAGCAATATCAGTCTTCGTATTCCTGCTAATGGTTTAAGATTTCATAAATTGTTTTATAATAAGAATCCTAAATCTCTCTCTCCGGTTTGCAGATGCATTAAATATGCTAATTTGCATGGATTCAACTTGGATCCATTTAATGTGTAGTATATCTTTGAGTTTTTAACTCACTGATCTATTTTAATAATTATTTGTCCATTTTATTTCTTGCATTTGGTCAATTGATTAATGTAGACTATTCCATTATTTCAATTATCTCATTTGACTAATTTTATAATTATTATTTGATCATTGATTATGTAGACCATTATATTGTTTGTATTTCATCTCATTGCCATTTTCTATCATTCATTCTCATCATCATTTGTTGTTTTGTTCTGTTTTGTATCGTGCAAAACTGTAATTGGCCTTGTGCTGTTGTTTTTGCACGTTAATATTCTAAATAAATAAATAAATAAATAAAATAAATTATTATTATTAAAGGTAAAAAGTAAAGGTATCCCCGTAACATGCCATGAAGGCACTTGGGGGCATGGAGGTAGAGCCCCATGCTTTCCATGACCTCGGCACTAGAATGAGGTGGTATGGTCGGCACTGCCTTTTACCCCGGAAAGACCCGGTACTCAATTTTATAGAAGGCTGAGTGAACCTCGGGGCCGTTCTGAAAGTTTGGCAACGAGAAAAAATCCTGTTACCACCTGGGATCGAACCCTGACCTTTCAGTCCGTAGCCAGCTGCTCTACCAACTGAGCTACCCGGCCGCCCATTATTATTGTTATTATTATTATTATTATTATTATTATTATTATTATTATTATTATTATTATTATTATTATTATTATTATTATTGGAGGGATTCTTTTGACAACATGTTGAGAGCGCCAGATCACATCTGGCGAGCGCCCGCTAGCAGTCAGGTATGGGGTCGATAAATAAATCAACCCCCGTATTTCATATCCAACCCCCAACCCACCCCGACTTCATCGGGTTCATAATATATCTCATTGAGTTAGACTCCCAACGAAGCTTCATCCAGTTTCTTCAAATGGAGAGAGATTGGATTTCATCCATAATCCATCCTCTTTCTTTGCCAGATATGCAGGAGAAAGAAGCAAAATGAATCTTGAATAATAATCCCTCGCTACTGAGCAGAAACGAAAAGGATTCCGCTACAGAATCAAACCCCCAAATTAAAGGCATTCAACGGTTAAGGAACTTTGTGAATTGTTTTCAATTTCCTGCATTATGGGTAATGATGAAGGGCCCAGACTCGGGTTTCGATATCCTTTTTCTGTAATAACTCCACGCATAAAAGGAACGCGGCTTGAATTTCAACCAGATTCCTGGGCTAATAGGAAATTATGCATTACGTCTCAATGCGTCCGCTGGAACATCCTCCTAGCGGGAGAAGAGAGAAATGTTTATCACCTTGGTAACAGAATTCGCTTTTATGTGAAAGGCTAAGAAAGACAAACTTCTGCGGATTTTAACGCGTTAGTAGAGAATAGGGTTTACAGTTTCGTCCTCGACTGTAGACCAGAGTATTGCGTATTCATAACCCAGTCTAGACTAAAGAATAATTTAGGCAAATGGACGGCAGTACCTGTGCGAAAATATGGTTCAATATTGAAAGTCCACACCTGTGGAGTAACGGTCAGCGCGTCTGGCCGCGAAACCAGGTGGCCCGGGTTCGAATCCCGGTCGGGGCAAGTTATCTGGTTGAGGATTTTTCCGGGGTTTTCCCTCAACCTAATATGAGCAAATGCTGGGTAACTTTTAGTGTTGGACCCCGGACTCTTTTCACCGGCATTATCACCTTCCTATCATTCAGACGCTAAATAACCTAGATGTTGATACAGCGTCGTAAAATAACCCAATAAAATAAAAATATTGAAAGCTCTTTCGTCGCTGGAAAACGTGAACATATTTCTGGAACATAGTATACTCACTAACTCAGTACTGTTTACTTTATGCGGACTTGGTTCTGTATGCAGGACAGTTGAACTTCATTAGTAGAAAGGGTGGCATTGAAGTACATTAAAAAACCCGGGTACAATAAAAATTGAAGTAAAATTTACAATGATGTCCCTGTATATGAGATGCAAATAATTTCTTGTGTTAGTTATGAGTGTTTAATCCTGAAATTTGAAATATATCCAGAATATATTCAGTGTGTACTATGTCTGCAATAGCGAAGTACTAGTCAGTCTTATGTTTTTATACATTTCTATTTTGTTTGAAGGAGAAAGTAACCATAGTGATGTCTACGACTGAAACATCAAGTATGTAGATCAAAACATGACAAAACATCGGGTAAACACAGCTTCTGCATACAACTGGCATAACTAGCTTTCTATACCCAATTGCATGCAGAATCAAAGCTGACCACAATTTCAGTGGTTCGGGGTAGCGGATATAGGGGTGGGGGTGGTGTTGGAGGCGAGTGGTTGGGGTTTGACGTGGAGGGGTGGTGGGTACTGCATGAGCGGTTGTTTTTTAGAGTTGACTCATGTCGGATCAGCAAACTGGAACAAAAATATTTTTCAACCTCATTATTCATGCTTCATGCATTAAATATTTCAACTGGCAGATGGACTTCACCAGGTAGTGGCAGCGCCACAATCGCGGTGCGGTCACTTCCCCAATTTTCATTCGCTTTGTATTAAAAATTGCTTTATTAAAGTTTTGGAGCCAGCAACTGAATGTTTTATTGTCGACCAGGCACGCTGCAGGTGGCTCCAAACGAACTAAAGCACATTTTAATTGCAATTCTTTGCTCCAATGCCTCTGTTTATTAAATTCAGTTAGAATAAATAAATATTTCATCTTTTAAACTAATGTGTGCAGTTCTGTGTCTGTATATGATGGGTTTCCAATTCACTGCGGGCTAAATCAAGGAGATGCACTATCACCTTTACTTTTTAACTAGGCTCTAGAATATGCCATTAGGAAAGTCCAGGATAACAGAGAGTTTGGGATTGAACGGGTTACATCAGCTTCTTGTCTATGCGGATTACGTGAATATGTTAGGAGAAAATCCACAAACGATTAGGGAAAACGCGGAAATTCTATTTGAAGCAAGTAAAGCGATAGGGTTGGAAAGTAAATCCCGAAAAGACAAAGTATATGATTATGTATCGTGACCAGAATATTGTACGAAATGGAACTACAAAAATTGGAGATTTATCTTTCGAAGAGGTGGAAAAATTCAAATATCTTGGAGCAACAGTAACAAATATAAATGACACTCGGGAGGAAATTAAACGCAGAATAAATATGAGAAATGCCTGTTATTATTCGGTTGAGATGCTTTTGTCATCTAGTCTTCTGTCAAAAAATCTTAAAGTTAGAATTTATAAAACAGTTATATTACCGGTTGTTCTGTATGGCTGTGAAACCTGGACTCTCACTTTGAGAGAGGAACAGAGATTAAGGGTGTTTGAGAATAAAGTTCTTAGGAAAATATTTGAGGCTAAGAGGGATGAAGTTACAGGAGAATGGAGAAAGTTACACAACGCAGAGCTGCACGCATTGTATTCTTCACCTGACATAAGTAGGAACATAAAATCCAGACGTTTGAGATGGGCAGGACATATAGCACGTATGGGCGAATCCAGAAATGCATATAGTGTTAATTGGGAGACCGGAGGAAAAAGACCTTTAGGGAGGCCGAGACGTAGGTAGGAAGGTAATATTAAAATGGATTTGAGGGAGGTGGGATATGATGATAGAGACTGGATTAATCTTGCTCAGGATAGGGACCGATGGCGGGCTTATGTGAGGGCGGCAATGAACCTCCGGGTTCCTTAAAACCCAGTAAGTAAGTAAGTGTGCAGTTTTGTATATGTGGCATTTAGAGACGTAGCTGTCCAAAATGTCGCAGCTGCCACCATTTTACTATTTCTGATGTCTTGAGCCATTGATTGGTAAATAAGAGAAAAGTAATAGGCCTACAAGTTCGAGAGCCCACACTCACCTATACAGATCATGAGAGATAAGAAAGCTGTTTGTTCCCTTCTGACATCAGGGAGAATCAGGTTAGATCAGCGATATCATCCCGTCCTACTACGTGCTGTACTTCAATTTCGTTCCAGCAACAGCACACGTTAAAACCTTACCTCCCCTGATATCCCTCTCTCATCTGCAGTCTTATGCTAAACGTGCTATGAGAGTACAGATTTATTTGTTTCTTTTTTTCGTTCTTCCCTTCTTTCTTTCCATCCTTCCTTTCTCCCTCCCTCCTACCCCTCCCTTCTTCCATTCTTCCTTTCTCACTTTCTTTCCATCCTTCCTTCCTCCCTCCTTTGTTCCTTTCTTTCCTGCTTTCATTTTTTCTTTCTTTCTTTCCATCCTTTCTTTCTTCCTCCCTCCTTTCATTCATCCTCTTAAATTTCTTTTCAACCTTCCTTCGTTCCTCCTTTCTTTCTTTCTTTCTTTCTTTCTTTCTTTCCATCATTCCTTCTTCCCTCCTTTCATCCATCCTTCTTTTCTCCCCTCTTTCCATCCTTTCTTTCTTCCTCCCTCCTTTCATTCATCCTCTTTATTTTCTTTTCATCCTTCCTTCTTTCTTTCTTTCTTTCTTTCTTTCTTTCCACCCTTCCTTCTTCCCTCCTTTCTTTCTTTCTTTCCACCCTTCCTTCTTCCCTCCTTTCATCCATCCTTTTTTCTCCCCTTTTCCATCCTTTCTTCCTTCCTCCCTCCTTTCATTCATCCTCTTTATTTTCTTTTCATCCTTCCTTCGTTCCTTCTTTCTTTCTTTCCATCCTTCCTTCTTCCCTCATTTCATCCATCCTTCTTTTCTCCCCTCTTTCCATCCTTTCTTTCTTCCTCCCTCCTTTCATTCATCCTCTTTATTTTCTTTTCATCCTTCTTTCTTTCTTTCTTTCCACCCTTCCTTCTTCCCTCCTTTCTTCCATCCTTTTTTTCTCCCCTCTTTCCATCCTTTCTTTCTTCCTCCCTCCTTTCATTCATCCTCTTTATTTTCTTTTCATCCTTCCTTCGTTCCTTCTTTCTTTCTTTCTTTCTTTCTTTCCATCCTTCCTTCTTCCCTCCTTTCATCCATCCTTCTTTTCTCCCCTCTTTCCATCCTTTCTTTCTTCCTCCCTCCTTTCATTCATCCTCTTCATTTTCTTTTCATCCTTCCTTCGTTCCTCCTTTCTTTCTTTCTTTCTTTCTTTCTTTCTTTCTTTCTTTCTTTCTTTCTTTCTTTCCATTCTTCCTTCTTCCCTCCTTTTCTCTCGTCTTTCATCCTTCCTTCCTCCTTTCTTTCTTCCTTTCTTCTTTCTTTCTCTCCTTACTTTCTTTCCATCCATCTATCCATCCTTCCTTCCTCCCTCCTTTGTTCCTTTCTTTTTTCTTTCCTGGATTCATTCTTTCTTTCTTTCCATCCTGCCTTGCTCCCTCCTTTCATCCATTCTTCCTTTCTCCTTCCTTTCATCCTTTCTTCCTTTCTGTTTGGCATCCCAACAAATCTCCATCATCTCATCATCATCTTATCATCATCATCATCTCATCATCATCATCATCATCAGCTCATCGCGGGTGTAGCGTAGACCAGCCTCTTATGACACGCCCCGGGCAACGACTCTGTCGGTAAATTGGTCTACATAACTGGCTTCACATGAGGGAATGAGTAACGGTCAAGTAACCGCAATTAATAAAAAATACTTTAAGTAATTTTTTAATATAAAAAACAACCAGAGAGACAGTATTCTAATAAGATTTCTTTCTGAAATCCACTATTTCACTATTGTGTCACAAGAAGTTTCTAGTTTAAAAGCATATTGAATTTCGTACATAAACAGAAATATATACGATTCAACGAGTGACCCGATTCAAGCTTGCATCGTCTAATGTTTATGAGAAATAGATACATCTTCAATTGCATACCAGGATTTGAACCCGGTCCCACTGGACTTTAAGCTGTATGTGCTAGCACTTCAAGCACAGAAGAAGATATTGCTTCACGGGCATTATAGGGTATATATCCACGATTGGACATGGATTGAAACTCCAATCCCGGATGAAAGTGTGTGTGGGGGGGAACTGGATGAAGCAAGCGACTGTCCCAAAGGGTATCGAGTGATCGTAATCAAGTGGAGGATTTGAGTTTAATTATATTCCCGTTAGAATCTTCCCGATGAATATGCAGGGCAGACGAAGAAGAGTTATCTTGAAAATGAATAGGGGGAGAAGAAGAAGGCCTGTCCCTGGGGACCCGTCATATTTTAATCGCATTGTGCACATGTGCTGTTTGCTCATCTCCCCTCGCTGCATCACCAAGGTATTATCTTTCGTTCATTAAAGTTTCAGGGACCTGAGAGCCATTCCTGAAGAAACAAATCTATTTCCTTCCACCGGAGAAATCCTCTTTGTAACACTACGAAATAATATCGACTAGAAGGAAGGATTTCATCGTCGCTTCTTTGTTTCTGGTCTGGTTACCCTTGTTGCTAAGTTATCGTAGGAAGCGACGTAACTATGACGACTTTCAGATGTTTGAAGACAAAGTTGTGATATATGAAGATGGATTAAAATGTAGTCTATTACTTCTTATAATAAATTCTTTTGTACGAGATCGTGCGTATTTGCTTGTTTTCCGCACAGAACCAACGTAGCACACATAACAATTTCCCTCTTCTTACCGCTTAAGCGCGACATTCATTTTACTGCTTTAGGCTTTTAACATATTACTTTTAGAGACGTTTAACATAGTAATAATTATAAATTGGAAACTTACCACTGCAATTTCACCTAAATTGCAATGTTAATTATTGTTTTTAAATATCTGCAAAAATTAAGTAAAGTCTACTACTCCACGAAACTTATTGCATTCCTGATACAAGTAACATTAAGGAAGCCGTGAAAAAATCAACAAGATTCCAGATGCCGATGTTATTACTGCAATATGTTATATAAATAATATTGTTAAAATATTAAAATGAAAAATAAATCATTACATAACCTTACCGTTTGTTTTAAGTTCGCATTTATAGACTGGGGGGAAAAAAAAAGACAGACGTATATCACGGCCTGCTGGAGTATAGTAAACACAGTAAACATTTTATAGCAACAATGTTGAAGAAAGATATTTTGGTTTTCCGAAGTTGCCGTCATTAAACAGAAACCAACATGGAGATTTCATTGTAACTAATTAGAAATTCTTCTTTCAGGTATGTAATAAACGATCTTCGCACAAAATAATGTACGATACACGAGCGGTATGTTTGTTTTCATGTTCTCGGAAATTAAAAAAGCTCAACTACGTTTCGCTTTTCAATCTTTTCGTCGACCACGAAAACGTCAACATACCGCTCTTGTAACGTATATTACTATTTCGTGGTTTAGAACTTCATTTTGGCAGATTCTTATTTCTTTATGCATTTGGAAACGTTTTCTTATTTGTAAAATTCTTCTACTCGTAGGCCTATTTATATTTCTCCTAAGAAATTGAAACTTCTTTTATTTCACAAGCGAAAACTTACATAGTACAAGATTACCATTTTAAAACATACATTAAAATTTAAAAAGAATTACTAAATCTACTGCCAAATTTAACCATAGTATTCTTTAACTCTCTTACTAGTTTGGACATTTTGAAAGTTTACTGCAATCAACATGAGTACTTGAATGCTGATACCAATTTCAAATATACTAAAAATCGGTTGAATTAAAAAAAATGTATATTTAAATATGATGCTAGTTTGAACCACTGTGAAATATCTACTAAAATCGATAACAATTCTTGGAGACTGATTCCAATCTGAAAATCGCTACATAGGCTCCTATTGACCGAAATTTAAAAATATTATTTAAGTTTGATGCTAATAACACTGTAACATCTATTGGAATCAACAAGAATAAAATTCTTCACACCTGATACGGGTTTGAAACAAACTAATATCGAACGGAATTTTAAAATATTCTTTCTTTAAGTCTGATGGTAATTTGGAGCACTGCTATATCTATCAGAATCAGCAAGAATAAAATTCTTACCAGTTTAAAATAAACTAATATTCATTAAAATTTAACAACGGATGCTAAGCTGATACCAGTTTAATATAAACTAATATTCATTAAAATTTAACAACGATATTCAAATATGATGCTAATTTGGAATAGCAAAAATAAAATTCTTGGAAGCTGATACCAGTTTAAAACAAACGAATATTCATTAAAATTTAACAACGATATTCAAATATGATGCTAATTTGGAATAGCAAAAATAAAATTCTTGGAAGCTGATACCAGTTTAAAACAAACGAATATTCATTAAAATTTAACAACGATATTCAAATATGATGCTAATTTGGAATAGCAAAAATAAAATTCTTGGAAGCTGATACCAGTTTAAAACAAACGAATATTCATTAAAATTTAACAACGATATTCAAATATGATGCTAATTTGGAATAGCAAAAATAAAATTCTTGGAAGCTGATACCAGTTTAAAACAAACGAATATTCATTAAAATTTAACAACGATATTCAAATATGATGCTAATGCTAATTTGGAAAACAAACAAAAACGATAAAATTCTAAAATTCTTGGAAGCTGATACCAGTTTAAAACAAACGAATATTCAAAAATTTAACAACGCTAATTTGGAATAGCAAAAATAAAATTCTTGGAAGCTGATTTAAAACAAACGAATATTCATTAAAATTTAACAACGATATTCAAATATGACCAAACGAATTTCATTAAACAAAATATGATGCTAATTTGGAATTAAAATTCTTGGAAGCTGATACCAGTTTAAAACAAACGAATATTCATTAAAATTTAACAACGATATTCAAATATGATGCTAATTTGGAATAGCAAAAATAAAATTCTTGGAAGCTGATACCAGTTTAAAACAAACGAATATTCATTAAAATTTAACAACGATATTCAAATATGATGCTAATTTGGAATAGCAAAAATAAAATTCTTGGAAGCTGATACCAGTTTAAAACAAACGAATATTCATTAAAATTTAACAACGATATTCAAATATGATGCTAATTTGGAATAGCAAAAATAAAATTCTTGGAAGCTGATACCAGTTTGAAACAAACTAATATTCATTAAAATTTAACAACGATATTCAAATATGATGCTAATTTGGAATAGCAAAATAAAATTCTTGGAAGCTGATACCAGTTTAAAACAAAATAATATTCATTAAAATTTAACAACGATATTCAAATATGATGCTAATTTGGAATAGCAAAATATTCATTAAAATTAAAATTTCTAAAATTTTAAAACAAACGAATATTCATTAAAATTTAACAACGATATTCAAATATGATGCTAATTTGGAATAGCAAAAATAAAATTCTTGGAAGCTGATACCAGTTTAAAACAAAGTAATATTCATTAAAATTTAACAACGATATTCAAATATGATGCTAATTTGGAATAGCAAAATTAAAATTCTTGGAAGCTGATACCAGTTTAAAACAAAATAATATTCATTAAAATTTAACAACGATATTCAAATACGATGCTAATTTGGAATAGCAAAAATAAAATTCTTGGAAGCTGATACCAGTTTAAAACAGACTAATATTCATTAAAATTTAACAACGATATTCAAATATGATGCTAATTTGGAATAGCAAAAATAAAATTCTTGGAAGCTGATACCAGTTTAAAACAAAATAATATTCATTAAAATTTAACAACGATATTCAAATACGATGCTAATTTGGAGTAGCAAAAATAAAATTCTTGGAAGCTGATACCAGTTTGAAACAAACTAATACTCATTAGAATGTAACAATGATCTTCAAATATAACGCTAATTTGGAATAGCAAAAATAGAAGTTTTGAAAGCTGATACAGTTTGAAACAAACTGATATCCATTGAAATTTAACAATGTTCTTGAAACATGATGCTAATTTGGAACAGCAAAAATAAAAGTTTTGAAAGCTGATACCAGTGTGAAACAAACTAATATCCATTGAAATTTAACAATGTTCTTGAAACATGATGCTAATTTGGAATAGTAAAATAAAATTTTTGAAAGCTGATACCAATGTGAAACAAACTAATATCCATTGAAATTTAACAATGTTCTTGAAACATGATGTTAATTTGGAACAGCAAAAATAAAATTCTTGAAAGTTGATACCAATGTGAAACAATCTAATATCCATTGAAATTTAACAGTGATCTTAAAATATGATGATAATTTGGAATAGCAAAAATAAAATTTTTGAAAGCTGATACCAGTTTGAAACAAACTAATATCCAATAGTATTTAACAATGTTCTTCAAACATAATGCGAATTTGGAACGCACTGGAATGTCTATTATTGTCAACAAGGATTCTTGAAGGCTGCTATCATATATCAGGGTGTCAACTGAAAATGTGAAGCAAAAATTAGTCACTTTTTATTTACCACAACTCAAAAGTTACTCATAAGCATTGTGAAAAATCATTAATTACATTTCAGTCATCTTACGATCTGTCATCAGAGTTATTTCGTAAGTTCTCTAATCTTCATTTCAATGGACCCGCACCAAACTTCTGTCCCATCTTTACAGAATCACCTATGTAATCTCTGACTAACCAGAGAGCGGCGCCAAGATAAAATGAATGAAGCAGAAGAATATTCGTAATTTCGTTACCCACTATCATTTCAATCTTTTAAGTTCGTTATATTTCGTTACTTTCGTTACCAATTGCTAAAATTAGTTACTTTCGGGATAATTTCGTTACTGGGTATAAACACTAAAATATAGATTGAAAAGAAAAAAGTATTTAAGTCTCTTGCTACTTTGGAACACTAAAATACGGGTTTAAATGTAGAACAATTCTTGAAGACTGATGTCACATTAAAACAAACTAAAATATGAACAGAATGCAAAAATTCTTGAAGGCAAAATGAATCACACTAAAATATCAAGTGTAATGAAAAAAAAAAGGAGTCTGACGCAAGTTTTGAAATTTCACAGTAGTGTCCTCTTAAACGAACACAATTTTTACCGCAACCACACACTTTGCGGCACATTAAACTGAGAATGGAGCTAGACGGAGAGCATGAAAAACAACGGAACAAAAAATTCTCCTTACACTTCTGTTTCCATGGTACTCTGAGTAAAGCTTACATGTAAAAACGTTACAAATGTTTTTCTCTTGTATCTCCAACAAAGAATTTCACGTTCAAAGAATTCATTGTTGTGGACATTATTAAACATCATTCAAGGGATGCAAAGAAATGTTATTATAGTGAAATAATGTTTACAATATCTGGCTTATGAGTCTGCAGCGCTTGTCATCCACAAAGCCCCTGTGTTCAAAACACGCCGAACAGGTTCATCAACACGGCAGGATTTACGTATAGACAACATGGCGATTACAGCCTGAAATAACCACATAGCTGTAAGTTCGATAAGCTTACTACAGTATCAAAACTATATCCGAAGTTGTTATACGAGGTAGATGGATATTGAGATTTTCGCTGACAAAAATGAATCGGTGGAGAATATGGTGTACAACCAAGTGTTGCCGAACCAGAAACGTAATAAAATTTTTTACTTACTTACTTACTGGCTTTTAAGGAACCCGGAGGTTCATTGCCGCCCTCACATGCCCGCCATTGGTCCCTATCCTGAGCAAGATTAATCCATTCTCTATCATCATATCCCACCTCCCTCAAATCCATTTTAATATCCTCCCATCTACATCTCGGCCTCCCCAAAGGTCTTTTTCCCTCCGGCCTCCCAACTAACACTCTATATGCATTTCTGGATTCGCCCATACGTGCTACATGCCCTGCCCATCTCAAACGTCTGGATTTAATGTTCCTAATTATGTCAGGTGAAGAATACAATGCGTGCAGTTCTGCGTTGTGTAACTTTCTCCATTCTCCTGTAACTTCATCCCTCTTAGCCCCAAATATTTTCTTAAGCACCTTGTTCTCTAACACCCTTAACCTATGTTCCTCTCTCAAAGTGAGAGTCCAAGTTTCACAACCATACAGAACAACCGGTAATATAACTGTTTTATAAATTCTAACTTTCAGATTTTTTGACAGCAGACTAGATGATAAAAGCTTCTGAACCGAATAATAACAGGCATTTCCCATATTTATTCTGTGTTTAATTTCCTCCCGAGTGTCATTTATATTTGTTATTGTTGCTCCCAGGTATTTCAATTTCCAATTTTTATATTTCCATTTCGTACAATATTCTCGTATACTTTTTCTTTTCGAGATTTACTTAACAATTCATTAAACATCGAAATATTATAACAGCCAACTAAAAGTATAAGTGTTTCACGTAATTACAGGAAGTCTACGAATGCCCCTGACTTTTACCAACACGATTTGATCATCTCATAGCGTAATAACGAGGAATAATCGATCATATGTTAATCTAGTCTTTCAGGTAAGACTCCCTGTAAAGCAGATTTGAATAATTTCAAGGGAAAAATTGTTCCCGGGCCGGGTATCGATCCCGGGACCTCTGATTGAACGTACCAACGCTCTTTCCAACTGAGCTACCCGGGAACTCCACCCGACACCGTCTCAACCACAATTCCAAGTCACACAGAGATTGTGTGCACTCGATGTGGGTCTCTGGCGTTCGTCAGCCCACGCGAGTTGTGTGGATATAAAGGAAAAAGTTGAGACGGTGTCGGGTGGAGTTCCCGGGTAGCTCAGTTGGAAAGAGCGCTGGTACGTTCAACCAGAGGTCCCGGGATCGATACCCGGCCCGGAACAATTTTTACCTTGAAATTATTCCATCCTATGTTGTCTGGAAGAGAATGTTTTCCTTGGCCTCCTCAAATATCCTTCTCGCTATGTGTACTGGATTCTGAAACTCCCTGTATAACTTCTTGCATAAAAGTTGAGTATATACGTTACTCTTTAATTCCACATCTAGGCGTATACTTAAGCCTTACAATGGGGATGTAAGACTTTTGTTTCATTATGCAAGACCTCTTGGATGTAAACGCATTGGCTGTGGTGTTGATGGATCAAATTCCTCTTCGCTGCAGGCGGTTCAGTGAGATGAATGCAGCCACTGTTTCACTGGCTATAAAACCAGCTTGTTTACACCGCTGCACTCAGCGTCTCTTGCAACTCTTCTGTTCGTACTTTGTTATTCTGAAGAGGCGCGCCCGTTAATGAAGTTCAGCGTCATGCCTTGCACAGTGCCGAGAAAAAAACTCCGACTGCCATAGCCGTTCTGTAGTAGCATATAAAACAAGAGGCGGGGTTCGAAACAAGGTCTTTGAAATGAGCACCACTCACACATAACTGCTTTGCTGCTGGGCCAGTGACAAGGGTGCTAGTAGCTGCAATGTGAGGGATTGAGATAGTGAGGTTAGATGTAATAAATAATTATTTTCTTTTCTTATTTCGTTTTGTGCTAGAATCAACAGTGTTACAGAAGCTGAAATCATATCAAAATATCCACTAGCAGGAATAGAAAACACCTTTAGGATACAGAAAATGTTTATTTTAGTGAGTCGTAAATCGGAATTTGGATACCACCACCACCATCAATACTATTATAGTACTAGTGATAGTGGTAAAATATAAAAATTGTAAATTTATCTTTTGAAAAGGTGGAAAAATTCAAGTACCTTAGAGCAACAGTAACAAATATAAATGAGACCCAAAAGAAAAATGCAGAATAAATATGGGAAATGCTTGTTATTATTCGGTTGAGAAGCTTTTATCATCCAGTCTGCTGTCAAAAAATCTGAAAGTTAGAATTTATAAAACAGTTATATTACCGGTTGTTCTGTATGGCTGTGAAACTTGCACTCTCACTTTAAGAGAGGAACAGAGGTTAAACGTGTTTGAGAATAAGGTTCTTAGGAAAATATTTGGGGCTAAGAAGGATGAAGTTACAGGAGAATGGAGAAAGTTACACAACGCAGAACTGCACGCATTGTATTCTTCACCTGACATAATTAGGAACATTAAATCCAGATGTTTGAGATGGGCAGGACATGTAGCACGTATGGGCGAATCCAGAAATGCATATAGAGTATTAGTTAGGAGGCCGGAGAGAAAAAGACCTTTGGGGAGGCCGAGACGTAGATGGGAAGATAATATTAGAATGTTTTTGAGGGAGGTGGGATATGATGATAGAGACTGGATTAATCTTGCACAGGATAGGGACCGATGGCGGGCCTATGTGAGGGCGGCAATGAACTTGGAGTGGGATTTAATTCACTATTACACGATTAGAAAAAGTATATAAAGATTAGAAGAAATAGAGTACTCTAATACAATAAAATATTAATTGGCTTATTAAAATTCTATTCCACTAATGTCACCTTCACCAAAACGTTTCAACGGATCCGCCATTTTCAGTTGACTATCTATGCGGTAAATAAATGACGATAGCAAAACATGTTTTACAGTACCGTAAATAATTTGCAGTTCGAAATGTTGGCGAACAAAGAAACAAATGGTAGGGAGGTGTTAAAAAGTGTATATATATATATATATATATATATATATATATATATATTATTAGAGAAAATAAAATACTCTAATACAATAAAATAGGAATTAATAGACTTGTTAAAATTCTATTTCACTATAATGTAGTTTAATGTAGTTTGAAATGTTGGCAAACAAAGAAACAAATGGTAGGGATGTGATAAAAAAAAAGAAAGTATATAAATATTAGAAGAAATAAAGTACTCTAATAGAATAAAATAGGTATTAACAGAATTACTAAAATTCCATTTCACTATAATTTTAACTTCACCAAAATGTTTGAACTGAGCCCCATTTTCAGTTGACTATGCGGGAAACAAATGACGATCGCAAAGTATGTATTTTATAGTACCATAAAGAATTTGCAGTTTGAAATGCTGGGAAACAAAGAAACAAATGCTAGGGATGTGATAAAAACAAACAAATGCTAGGGAAGTGATGAAAGCAAACAAATGGTAAGGAAGTGATAAAAACAAACAAATGACAGGGACTTGATAAAAGCAAACAAATGCTAGAGAAATTATAAAAAGAAACAAATGCTAGGGAAATGATAAAAGCAAATGCTAGGGAAGTGATAAAAACAAAAAAATTCTAGGGAAGTGATGAAATTGTAGCGATAAACAGCAATGATTGGTTGAAACACGTCCTTTCGTACAGTTTTATTGGTCAAAAGTAGTATGACGTAGTAAAAGAGTAATAGTAAGTAGAATGCATTTAATGTAAGTAGAATGTAGGTCTTGTCCTGAATCATGAATAGAACATCAATTTTACTGGAGCATAAACAAGATGCAAGTGTTCCCTAAAAGTACCTGTGCCACGCGCCAAATAATGACATCACGTCAATATAGTCTATGAACAACTAACCTTAGCTCCGAACGCTGGGATAGAATACGGTCCCTAAAGTAAGTCCATGGCGCTACAGCCCATGAAGGGCCAAGACCGACCGACCAGCCGGCTGCTGGCTTTACGTCCGCATGCCGAAGCAGAGGTGGACGATCATCCAACCAGTATGGAGGTATAGTGTGGTTAGCACGATGATCCCCCAGCCGTTATAGCTGCTTTGTGTAACCGGATTTTCCCTACCTATGTATCCGTTGAAACGTTTTGGTGAAGGTGACATTAGTGGAATAGAATTTTAATAAGCCAATTAATATTTTATTGTATTAGAGTACTCTATTTCTTCTAATCTTTATATACTTTTTTCTAATCGTGTAATAGTGAATTAAATCCCACTCCAAGTTCATTGCCGCCCTCACATAGGCCCGCCATCGGTCCCTATCCTGTGCAAGATTAATCCAGTCTCTATCATCATATCCCACCTCCCTCAAAAACATTCTAATATTATCTTCCCATCTACGTCTCGGCCTCCCCAAAGGTCTTTTTCCTCCGGCCTCCTAACTAATACTCTATATGCATTTCTGGATTCGCCCATACGTGCTACATGTCCTGCCCATCTCAAACATCTGGATTTAATGTTCCTAATTATGTCAGGTGAAGAATACAATGCGTGCAGTTCTGCGTTGTGTAACTTTCTCCATTCTCCTGTAACTTCATCCTTCTTAGCCCCAAATATTTTCCTAAGAACCTTATTCTCAAACACGTTTAACCTCTGTTCCTCTCTTAAAGTGAGAGTGCAAGTTTCACAGCCATACAGAACAACCGGTAATTTAACTGTTTTATAAATTCTAACTTTCAGATTTTTTGACAGCAGACTGGATGATAAGAGCTTCTCAACCGAATAATAACAGGCATTTCCCATATTTATTCTGCATTTAATTTTCTCTCGAATGTCATTTATATTTGTCACTGTTGCTCCAAGGTGCTTGAATTTTTCCACCCTTTCAAAGGATAAATTTCTAATTTTTATATTTTACCACTATCACTAGTACTAATAATGGTATTGGTGGTGGTGGTAACAAAATTCCGATTTACGACTCACTAAAATAAACATTTTCTGTATCCTAAAGGTGTTTTCTATTCCTGCTAGTGGATATTTTGATATGATTTCAGCTTCTGTAACACTGTTGATTCTAGCACAAAACGAAATAAGAAAAGAAAATAATTATTTATTACATCTAACCTCACTATCTCAATCCCTAAGTGCATCACGATGCTGGGTGGGCACCGGTCCCATACACTGGCCGAAATTTCATGAGAAAATTTCTTCCCCTAGAAGGACTCGAACCAACAAGCTTTCCGTAACGCGAGTCCTAAGCAGGATGCCTTAGACCACGACGCCACGGCGCGGGACAAATACCGTCCCTATTGATGACAATTTGAAGAAACGCTTCGTAACGAAAGTGAAAAAAATTCATTTTCTAAAAGGTGTTGTTTGGTACACTATCTAGAAAGAAGAAGAAAACAGCTTCTCGCAGCAGGAAGGTAGGAACAATATTAAATTTTGAAAGGCTCGCGAATTTAATAACCTGACGAGCCGCTGCTGAAACAGATATTATTTTAGAATAATAACGCAAGTAAATGCTGCTTTCATACAACCCCTCACGATATTTTATTGTCATCTTAATGAAATATTACTCTGGTGAGACGTGTTTCGCATGGTGAAAATTACAAGAGATACACCGATGTCAAAATACTGTTGACAAACCCTCCAAATGCAATTAGTTCCAGAGCTACTGCCAAGAACGCGCCCTTATTTTTACTCCCATTCGCCTGAATAAAGGAAACAATGTTCATTACGAGAAGGGGGGCCTTACCAACATATAAACTCTAATAACCCCAACAGCCATGACTTCGAAATTCACTGCTGTACAGCGCTGTATCCAGACAACATTAAGGTTCGAATACTGCTGATATTTTCTTCTAAACAACTGTATATATTTTTGCAACTGGAGGGGATGGGGATTCCACCCTCTAATTTCGAGAATGGGGGTAACTTGATATGGCAGTGCACTAGCTTTTAGTACATCGTAAACAGCGAGTCTACTTGCGCAGATGAGAATTTCATTAAGAGCTGGTCGGAATAACCCCTCTGCAATCAAACTAAGATCTGCAGCGCAGCATTCGACGTGCCGGCTTCGAGTCTCGCCAGGTAACTCAGCTAGCAAGCTGCTCGGGAATGGACAGACAGGTCTGGCTTCAGACAGAAAATGTGAATACAAACGCCTGCACGAAGCAAGGAACCAGAGAAGTAATAATTATGTTGTTATAGTCAATAATAGGAGTTTGGTGATGGAGTTCGTTGTTCTGAAATTGTGGTTATTGGGGTTATTCATTTTTGTTGAACCTTCACTGTTTCCTGAATCAATAAAATTATTGGACTGACTATGGTTGTTGAGCAAAATATTGCAATTGTTAAGAATAATATTATTTAAATTATACGGTGATTCTTGAGTAAAGACGGTGATTATTGGAAATACATCTCGCTGTTGAGAAAGATATCGTGGCTTTGAAATGCACGGTGATTGTTGAGAAATATATACGATGGTTGTTGAGGTTGGAATAATAATTGCTGAAAACGGTACTGTGATTTTTTTTTTTTTTTAGAAACTAGGGTGATTGCTGAGAAAGAGCGTGTGATTGTTCGGCAAGAGAAAGTGACAGTTGAAAAAGATACGGTGATTTTACTAAAAGATACGGTGATTTTTCTAAATATAGGTGATTGTTGTAAAAGATAGGTGATTGTTCTAAAAGATACAGTGATTATTCTAAAAGATACAGTGATTGTTCTAAAAGATACAGTGATTGTTCTAAAAGATAAAGTGAGTATTCTAAAAGATAGAGTGATTGTTCTAAAATATAAAGTGATTGTTCTAAAAGATACAGTGATTGTTCTAAAAGATACAGTGATTGTTCTAAAAGATACAGTGATTACTCTAAAAGATACAGTGATTCCTCTAAAAGATACGGTGATTGTTATAAAAGATACAGTGAGTATTCTAAAAGATACGGTGATTGCTCTAAAAGATACAGTGATTGCTCTAAAAGATACAGTGATTGTTATAAAAGATACAGTGAGTATTCTAAAAGATACGGTGATTGTTCTAAAAGATAAAGTGATTGTTATAAAAGATACAGTGAGTATTATAAAATATACAGTGATTGTTCTAAAAGATAAAGTGATTGTTCTAAAAGATAAAGTGATTGTTATAAAAGATACAGTGAGTATTCTAAAAGATACGGTGATTGCTCTAAAAGATACAGTGATTCCTCTAAAAGCTACGGTGATTGTTATAAAAGATACAGTGAGTATTCTAAAAGATACGGTGATTGCTCTAAAAGATACAGTGATTGTTCTAAAAGATACAGTGATTTTTCTAAAAGATACAGTGATTGTTCTAAAAGATAAAGTGATTGTTCTAAAAGATAAAGTGATTGTTCTAAAAGATACAGTGATTGTTCTAAAAGATAAAGTGATTGTTCTAAAAGATAAAGTGATTGTTCTAAAAGATAAAGTGATTGTTCTAAAAGATATAGTGATTGTTCTAAAAGATAAAGTGATTGTTCTAAAAGATAAAGTGATTGTTCTAAAAGATACAGTGAGTATTCTAAAAGATACAGTGATTGTTCTAAAAGATAAAGTGATTGTTCTAAAAGATAAAGTGATTGTTCTAAAAGATACAGTGATTGTTCTAAAAGATAAAGTGATTGTTCTAAAAGATAAAGTGATTGTTCTAAAAGATAAAGTGATTGTTCTAAAAGATACAGTGAGTATTCTAAAAGATAAAGTGATTGTTCTAAAAGATAAAGTGATTGTTCTAAAAGATACAGTGAGTATTCTAAAAGATACAGTGATTGTTCTAAAAGATAAAGTGATTGTTCTAAAAGATAAAGTGATTGTTCTAAAAGATAAAGTGATTGTTCTAAAAGATAAAGTGATTGTTCTAAAAGATAAAGTGATTGTTCTAAAAGATACAGTGATTGTTCTAAAAGATACAGAGTGATTGTTCTAAAAGATAAAGTGATTGTTCTAAAAGATACAGTGAGTATTCTAAAAGATAAAGTGATTGTTCTAAAAGATAAAGTGATTGTTCTAAAAGATACAGTGAGTATTCTAAAAGATACAGTGATTGTTCTAAAAGATAAAGTGATTGTTCTAAAAAAAGATTGTTCTAAAGATATTGTTCTAAAAGATAAAGTGATTGTTCTAAAAGATAAAGTGATTGTTCTAAAAGATAAAGATGATTGTTCTAAAAGAAGATAAAAGATAGTGATTGTTCTAAAAGATACAGTGATTGTTCTAAAAGATACAAAAGTGAGTGATTCTAAAAGATACAGTGATTGTTCTAAAAGATACAGTGATTGTGATACAGTTTGTTCTAAAAGATAAAGTGATTGTTCTAAAAGATACAGTGATTGTTCTAAAAGATAAAGTGATTGTTCTAAAAGATAAAGTGATTGTTCTAAAAGATACAGTGAGTATTCTAAAAGATACAGTGATTGCTCTAAAAGATACGTGATTGTTCTAAAAGATTGTTCTAAAAGATACAGTGATTGTTCTAAAAGATAAATTGTGATTGTTCTAAAAGATAAAGTGATTGTTGATAAAGATTCTAAAAGATACAGTGATTGTTCTAAAAGATAAAGTGATTGCTCTAAAAGATACAGTGATTGTTATAAAAGATACAGTGAGATTCTAAAAGATACAGTGATTGTTCTAAAAGATACAGTGAGATTCTAAAAGATACAGTGATTGCTCTAAAAGATACAGTGATTATTCTAAAAGATAAAGTGATTGCTCTAAAAGATACGGTGATTGTTATAAAAGATACAGTGAGATTCTAAAAGATACAGTGATTGTTCTAAAAGATAAAGTGATTGTTCTAAAAGATACAGTGATTGTTCTAAAAGATAAAAAGTGATTGTTCTAAAAGATACAGTGATTGTATTCTAAAAGATACAGTGATTGTTCTCTAAAAGATACGGTGATTATTCTAAAAGATAAAGTGATTGTTCTAAAAGATAAAGTGATTGTTCTAAAAGATAAAGTGATTGTTGTAAAAGATACAGTGAGTATTCTAAAAGATACAGTGATTCCTCTAAAAGCTACGGTGATTGTTATAAAAGATACAGTGAGTATTCTAAAAGATACGGTGATTGCTCTAAAAGATACAGTGATTCCTCTAAAAGCTACGGTGATTGTTATAAAAGATACAGTGAGTATTCTAAAAGATACAGTGATTGTTCTAAAAGATACAGTGATTGTTCTAAAAGATACAGTGATTGTTCTAAAAGATAAAGTGATTGTTCTAAAAGATACAGTGAGTATTCTAAAAGATACAGTGATTGCTCTAAAAGATACGGTGATTATTCTAAAAGATAAAGTGATTGTTCTAAAAGATAAAGTGATTGTTCTAAAAGATACAGTGAGTATTCTAAAAGATACAGTGATTGTTCTAAAAGATACAGTGATTGCTCTAAAAGATACAGTGATTCCTCTAAAAGCTACAGTGATTGTTATAAAAGATACAGTGAGTATTCTAAAAGATACGGTGATTGCTCTAAAAGATACGGTGATTGTTATAAAAGATACAGTGAGATTCTAAAAGATACAGTGATTGCTATAAAAGATACAGTGATTGTTATAAAAGATACAGTGATTGTTATAAAAGATACAGTGATTGTTATAAAAGATACAGTGAGATTCTAAAAGATACAGTGAGATTCTAAAAGATAAGGTGATAGTTGAAAAAGATACGGTAATTGTAGAAAAATATACGGCGATTGATAAACATACAGTGATTGATGAAAATGATACGGTGATTATTGAAAATGACAGCTGATTGTTGAAAAAGATAACATCATTTTTGTATAAGTTTCGGTGACTGACGCTGGAACGGTTATTGTTGAGAAAGTTATGGTGATTTTTTATAAATATATGGTGATTGTTGACAATTATAGTGATTTTAGAGAAAGATAGTGTTTTTTTTTCAGAAATATGGCCTACGGTGACGTTTAGAAAGATAGTCTTTTTTTTTTTAATATACGGTGATTGTAGAGAAAGACAGGGTGATTTGTTAAGAAAGACACGGTGATTTTTTTAAAAAGTCACGGTGATTGTTGAGAAAGACACTGTGATTGTGGTGATTGTTGAGAATGGTACGGCAATTGTTGAGGTTGGAACGGTGACTGTTGAAGATATGGTGAGTTTTGAGAATCAAGTGATCTTTATATATATATATATATATATATATATATAAAATTTACGGTGGTTGTTCAGAAAGAGGCGGTGCTTTTAGGAAGATATGTTATTGTAGAGAAAGGTGTGGTGTTTTTTTTTATAAAGACACGGCGAATTTTCGGATATATACTGTAATTGTCGACAATTATAATCATTTTCAATATTGTATTTATTTAAAAATTGATAATCGAAAAAAGTGCTGCAATTTTCGTGCAAATTATTGTAATTGTTGAACAAAAACGGACTTTTTTTAATTAAATGTGGTGAAATTGCTATTGAGATCGCTGCAATTATTGTGAAAAATATTATGATACTTGGGAAGGATGTAACCGCTCGTAAAATCACTGTTATTGTTTCGAAGTATCCTGGGATTTTTGCGGAAGATGCTGGGATTTTTTCTCATTAGGGGTTTTACCGTGGTTTCTGTGGATGTCACAATAATGCCAGTGATAGTGACACTAATCAACGCTCTAACTATGGCCACTTCAGTGGTGACTGCTGTAGCTATGATGGTAATCAGTTGCTATGGTAGTAGTTATGTTAATATCGTCGAAAATGTTTGCGAGATTTATCTCCGTATATCTGGATAGGAAACTATCAACAGGGTTTCGCCTACAGCCTCACTAATTGATAAGTGTTGACAACAGTTGTTCATCTCCGCGGTATACAATGAGAGACAAACGATATCCTATGAGAAGCTGAGTGCTAGCATAGAAAAGAGATCGAGGTTTGAAGCCTTGGCGGCCATATTCGCCCTTCTGAAAGACTCTGTGTGTATGTGTGTGTGTCTTTGTGTGCTGTTAAAGCTAGATTACCCCCAGGAACCTAATTAGCAAGCCGTGGCACGTTTCACGTCATTAGCGACGACATCTAGCAGGTCGTAGAAGACGATCGTCATCTTGATGGTGCACTAATTTCCAAATGACAGTCAATTCACACCGGTGCGGTGGTAGGAAGAGACTACCGAAGTTGAATACAATCTCTGAACTCAACGGCAAAGATGATAACTAAGCTGGAGACAAATAACGACAACAATGACATTAATAACAATGAGAACTATTATAGCGATGACAGATGACAATGATGTTGAATTGATGACAGTGTATAGTAACAGTAACGACAGAGACGATGATGAATGTAATGACAATAACTGTGATGACAGTGACGGTGAAGACAGAGTGATGACAAGAATAGTGTTATCAGTGACAATGACCATGACACTGACGATAACAATGACAGTAGCAACAGTGACAGTGATCACAATAGACAGTAAAAGTGACGACGGAGGTGCAAGTGACAATAGTAACAATGACAGTGAATACAGAATAACAATGACAGTGATAGCAATGATAATGACAATGATTATAGTATCCATAACAGTGACGACAGAGATGACAGTGATGATAGCGACAATACCAGTGATGACTGTTGATGGAAGTGATTATAATGAATGTGATGACAGTAACATTGATGACGGTAATGATAATGAGTGGTAACAGTGACAATGTTACTGATGGCAATACAGTGGCAGTGATGACAATGACAGTAATGGCTGTGACGATGATGATAATCAGAATGACAATAGTGACACTAAGGACGTGAAGAATGATGAAGATTGAGAATAAACTGAAACGTTCTTGATCCAGTGCCGCTCTACCCTTACCACGGTAGCTAAGAGAGCGACTCTTTAAGCTGCCACCCCAACGCCGTCAGAGAAGCCCCTGCACACAGCACGGCGTGGGGCTAATGTGTCTGTGTTTATCTTCGAGACCGCAACTCAGATCTCGGAATAACTAACGTAACAAAGGATATTACTTCAGTCACTTCAATTAATGACAAGAATCAATATTTCTAACTCAATCCACTTATACGAAGGATTGTGGTTCGAGTCCCGCCTCGGATATGGGTGTTGTGTTCTTGTTAGTTTAAGAAGAAAAACGAAATATGAAAAGGAAAACTGTCAAATAAAGAAAGAAAAAAAATGATAAGTTTACCTTGGAAGGCTTCAAAAGTTGCATTATTCTCTAAAATTAAAAAGCAAAAATTAAGAAAAAAAAATCTACGGTATCACCATAGTAGATACATTTATATCACCAGATCAATTATGAAAGAGTAACTTAATCAGTTATAAGTTGGTTGTGGTGTGTGATGACGTACACATCGGATGTTTTAGGCATTTAGAATGGTGAATATGGTGTCCGTTAGGAGGGCGAGATTGCGAAATATAGCAATATAGCAAGCATTTAGTAAACAAAAGCGTGCTGTAACGTATTAGTGACGATTAACCCTCCGATGGGCATGTGGGGTCTTTTAAGACCTCAGAATTGTTCCGTTATGTGTAATATACATACCTGGGTCACCAGCGTCCAAAATATCTCTTTCTGATTGATTTCGTACATTAATTCATTTCTCTAATAAAAAAATGCTTTTGTCTTAGTAGTATATTATGCACACTATTTAAAGGGTGTAATTGATGTTTTGTTTTTTGAAGTGTTGTATCAGTGAAGAACTGTGTTGTCAGTGAAGTGTGTTTCTTCAGTGAAGTTTTATACTTTATATATAAATAATAATAATAATAATAATAATAATAATGATTTATTTTAGCTGGCAGAGTTAAGGCCGTAAGGCCTTCTCTTCCACACAACCAGCAAAAAGTGTATATACATATGCATGAACTTACAAAGAATTCAACAATTTGATTTAGATAAGAGCTACATGTATACAAGAGTTATTTACGAATTAAACAACAAAATACTATGAACTATTAATTAAACACTGAAATAAACTGGGTAGCAGAATTAAACTAAAATACATAGAATGTTAATATATTTCAAATTATATTAGATAATAGAAAGAGATTATTATGAGACAATTTTGAAAATGCAGCACAATCAGGATGATGTCTAAAGAAAAAAAGCAACAGTGTAGTCAGTAATATTTTAAATCAGTATGATTGGAGTGAAATGCTAATAAGGTTATAGTGCAGTGCAAAGTATTTGAACAGTGAAATGTTTTTGAAGTGTTAGTGAAATCAGGATAGAATCAATGAAATGTGTCGTAGTTCCAGTGCATTGAGTGAGTTGACAGCGAAATGAGTGTAATGCTGAAAGGTACTTTTGCAGGTATGAACATATCATACTCGTGGGTTTTAGTTAGAACTTAGGGGTAAGAGACAAATTAGATTTACTTTAAATGTTATTTTAAGTGATCGTGCTTCATTTAATTTAGGATGCTCCTTGTTAATTTTATTATATTATTGTTATTTTTTTATTTTGGCAGGTTATTTTACGACGCTTTCTCAACATCTTAGGTTATTTAGCGTCTGAATGAGATGAAGGTGATAATGCCGGTGAAATGAATCCGGGGTCCAGCACCGAAAGTTACCCAGCATTTGCTCATATTGGGTTGAGGGAAAACCCCGGAAAAAACCTCAATCAGGTAACTTACCCCGAACGGAAATCGAACCCGGGCCACCCGGTTTCGCAGCCAGACGCGCTGACCGTTACTCCACAGGTGTGGACTATTGTTATTATTTATTATTAATTGTGTTTATTATTAGGCCTAATTGTCATTATTGAGTTGAGTGTTATTAGTTACCACTGCCACCGGGTATTTACCCATTTGCAGTGTGAATAAATGCACACATACAGTACATAAATTGCTCTGAAATTTAAAAACTTCGTTCGACTGACACTACCTTGGTGCTTTGAAAACCTCAATGGAAATAATATTATAATTTATTTGTTGGTTTCGCTGTACAATAATTATGAAAACAGCTGCAAATAATACACTCTTATACCATATTGTTTATGTTCTTATGGCTACAATGAAGCGATAGTGTAAGAGCACACGGTTTCTTGAAAAAAAAATTCTGGGGTCCTTGAAGACCCCAAATACCCACCCACGTGACTTCTTTAAAGTTCCGAGCAAAGAATAAAGATTAAGCTAATGTTGTGTTCTTATGGAAGATATTGTGATTTCTAACTAAGAATTAAGACAACTTTCCACAGTATTTCTCAATAAATCGCAGTTTTTGAAGAAAATGAACAAAATTAAACAAAACCTAGCAGGGTATTCCTTAAAAATATTAATTACAGGACAAGTGGACGGTGACGATGATACATGGATGATGATAACGTGGGTACAAGCAGGATTAAGCTGATGATAATTGTGATGACACACAAGGTATCTGGGCTCTGAAGTCATTTCCCTCAGTGCTTATCAAGCCAACGATTTTGTCTGCAAAATAAATCCAGCCTGCTGATCACAAAGTCTGCCACATCTGGCGCCAAGTGCTGATCTCAGCGGTCCGCATCAGACTTGTTGATGCAGTAATATGGCAGTCCGCGCATTACGAAGTCCTGCTGGCCGGATATTCTTTTATGGGACTGGCCGCACCGCTCTTTATGAGCGAGGGGACCGCTATCTATGTTACCACAAACATGCACAAGGAGATCGGATTTTTATTTCAATTCAAAATCAGTATTATATAATCTTAAAAACTTGCTGAGTTTCACGTTATTATTATTATTATTATTATTATTATTATTATTATTATTATTATTATTATTATTAAAGAATTACTTTTATCATCTTATCGTCTATGAATATCCTCTGTAGTTTAAAAGGAACGTTAAATAAAGAATTACAATTACAATTACTATCTCCTCGTCTATGAATAGCCTCTCTAGTTTAAAAAGAACGTTAAACAAAGAATTACAGTTACAATTATCATTTTATCATCTATGAATAGCCTCTGTAGTTTAAATGGAACGTTAAACAATGAATTACAATTACAATTATCATCTTATCGTCTATGAATAGCCTCTGTAGTTTAAATGGAACGTTAAACAATGAATTACAATTACAATTATCATCTTATCGTCTATGAATAGCCTCTGTAGTTTGAAAGGAACGTTAAATAAAGAATTACAATTACAATTATCATCTCCTCGTCTATGAATAGCCTCTGTAGTTTAAATGGAACGTTAAACAAAGAATTACAATTACAATTATCATCCTATCGTCTATGAATAGCCTCTGTAGTTTAAAAGGAACGTTAAATAAAGAATTACAATTACAATTATCATCTTATCGTCTATGAATAGCCTCTGTAGTTTAAAAGGAACGTTAAATAAAGAATTACAATTACAATTATCATCTTATCGTCTATGAATAGCCTCTGTAGTTTAAAAGGAACGTTAAATAAAGAATTACAATTACAATTATCATCTTATCGTCTATGAATAGCCTCTGTAGTTTAAAAGGAACGTTAAATAAAGAATTACAATTACAATTATCATCTTATCGTCTATGAATAGCCTCTGTAGTTTAAAAGGAACGTTAAATAAAGAATTACAATTACAATTATCATCTTATCGTCTATGAATAGCCTCTGTAGTTTAAAAGGAACGTTAAATAAAGAATTACAATTACAATTATCATCTTATCGTCTATGAATAGCCTCTGTAGTTTAAAAGGAACGTTAAATAAAGAATTACAATTACAATTATCATCTTATCGTCTATGAATAGCCTCTGTAGTTTAAAAGGAACGTTAAATAAAGAATTACAATTACAATTATCATCTTATCGTCTAAGAATAGCCTCTGTAGTTTAAAAGGAATGTTAAATAAAGAATTACAATTACAATTATCATCTCATCGTCTATGAATAGCCTCTGTAGTTTGAAAGGGACGTTAAATAAAGAATTACAATTACAATTATCATCTTATGGTCTATGAATAGCCTCTGTAGTTTAAAAGGAACGTTAAATAAAGAATTACAATTACAATTATCATCTTATCGTCTATGAATAGCCTCTCTAGTTTAAAAGGAACGTTAAACAAAGAATTACAATTACAATTATCATTTTATCGTCTATGAATAGCCTCAGTAGTTTAAAGGGAACGTTAAATAAAGAATTACAATTACAATTATCATCTTATCGTCTATGAATAGCCTCTCTAGTTTAAAAGGAACGTTAAACAAAGAATTACAATTACAATTATCATTTTATCGTCTATGAATAGCCTCTGTAGTTTAAATGGAACGTTAAACAATGAATTACAATTACAATTATCATCTTATCGTCTATGAATAGCCTCTGTAGTTTAAAAGGAACGTTAAATAAAGAATTACAATTACAATTATCATCTTATCGTCTATGAATAGCCTCTGTAGTTTAAATGGAACGTTAAACAAAGAATTACAATTACAATTAACATCTTATCGTCTATGAATAGCCTCTGTAGTTTAAAAGGAACGTTAAATTAGGAATTACAATTACAATTATCACCTTATCGTCTATGAATAGCCTCTGTAGTTTAAAAGGAACGTTAAACAAAGAATTACAATTACAATTATCACCTTATCGTCTATGAATAGCCTCTCTAGTTTAAAAGGAACGTTAAATAAAGAATTGAAGACATTATTACAAAAACAACCCTTGTCAAAATTGCTATATTTCAGGAGAACAATAAAAATAAGTAGAACAACACAAATGTCAGCTGTTTCCATACAACTGGTGTTTATCCTTATGGTTATTGCACCTGAAATGAGTCGTTTTTGAGTCTATAAACATTTGAAATAGTAGCAAATGTGTCCTTAACTCAATTTCATTAAAAATGACTAGGGCTATTTTGTAATAATGTCTTCAATTACAATTACAATTATCATCTTATCGTCTATGAATAGCTTCTGTACTTTAAATGGAACGTTAAATAAAGAATTACAATTACAATTATCATCTTATCGTGTATGAATAGCCTCTGTAGTTCAAAAGGAACGTTAAATAAAGAATTACAATTACAATTATCATCTTATCTATAAATAGCCTCTGTAGTTCAAATCCATGCCTCAGCACAGTTTTTTGTTCGTTAACCATAGGTTACATCAATGTCTAAAAGTGATATTGAATAATAATAATAAAATAATAATAACAATAATAATAATAAAATAGGTTAGGAATGATAAATTGGCTATATTTCTTCGGTTCAAGTATCACGACCGCAAAGTATTCTAATGTTGCATGATCTCATAACGCTTGAAATATGAACCGCTTTTATGAATATCATAAAAAGGCATTAAACGATGCTGATATGGGAGCAAGGAATGGTCATACGGCCATTATATTTAATAATATCAGAGTATCATTACACCCCCACACCTATAAAATGTTACACTTGTTATTATATGACTTATGCGTGCCACTTTACCCCACCAAGTTCTCACGATATCGTTGGATGAGCTATTTTAGGTTTTAAATTCAAGGGCCATCCAAGAGCCGTTAACATCAACCTTGAAGATTTTCCAGTTCATAATATTATATGATGTGATTGCATTTCACACGAAAGAATTAGCGTTGCTAAGGGTAACTAGGAGTGTCATTTGTTTCTTCGTGTATTATAATATTATGAGGAAGATAGTAACAGTATATTCCTACTACAAAAAAGAGTAATTACAATAATAGTAGGTGCCAATTCTAGGGAACCGTGTAGGACCATTTTCAAGAAACTACAAATAATGCCCATGGTTTGTCAGTATATTTTTCATTAATAATCTTCCTCGTATGTAATCGTGAAAACTTTGTAACTAATTTAACAGTTCATAGCATAAATAATCGTCAAAAATGACTTTCATACTCCATCGGTAAGTCTATCGTGCTATCAAAAGGAGTGCGTTATATGGCAGTAAAAATTTTTAATAGCCTCCCTATGGATGTAAAAATGAAAATCAAAACATAAGATTATTTAGGGCCAAATTAAAGAAGTACCTAATTTCTCACGCCTTCTATTCTGTAGGTGAATTCATGACATTCAACAACGCTTCATGAAATTGATACTAAAACTTTGTGTTGTACTAGTAGACTATATTGTAAACCTCTTCTGTATATATTTCAACTAGGCTGTGATTATAAATTAATACTTTATAGTAGTATTAAATTTTTTGACTTGTTCCATATTCTAGCCGTGAAGCAATGTACGAATACCATTCAATGTTAGTAAAAAAAAAAAAAAAACAAGGAATTTCAAATTTTCAGTAACCTCTACCCTTATATTACTTACTTACTGGCTTTTAAGGAACCCGGAGGTTCATTGCCGTCCTCACATAAGCCCGCCATTGGTCCCCGTCCTGAGCAAGATTAATCCATTCTCTATCATCATATCCTACCTCCCTCAAATCAATTTTAATATTGTCCTCCCATCTACGTCTCAGTCTCCCCAAAGGTCTTTATCCCTCCGGCCTCCCAACTAACACTCTATATGCATTTCTGGATTCGCCCATACGTGCTACATGTCCTGCCCATCTCAAAGTCTGGATTCAATGTTCCTAATTATGTCAGGTGAAGAATACAATGCGTGCAGTTCTGTGTTGTGTAACTTTCTCCATTCTCCTGTAACTTCATCCCTCTTAGCCCCAAATATTTTCCTAAGAACCTTATTCTCAAATACCTTTAATCTATTTTCCTCTCTCAAAGTGAGAGTCCAAGTTTCACAACCATAAAGAACAACCGGTAATATAACTGTTTTATAAATTCTAACTTTCAGCAGACTGGATGATAAAAGCTTCTCAACCGAATAATAACAGGTATTTCCCATATTTATTCTGTTTTTAATTTCATCCCGAATATCATTTACCGTTGTTACCGTTGCTCCCAGATATTTGAACTTCTCCACCTCTTCAAAAGATAAATTTCCAATTTTTATATTTCCATTTCGTACAATATTCTCGTCACGAGACATAATCATATACTGTACTTTGTCTTTTCGGGATTTACTTCCAACCCTAACTCTTTACTTGCTTCCAGTAAAATTCTCGTGTTTTCCCTAATCGTTTGTGGATTTTCTCCTAACATATTCAAGTCATCCGCATAGACAAGCAGCTGATGTAACCCGTTCAATTCCAAACCCTGCCTGTTATCCTGGACTTTCCTAATGGCATACTCTAGAGCAAAGTTAAAAAGTAAAGGTGATAGTGCATCTCCTGCTTCAGCCCACAGTGAATTGGAAACACATCTGGCAGAAACTGACCTATACGAACTCTGCTGTATGTTTCACTGAGACACATTTTAATTAATCGAACTAGTTTCTTGGGAATACCAAATTCAATAAGAATATCATATAAAACTTCTCTCTGAACCGAGTCATATGCCTTTTTGAAATCTATGAATAACTGATGTACTGTACCCTTATACTGCCATTTTTTTTTTTCCATTATCTGTCGAATACAAAATATCTGGTCAATAGTTATTAAAATCCTACAAAATTAGCATTTCTAAATGTATTGCTCCATTCGCCGCAATAGATAATTACAAACTAAGAAACTACCCTTAACAACAGAAGTTCGTCCGCGCTTCCTTAGTGTTTGCTCAGAAAACAAGCCTGCCGTCTTAGCAAAAGAGACGATTTCGACAGATCAACATCAAACTGGCCGTAGAACTCCTTGCTATTTCAAGAAGCATGGCAAAACACAACCAAGTTGCTGAGAAGACCGTCCCAGATTTATGCCGGGGGTAAGCAGGCCGAAATTGGCGGGGCAACTCCACGGCGTCGGCTGTGTAAACTCCCCCTCTGGGGGTGGTGGGGGTGGAATAAGGAGCCGGCACGGAGAGAGAATCAATTTATGAAGTGACTTAGAGCTGAAACGCCCCGACGGGGAAAGTAATCCGTCACTGTGGGGGAGTCCCAGTCGTCCATCACGTAGGGAAGCGTCGCTCATTGGCATGGCAACCAGACAAATGCGCGCGACTCCAGCCTGGAAAACAAAGCTCAGATGACTTCCATTGATTCGTTAATTAATATTGGTGGAAAATTTTGGAGGCTTAAGACTTGGGAGAAGGGACGGAGACTCACGGGAGATGCAGGAGATCTCGAACAACAAGCTTTCGAAATTATATATATCTAGTAAAGAAGTGTATTAACTAGAGGAGGGGTACTTGGGCCAGGGGCGGATGCAAGGGGGGGGATTAAGGGGATATATCCCCTCCCGAAATTTTGAGAAAAATACGAAACAAGAAACAAAAATAATATTAATTTTAATTCGTGAATATACATAGGAATTAGAGAGTTTTCCACATAAATTCTCTTTGCTAAAATGTTAAATTCTAAGAACTGCAGGAAGACAAACACAGCGTTCTTACTTCAAGACAGAGTCATGAAGAGTATTTCAGGCTTTTAATTTTCCTTCTCTTGTTAGACTATTTCATTAGTCAGCTCAAGGGCAGGTTTTTAAATCATAAGGGAATCCTAAACTTCATATAAACTTTGCTGTCTAAAAACATAGCGCGAGCATCAGATTAAGATTTTAGAAACTGCTGTTGAGGCTGTAGTAAATCAGTGGCCTAATGATGTTGATGCATCACCAGAGTCTTTCTTTAATGAATTGATGATGTGGATAAGAAATTTTCTTGATCAGAAAAATCTTCACCTAATAACTACTGATTTTATATCATCTTTGAACAGGTGCAATGAAATTGTTTTTCCCTGCACTCGCAAGGCGCTGAAACTTTTCTGCACGTTGCCTGTAACTACAGCAACACCAGAACGGTCGTTCTCAACATTGCGGCATTTGAAGACTTACTTGAGGAGCAGACAGATTAAATGGACTGGCCTCGATGTATATACATAAAAATGTAGAAGTAAAAGCTCATGAAGTACTGGATGAAATGTCTAAGAAGCCTCGTCGCTTTCTTCTGTAAATGTCATTCTGTCATTGTTTTTGTATTGCAGTCATTGTAAATGTTAAAATTAAAAAATTATGGTTTATTTAACGACGCTCGCAATTGCCGAGGTTATATCAGCGTCGCCGGTGTGCCGGAATTTTTTCCCTCAGGACTTCTTTTACATGCCAGTAAATCGACTGATATGAGGCCTGTCGCATTTAAACACACTTAAATGCCATCGAGCTGGGTTGGGGTAGAACCCGCAACTTCGAGCACAGAAGGCTATACCGACTACGCTACTCAGGCCAACTTGTAAATGTTTGTGACTCGGAAACAAATTGTGAGTATATAAACTTATTTCTCATTACTCCATTTTTACTATCTCCACAAATCCCTCCCGAAAAAAAATCCTGCGTCCGCCCCTGACTTGGGTTTCGAATGTATTGAAGATGTACCTACCTCAAATGTATGAAGTTTCGAAGATGTGATTTTTCTTTATCATGAGGATGGGGAAAGACAAAATCAAGAAGATCAAGAAGTACCAGAAGGAGGAGAAAACAAGATGTTATTTCAGGGGAATCAGTAGACGAAGAAGTCTAAAAATGACAAGGATAAAAAAGGACAAAAATTTTTAAAAAGTTAAAAGTAATAGAAACAGAATACGGATAACAACGAACGAAAAGAAGGCGTAACAATGTCAAACTTTTCATCTTTCCAAAACTAATATGGTACAAGCTTCGCACAAGTTTTTCGAAACACATATTTTAATTACGCCTTTAACATATAGGCCTACATTCCAGTGACTAAAATCCAAAACGATCATCAAATTTGGTATATTTTAAAACAATTAACATGAATGAATGCCGTACTCATTCCACACGCACACAACACAATTCAAGAACCTGGTGAACAATTATTCTAACAAATGTATTGCATATAAGACATACACCATTTAGCTACATCAGTAATAATTGCATAACACCATATGAATCTGTGTTACGCAGACATAAAGTACAATATTTAATATTTTTATATTTCAACAATTTTATGTATATAATAGTTGTTGTTGCTATTTACTGACATTTCTGGCTTTGAGCCAGAGACCGTTTTAGGGTCTTACACGCGTAGGATGCCCTCTCCAGCCATTGTACATAAATCATAATAAATATATATTTACATATATAAGACTATTTCTGGCATAAGTGCCAGTAGGTGTGTGTGCAGTGATGGATTCCTTTTATTTTGGTGTAGGCCTAATTTGTTAATTTGCGACATTTAAAGAATGGTGAACGGGATAAGAGTTCGGGGTAAAAGATATCAGCTCATAGACAACGTTAAGCGTCGCTCTTATACCAACAATATACCCCGGCCAATAAGTGGATCCGGAATCACAAGGGTCTTTCCTGTAGTGAGTGGAGGGAAGCGATCAAGATGAATGCGAACGTGTCAGCTGTGCGTAGTGTACCTGGCAGGTCTTCGGGCAGTAACCTCTGTCGACGTTGCGACAGGGAGGTTGAAACCCTTGCCCATGTCCTGGGGGCCTGTCCACACGGTGAACTTCTACGAAATACGCGGCATCATACAGTAAGATCTATAATAGCAACTGCCTTAAGGAACAAAGGTTATTCAGTATATGAAGAAGTACACGGCATATCCAGTGAGGGCAGTAATCGAAGAATTGACATCATTGCATTTAAACCTCCCTCTCTTGAAGGTTACATCATAGACCCTACTGTGAGATTCGAATCGCACGAACACCAGCCAGAAGAAGTACACGAGGAAAAAAGGAATATATATGAACCCTCCATCAGTTTTTATCAGGACAAATACCATCTGGAATCCATCGTCATTACGGGACTAATGATAGGAGCCCGTGGGACCATACCCCGGTTCCTAGTCGACTTCTGTAAATCTTTTGGCCTGCATAAAAGTATTTTAAGAGATCTAACAATTGCAGCACTCAAAGGCTCAATAGCTATTTTCAGGCATCAAACATATGGACCATGACTAATTCGCATCTCCTTGACGTTACTTCGTTTAATATCATGTGCTTCAATATAATTCAAATTGTTATTTTTCACTCTAACAACAATTTATCGCTAAGCCTCAAGGCATTTACTCTATAGTATCATGGCACTCTTTGTCGATGGCAACCTGTAGTGGTTACAGGAAGAAATTAAATTAAAATGAAATTAAAATTATGGGGATATTAAGAGGAAAGCAAGAAATTGGGAAGAATGAGAAATGCTGGGTTTGCAGTCAAAGACCTGCTCTTGGGCAGAACACTGTGCATGTATGCATGCATACATACATATGTACATACATTTTTTTTTAAGATTTTTAAGTTTCCCCTTCCGGTGGCAGAAGCGTCTTAATCGTTATGGAGACTTTCATGGTGTGGTGTTATTTTATTCATCTGCCTCTCTGTTGCTGTCGTGTGTTCTCTCAGACAGTATTCAAATTTCCAACACGTGTTTGCAGTTTTGTTTGTGTTTTTAGTTTGGTGGTGGGGGCTGGTGGTAGTTGTAGAGGAGTTTCTCCAGTGTTGTTCTGTTGTTTGTGTTCGGTGGATTTGTGAAGATGTGTTGTGTATATACGCAATTTACTGCCGAATGTGTGTATTTAATAGTGACACCTAACAAAATGTAACATGGGTTCTATGTAATTATTATTCTATAATTTTTATATTTTTTATATTTCACTTTTCGGCAAGTCGACAAATTACACAAATTAGTCAAACTGAGCATTTCCCAATATAAGATTTTCATTACATATTAATCATTCAACTATTGTTATGCATATAACTGTGTACAACTTAATGGACTTATGTTTAGATTTCGTCAAAAAACTTTTTGAATATCTGATGATGCCGTACAGGCGAAAACGTTCATAAAATTTCTTCTGTAAGATGTATTAGCAAATAACAATTCTGCAAAAATTAATAAATCATATAATTGAAAACTTTAAATAAAATTTATAGTCTTGAAGAGATTTATTTGAAAATCAAACATGAATTGTAAGAAAAAAATATTATTCAAAGACAAACGGGTGTGATTAATAAATGCGGGGAATATAACGACAGAAACAGTTAATTTAACATAGTATAATTCTAAAGTACTTAGCTGTTGTATTAATTTACACATTATTATTCATTACAATTTCAAACAACTCATTGGCGTCATATTGATGTGTGAATCGTTTCGACTATCAATTGCATTGTTGTCTGCAGACTAGGCCTCCTGGAATGAGGAAGCGATTATGAAGTAGTTAACGAGAAGGCTCCGCCTTGTTAAATTTAAATGCGGGGAGTATGAAGACAGAAATGAAAAGAATTATCAAGCTTTTATTTTAAACTTCAAACATCCTTACAATCCCAAACACAAACACAATAACAATCACAAACAGCATGAACGTTTTACAGAATTACAGGAATTCGAATGAATCTCCTGCAACTATTTAAGGGAATTTTCATTATGAAACAAAATTCTACCACGAAATTTTTAGTCAGGCCGTACCTCCGAGAAAACACTCAGTCATTTTATTATCAATTTTCATTACAACAAGGAAACTGCAGTAAAGATATTTCAATTTATACGTAGAAGGTGTAATCTCACAACAAGAGTACATCAAAAGGTTTCAAGTGCCTTTCCAAAGATATTTAGTGCAATGTTGCCAAAACGTAAGATTTGTTTTTGTGTATTTTTCAAGTTAGCATGGAGTACAGTTTTGTTGTGCACTTCTTGCGGATTTAGCCAGGAATTAATGAGCGTTTTGCGATTTTTGGCTAGCTGTTCACGTGAAAGAGTGAATTTTCAAACTAAATGGGGCGACATTAAGATATCACCCCTCGTCAATAAACCTCACATTTGCGCATTTGAATCGTCGGCAGGCTGAGTAGCACTTTAGAGGTCTCCTCAGGAAATCTGACTGCTTGTTTCCGCGCCGGTGGAATATTACAACATGAATTTTATATGAACTTCGAAGAGAGGATTATTCAAATCCAGAAGGGTGTGTGCAAATAGTGGCGGGGGGGGGGGATTTTGAATAAGAGGCGCAAGCGTTACGTGGATTTCCCTGAAATTTTAAAACAGGGTTTAACGCAAGCCTGAAAATAATAATAGTTTATTCAGATACATTTTTTTATATCATAGTAACAATTTTTTGTGTACAAGGACGGTGATTTTAACCGTTTAAAAATGAAATTAAATGAAAATTAAATAAAACAAACTAAAATAAAAGAAAAATAAAATAAAATAAAATGAAATGAAAGTAAAAAAAAACAAAATAAAACAAAACAAAATGCAATAAAAGCAAATTGAAAAAAACATAATAAAATAAAATAAAGCGAAATAAAATAAAAGTAAAATAAAATAAAATAAATGAAAATAGAATTAAAGTAAAAATAAAATAAAATAAAACGGAATAAAATAAAATAGGAGACAATAAAATAAAATAAATGAAAATAGAATTAAAGTAAAAATAAAATAAAATAAAACGGAATAAAATAAAATACGAGACAATAAAATAAAATACAATTAATGTAAAAATAAAATAACATAAAACGGAATAAAATAAAACAGGAGACAATAAAACAAAACAAAATAAAACGGAATAAAATAAAATACGAGACAATGAAATAAAATACAATTAATGTAAAAATAAAATAACATAAAACGGAATAAAATAAAACAGGAGACAATAAAATAAAACAAAATAAAACGGAATAAAATAAAATACGAGACAATAAAATAAAATACAATTAATGTAAAAATAAAATAACATAAAACGGAATAAAATAAAACAGGAGACAATAAAATAAAACAAAATAAAACGGAATAAAATAAAATACAAGACAATAAAATAAAATACAATTAATGTAAAAATAAAATAACATAAAACGGAATAAAATAAAACAGGAGACAATAAAATAAAATAAAATAGTATTAATGTAAAAATAAAATAAAACAGAATAAAATAAATTAGAGACAATAAAACAAAATAAAATAAATGTACCATAAAATAAAACAAAATAAAATAAAAGTAAAATAAAAGAAAGGAAAATAAAATACATTTGAATAAAAGTAAACAAAAATAAAATAAACAAAACAATGAAAAATAAAATAAAGTAGAAGTAAATTAAAATAAAACGAAATAAAACAACACAAAATAAAATAAGACACAACAAAGTAAAATAAAATAGAATAAAATAAAATGAAATTAAATAAAATAAAACAAAAGCGAAATAGGATATAATAAAACTGAAGAAAATAAAACCTCTACTTATAAGTTTCAGAAGCTTATTTCTCAAGTATATATTTCATTCTTGAGTGTTAATCAATCTATGAAGCAATACTCAAACGTATCCAGAAGAAAAAATTGAGAGTGCAACCTTGTTTCGAAGACTTGGACGTAAATACATCATTTATTAAAATTACTTTTCTCAGTATAACACAGTGGCCATTCGATATTGGGTGTATTTACGTAAAGAAATTGAAAATATCATCACTTATAGCTCTACAGCCCTATGTGAGCCATGGTCTTCCTCAGATGTTTTCCAATCTTCTCTAATTACTGTCAATCTCTTCCAGTTCTTTACCCCAAGGGTTTTAGCGTCTTTCTCCACTCTTCCCAACCTAACGTTGGTCTTCCCCTTCGTCTAGCTCCCTCTCGTTTAACAATGTACAGGTTCCTTATTAAGCGGCCCTTCTTCATGCTTATGACAAGAGAAGTTCATCTTAATCTATCAATTATAATGTCCCACTATATCTGGTTCATTATACAGCTTACAATTCTACCTTCGCTCCATAGTTCTGCACCGCGTATATCCATGGAGACGCATCTGAGAATTTTTCTTTAGAATATATCAAGTGCACTTTCATCTGTTTCTTTAATATCCATTCTTCTGAAGCACATATTACTACCGACACTTTGAAGAACAACACATTAGTTTTCCTTAAAACGAAACACGATCTCGTATAGCCTAATATACAGGGTTAACTGTCTTTAATAAAGAGCTACAAAAAAGTCAAATACAATTTTGCTGTGTTTTGAATAGTTTTCCAGAAAAACGTGAATTTTAAAATACATGAATTATGAGATCGTTCAACTCTGTAATCTGCAAGGAATGCACATTAAGTTGTGTTGTTCTGAACAACTCCTTCACCTGGCTTGTTTTGAATAGAAAAGTGGAAGTATCCCATGTAGATACATTGTTTTTAAACTTGTAAGAAAAATACAGACACGATATACCGTTTAATTATTGTGTTTAAGCTATGTTAGACAAAACAGAGAAGAAACAATGCTCATTTCACGTTAAACAAAATCTTGGAAAATTTAAAATAAACTCTACAACCTAATTTTAATTGATTGATTGGTTGATTGTTTATTCCATACATCGTCATTATACATGGATGTACACGTCAATTACATAATAAATAAAAAAACAACAAAATTAAAAACAATACAAGTTAAAATACATTTAAAATAAATAATATAATCGAGTAGTATTGCATATATCACAACTTGTGATGTAAGAATTTTTACTGAATATTAAGTTTGATCAGTTAAAATCTGTTTAACTTTCACTTTAAATTTTGTATAAGGTAAAGTTTGTATCTGCAATGGTAATTTATCAAAAACACAATGCCAGTATAGGCAGGCGATTTTTCATATTTCACAAGTCTATGATTTTTTATTGAGAACAGATGTGCACTTCGTGTATTATAATTATGATAATCTAAATTCTTATTATATTTATTCTCACTCTGTTTCAAGAAAATTAGGCATTTGTAAATATAAATGGATGGAAAAGTTAAAATTTTGTATTGTAATTAAATGTTCAGATATCACAGACAATAAGACACGCTTATTTCAGAATAAATTGAAAATATTACGAAATATTTCTACATTGCCACTTCAATTGGATGTTCTACAAAACAAAAACAATAATTATTCTCATTTGACGTTATGAAAATAAAAATTTTAAAGTATTTAAAACTCTAATGGAATAAAATAAAAATACAATGTGCTTATATTACGTTAAAGCAACGAACAAAATTAAAAATATTATTTTTAAACTCTTCGATTTAATTTGAATGAAATGTTCGGTCAACAAAAGCAATAAGAAAAGCTTATTTTATATCATATAAATCTAATTAATGATTTAAAAATCTCCGTTTGTCGCTCTAAGTGCATTTTCTTCAGTCAGTCAGAAATACGTATCTCCCACTGTAATTTTTAAAGCAGTAATCGGTAAACTTATGTACACGAAATGAAATTTCCCGAGCCGTCTTTAAAAGCAATTGTGCTCAGTTTACATTTCTCGTTGTCTCATCCATCTCTCGGATTAAGCGAGCTGCATCTCTCCAGGCAATAACCTCTACAGCGTTGTCAGAGTGCGTCAAGTTTTAAAATTCCTCTGCAGAACGAAAACTTCCATTTTGTTCGGTTGAAATTTCTGTACATTTAAAGAATAAAACTATCAACTATCTTAGTTACTTTGTAAATAATAACCCTGTATTTTTTTTAAGATTACAGAAACATTTTCGTACAAACAGAACTCCTCCACGCATTTCATCGAGAGAGATTAAAATTAAATAAGTTGCGCGATTGCCCATGGAGGGCCAAAGCTGACCAGCAGACACCTAGCCTCACGTCCAAATGCTTCAGAAGAGGTGAACGATCATCCAACCATTACGAGGTAACATGTGATCAGCATGATATCCCCTAGGTCGTTATAGCTGGCTCACGAAACTAGATTTCGCTTCCCAAATTTATCACGAGCTGGGTGGACAATTTTGCTGTATAATGGTGGAGATGTAAGAAAATTTCTTCCTCGCTGTGACTCGAAGCAAACGCCAGTTTAATGCTAATCAACTACGGCGTGGAACTCTTATAGAGACAAGAAATGGGTAGAGTAACATTAGATTCCCTATCCCAAATGAACAACATTGGTTATACTGTATTAATCTTATGCCAGCTTTAAGAATCGCCTGCGTGATGGCAACCAGCCACACAGATATGTCAGAGAAGTTGCCGCAACAGCACGGCGAAACAGTTTTCACTCCGGATTCTAACAGATTCTCGTATAATAGAGGGACTATAGGGCATTTAAAATCACTTACGACGTAAAGTGACAGTTGAGACATAAGAAAAGTTTGAAATGCAGATTATTCAATATTGCCTTTTTCCTCTCCATGAAAAATGAGAAAATCAATTACGTGATCCGACAATCTGACGTATTTCCACCTTGTCCAAAACACGAAGACATCAACGAATCGATATGAATGTCTAGTGTTGGATGATGATGATGATAATAATAATAATAATAATAATAATTACCAAGTTACTCCAAGGTTCATTGCCGTCCCCACATAAGGCCGCCATCGATCCCTATTCTGTGCAAGATTAATCCAGTCCCTATCATCATATCCCACATCCCTCAAACCCATTTTAATATTATCCTCCCATCTATGTCTCGGCCTTCTCAAAGTTATTTTCCCCTCCGGTCTCCCAACTAACACTCTACATGCATCTGGATTCGCCCATACGTGCTACATGCCCAGCCCATCTCAAACGTCTGGATTTAATGTTCCTAATTATGTCAGGTGAAGAATACAATGCGTGCAGTTCTGTGTTGTGTAACTTTCTCCATTCTCCTGTAACTTCATCCCTCTTAGCCCCAGATATTTTCCTAAGCACCTTATCCTCAAACACCCTTAACCTATGTTCCTCTCTCAAAGTCAGAGTCCAAGTTTCACAACCATACACAACAACCGGTAATATAAGTGTTTTATAAATTCTCACTTTCAGATTTTTGACAGCAGACTGGACGACAAATGCTTCTGCACCGAATAATAACAGGCATTTCCCATATTTATTCTGCGTTTAATTTCCTCCCGAGTATCATTTATATTTGTTACTGTTGCTCCCAGGTATTTGAATTTTTCCACCTCTTCAAAAGATAAATTTCCAATTTTTATATTTTCATTTCGTTCAATATTATAACTATAATTTAAAATAAAATACTGATGTTTGTCTAAGGAACATTTATAGAAACAAGAAAAATGTAACTGGAAATGTCTGCAACACGATTTCAAATGGAATCTGTCCATGACAAACCTCCATCCTTGTCAACATTGGTTCTGTGTTTACAGTGTTACGGTTCTGAACAGCGGAAATATGGGGAAAAGCAAATCGTGGGTCTCCAGAATTCGAGAGATTGACGCGAGCTGTCGCCAACAGATCCTGACGCAAATCATGGACTTCAATTCAACCATGACGGAGAAAGTATAACTGTATTATTTCAGCGTTAAATTTTGAATGTTTGCAATAGCTTTGCCTTCATCCTACAGTAACAAATTCTGATATTTACACATAAAGAACTTCTCAGTATAAATAACTAATTATTTAAATTTAATTCAATTCAAACAAAAAACATATCAATTTAGATATTGAAGACGAAGTCTGAAACCAGACTTAATTCATTTTAGATTTCATCCCCAACCCCAAACACCCATACTTTGAAATTTAAAATTGTAGCACTAATTTTTTTTTTCCTTGTTGGTAACTCTATAGCATCTACTGTATTAAATGCTTTATGGTTGTGCTAACAGATGGAGTTACTTGTCAACAATGTGACGCTGAAACGTGTGTTCAGGTTACTGCCCAGCGACAGTCCTGATGTATTTTATATTTGTGATGATTGGTTAATTAATATTAACCCGGCACACTCACAATCACAATCATACAAATTTCCAGACTCTAGACACCCAGGGAATTCCTCTTCTTCAAGAAAAATTCACCGCGAGCCGAGCCCGGGAATCGAACACGGGACCTCCTGATCTGAAGGCCAGCTTTCTGACCAACAGACCACGGGACGGTCAATAAATTTTTATACTTAAATATGAAAGAGCATTCAATTGTTTATACACCTCATTCGTTTGTTTCTGCATCTTTTGTTTTCTATCGTCGCCCTGGCAACCTGTATTTTTGTTATTATCAGTTGATTGTAGGATGAAAACACAGCTTATTTTGTGTAATTTTCTAAATTTAATCGATAAGGATGATTTATGTTCCTCTTGAAGGGTATACACAATTTTAAAATAATTTAATACACAAACACAACTATTACATGAAATGATCAATAAGTTTTTGTAGCTTTGTCACCAGTTGTACAGTTAAACACACACAAAATTGCAACCTCATTCAAGAAATTAAATTACAATATCGCATACAGAACAAATAACACTCTACAAAAACATCTCAACACACAAACAACACAAACAAACAAATATAACCACACAGGCGTCTACAAACTCAAATGTAACACCTGCAACAACTTCTACATAGGACAGACAGGCAGATAATTTCAAACACGTTACAAAGCACACATCACAGCCACAACAAAATTACAAAACACCTCCACATATGCAGAACACATCACAAATGCTAACCACAGCCAAAGAGACATCAACACAGACATGGAAATACTGCACATCCAACCGAAAAGCCAGAAACTCAACACACTAGAACAATATGAAATATACAGACACACGAAAACACACCCCAATGAAATTCTCAATACACAACTGAATTTCAGAACACACACACTCTTTGACTTTACACTATACCACAGGAACACACCCTCACAGAAAACAAAACAAGAGGCGCCAAGACCAACAACGACCAGTTCTGAGGATGACCCATAACAGGTTGAAACATGTAAACCAGGTACGATAGAATTTAACAGAAGAAAATCATATAATATATATTCCGAAGTGATACAGTGTTAAAAGTTGTGTAATCAAGATGTATAAACTTCCCTGTATACCTGTTAAAACAGAGTGGCATTTCTAAGAAGTGACAATGTTCTGTTTGTGCAGGAATTTGACCCATGTTAACGCTTTCACAATGACTTTGTTTCAGTATTCGAATTTACTAATTTTAGAACTGCTGTAGTGTAATTGTAGACAACGGCCCGAAAATACATCACATTTGTAAATGGATTATGAATTATTAAATCAATTAGAGTGGAATTAAATTATTACATTTCCCCTTTCCATAAAAATGGTCTATTACATTATCGATTACAATTTTGCATATCGCGTTATATCGAATTGACGACGTGACCTGTACACACAGACCCGCTTAGTGCAAAGTTATCTGCCACATGCCAGTATCATTTTAGAGTACCGGATCCAAATCGAAAAATCGAAAGAGAATTGGGAGGACAAATTTAAAAGGTACGCAAAACGCGTCCTTGCAAGGGGTTGGGGGTTGTACAACACTAAATATGTGAGCTCCAAGCCTATTGGTCACTAGTCTCACTCCGGGTTACTCTGCTCCACTGAAGGAGCTCTAGAAAATTTTGAAGGGGAAGCCGAAATTGGACGTAATCTCTTAGGTACCACATACGCGAGGGGGACTGAGATTTGATCAAGTGATCACGGAACGGGGCGGGGAGGAGATGGCTGGTGTTTGTCGTTAGGATGGCAAGACGCTGTCATCTGTTGTTCGATGACAAAGCATGTGAAGGCCGTCGGAAGAAGCGCCGTGAATTCTAAATCTGCAATTTGAGAGGTCCCTGTCCTTTCAATTTGCGACTAATTGAGTGACCTCGTATATTTAATAGACAATTTATAGGTTCTGAACTAGGGCATACGTCGTTTACAAGAAAAGGGGAATATATATGGGGAAGGGCATATAGGTCCGTGACCCATTTCTTATAGGGCTCATCCCGACATTTGTCTTACGCCTTAGGAAAACCACGGAATACCTTAGGCAGGATGAGTTGTCTCATATATAAGAGACTAGCCAATTTGGCTATTATGTAGGAGGTGATTGTTGTCATGAGCCTTGTTGAATCGTCTCAATTTAGAGACAAGCCATTTGGCTATATGATGGCTCAATTACGAAGAGGGGGAGAGATGTAATTGTTAATTAATTTAGAGTAATTAGGGAGAATCATGGGGATATGAGTGCAGGTCCGTGGCCCCCTTTTTTTAGGGCTCATCCCGACATTTGTCTTACGCCTTAGGAAAACCACGGAATACCTTAGGCAGGATGAGTTGTCTCATTTATAAGAGACTAGCCAATTTGGCTATTATGTAGGAGGTGATTGTTATCATCAGCCTTGTTGAATCGTCTCAATTTAGAGACCAGCCATTTGGCTATATGGTGGCTCAATTACGAAGAGAGGGGAGAGATGTAATTATTAATTAATTTAGAGTAATTACGGAGATTCATGGGGATATGAATAGTCTGTCTTTCTTTATATATTGCATGAACTGTGGAATTGTAAAATATGTGACACATCTCTGTAAAGTTACGTTAGGAGGTGATACCAGTAAGTTGACAGGAAACGCTGGAAACGAACGGTACTTAATTAAGTAGCAACATTCTCTGTAGTATTGTAGGCCTATAGTTTTTCTTTCTTCAAACGTTAGGGAACTTTCTTTTTCAATTGTTGGTATGGAGTAAATAAACAGCGATAGAAGCCATTTCTGAGTGACTTGATGTGGGATTTTTGTGAATTCCTACCTGAAAATATTTATTTTGCGTCTACACATATCAACTGTCCTTAAAAAGTCTTAATATGACAATTAATATGTATTATTATTATTATTATTATTATTATTATTATTATTATTATTATCAGTTATCACTATCATCATTGCTATCTCTGTTTTCTTTATTTTTTTCTTGTATTAGCTCGATGAGAGCTCTATAGTGTCCTTTTGACCCTGTTGACCCTCTATAGGGCTTTAACTTAATTTGTATTGTTTTCACCAGAGTCTGTATTTCTTTTTGTATTTATATGTGCTATCTGGTGGGATGAAAGAGAAGGCCTTAAGGCCTTAATCCTGTCAGATTAAATAAATAAATAAATAAATAAATAAATAAATAAATAAATAAATAAATAAATAAATAAATAAATAAATAAGTGTGTAAGATTTGCTGATGATATGACGTTGTTAGCAGAAGAGGAGATGAACCTAAGGGATATGCTACTGGACCTAATTACAGCTGTGAGCAGTATATATAATAATAATAATAATAATAATAATAATAATAATAATAATAATAATAATGATTTATTTTAGCTGGCAGAGTTAAGGCAGTAAGGCCTTCTCTTCCACTCAACCAGCAAAAAGTGTATATACATATGCATGAACTTACAAAGAATTCAACAATTTGATTTAGATGAGAGTTACATGTATACAAGAGTTATTTACGAATTAAACAACAAAATACTATGAACTATTAATTAAACACTGAAATAAACTGTGTAGCAGAATTAAACTAAAATACATAGAATGTTAATATATTTCAAATGATATTAGATAATAGAAAGAGATTATTATGAGATAATTTTGAAAATACAGTACTATCAGGATGATGTCTAAAGAAAAAAGTAACAATGTAGTCAGTGATAGTTTAAATCAGTATGATTGGAGTGAAATGCTAATAAGGTTATCTTTTAAGCTGTTCTTAAAGGTGTTTATTGTCTTGCAACCCCTAATACTTTGTGACAAGGAATCCCATTGACGCGAGGTGGATATTGTAAAAGATGATGAATAACAAGATGTTCTATGAAGAGGTATACTTAGCGTGCCACAGATAAGTGATCTGGTATTTACGTCGTGGTTAGAGTATAGATAAGAGAAACGAGACGAAAGGTAATTTGGTGTTGAAGTGTGCAGAATTCGAAAGAGTAAAGACAAAGAGTGTAAAGTTCTGCGTATCAGTATGGGATGAAGATAAATGCAAACAAGACGAAGACCATGGTCATAGGAAGAAAAGTAAAGAAGGTAAACTTGCGAATTCTAAATGAGGCAGTAGAGCAAGTGGACAGCTTCAAATACTTGGGGTGTACTATAAGCAGTAACATGAGCTGCTGCCAGGAAGTCAAAAGGAGGATAGCAATGGCAAAAAAAAGCTTTTAATAGAAAAAGAAGCATCTTGTGCGGACCTATGGAGAAAGTTCTAAGGAAGAGACTAGCGAAGTGCTTTCTGTGGAGTGTAGCATTGTATGGGACAGAAACATGGACATTACGACGAAGTGAAGAGAAGCGAATAGAAGAATTTGAAATGCGGATATGGAGAAGAATGGAGCGCGTGAAATGGGCAAACAGAGGAAGAAATGAAGCTGTGTTGGAAAGAGTGGATGAAGAAAGAATGATGCTGAAACTGATCAGAAAGAGAAAAAGGAATTGGTTGGGTCACTGGCTGAGAAGAAACTGCCTACTGAAGGATGCACTGGAAGGAATAATAATAATAATAATAATAATAATAATAATAATAATAATAATAATAATAATATATTAATAATAATAATAATAATAATAATATGATTATTATTTTATTTTCGCTCGCAGAGTTAAGACCATAAGGCCTTCTCTTCCACTCAACCAGCCTTAATCAATACAATACATATTTGAATTACGAATATTTACACTACACTTAAAAGGTTCTCCAGCAATATTCTTCAGTTAAGTTTTAACAACTAGTAGACTACATATTTATTTAAATTTAGATAAACCTATAAGGTAAATTGGTAATTTAATTTATGAGCTAATTTAATTCAATCAAGTATAATTAATTTGTGATTTGAGATAGCTAGTAAAATGATGGAAATTAATTTAATGTAAGCTTACTAGAACTATTTGACTATAATTATATGTGTACAAAACGGCCTTTGCTTATCATAAATAAATAAATTTTCATTAACGTTTTCGATACATGTGTATCATCTTCAGATGTGAAATGTTAGATTAATATGATGAAAACCTTGCCTATTAGATGGAACTTAATGTGGTAATTTTCGGGTCATATTAGTGTGATTGCTTGGACTTAACTTAGGTTGATCTATGATATACATGCTATGTTAGGTTAAATCACTGCAAGTCATGTGATATGATCTAAAATATAAAATAAAACTATTTAAGAATTGTAACCACTATTAGCATAGTTATTGAAATGTGAACACTTTGTATAAACACTTTAAAAGTTTAAATCACTTTGAACATGTGTTGGCTGTATTTGCCGATTTAAATCACTGCAAGTCATGTGATATGATCTAAAATATAAAATAAAACTGTTTAAAAATTGTAACCACTATTAGCGTAGTCACTGAAATGTGAACACTTTGAAAATCACTTTGAAAAATTATAATCACGTTGAACATATGTTGGCTGTATTTGCCGATTTAAAGTTCGTTCAATAGGGCAGTTTCTGTTGATCTTGATGTTTGACGTTGAACTAAAGCAACCTATTCAACGAACTTTAAATCGGCAAATACAGCCAACATATGTTTAACGTGGTTATAATTTTCCAAAGTGATTTTCAAAGTGTTCACATTTCAATAACTACGCTAATAGTGGTTACAATTCTTAACCAGTTTTATTTTATATTTTAGATCATATCACATGACTTGCAGTGATTCAACCTAACATAGCATGTATATGATAGATCAACCTAAGTTAAGTCCAAGCAATCACACTAATATGACCCGAAAATTACCACATTAAGTTCCATCTGATAGGCAAGGTTTTCATCATATTAATCTAACATTTCACATCTGAAGATGATACACATGTATCAAAAACGTTAATGAAAATTTATTTATTTTATGATAAGCAAAGGCCGTTTTATACACATATAAATACAGTCAAACATTAATAGCTTATCGGCAAACTTCAACATGAAATTGATTACTAGAACTATGTTACAGAGAGAAAAAATATATATATAAATCTGAAATATATTTCCATAATGATAATATTAATGTACAGCAGAACCTCTATTATCCGTTGTAATGAAAGGGGTTGGCTGAACGGTTAATCGAAAAAATCGGATAATCCGTACTATAGAAGACTTTCATAAATTAAGTGTTGCATAATGCATTTTCGGTAATTTTCTCCGTGGTCATGTGGTTTAACATATTAGGTAGTGGATAAGAAGTTTTAAGTGTAATAGCTCTGTTGGAAAGAGTGGATGAAGAAAGAATAATGTTGAAACTGATCAGGAAGAGGAAAATGAATTGGGTCCCTGACTGAGAAGAAACTGCCTCCTGAAGGATTCACTGGAAGAAATGGTGAACGAGAGAAGAGTTCGTGGCAGAAGAAGAGATCAAATAATAAACGGCATTAAGATATATGGATCATATACGGAGACTAAGAGAAAGGCAGAAAATAGGAAAGACTGGAGAATGCTGGGTTTGCAGTGACAGAACACTATGAATGAATGACGGATTTCTAAGGGTCAACGAAACTTTCTGTGGAAAGATAGGGAAAGTATAGACCTAGGTCTCATGTCATAGATTTATACACTTTATCCTTCTTTTTTTTTTTTGTTATTAAATCTCGCATAGTTGCAACTCCAATCCCGTATTAATTTGTGAGATGAACCTCAGTTTCTCTTTTCCAAAACCTCTCAATTATGGACTTCTCTTCGATACTTAGCACAACATATTGTATTCTTTTGGCTTTTCTGGAAGACGTTTCGCAGAGAAATTAAACAGGTCAATCCAACAGTAGATCATAAGTGTAAGGGTAAAGGCTTGTAATATCACTCTCTTACTTACTTACTTACAAATGGCTTTTAAGGAACCCGAAGGTTCATTGCCGCCCTCACATAAGCCCGCCAGCGGTCCCTATCCTGAGCAAGATTAACCCAGTCTCTATCATCATATCCCACCTCCTCAAATCCATTTTAATATGATCCTCCCATCTACGTCTCAGCCTCCCTAAAAGTCTTTTTCCCTCCAGTCTTCCAGCTAACACTCTATATGCATTTCTGGATTCGCCCATACGTGCTACATGCCCTGCCCATCTCAAACGTCTGCATTTAATGTTCCTAATTATGTCAGGTGAAGAATACAATGCGTGCAGTTCTGTGTTGTGTAACTTTCTCCATTCTCCTGTAACTTCATCCCGCTTAGCCCCAAATATTTTCCTAAGCACCTTATTCTCAAACACCCTTAACCTATGTTCCTCTCTCAGAGTGAGAATCAAAGTTTCACAGCCATACAGAAGAACCGGTAATATAACTGTTTTATAAATTCTAACTTTCAGATTTTTGGACGGGATGATAAGAGCTTCTCAACCGAATAATAACACGCATTTCCCATATTTATTCTGCGTTTAATTTCCTCCCGAGTGTCATTTATATTTGTTACTGTTGCTCCAAGATATTTTAATTTTTCCACCTCTTCGAAGGATAAATCTCCAATTTTTATATTTCCATTTCGTACAATATTCTGGTCACGGGACATAATCATATACTTTGTCTTTTCGGGATTTACTTCAAACCTATCTCTTTACTTTCTTCCAGTAAAATTTCCGTGTTTTCCCTAATCGTTTGTGGATTTTATCCTAACTTATTCACGTCATCCGCATAGACAAGAAGCTGATGTAACCCGTTCAATTCCAAACCCTGCCTGTTATCCTGAACTTTCCTAATGGCATATTCTAGAGCGAAGTTAAAAAGTAAAGGTGATAGTGCATCTCCTTGCTTTAGCCCGCAGTGAATTGGAAAAGCATCAGATAGAAACTGACCTATATGGACTGTGCTGTATGTTTCACTGAGACACATTTTAATGAATCGAAATAGTTTCTTTGGAATACCAAATTCAATAAGAATATCATATAATACTTCCCTCTTAACCGAGTCATATGTTACGAAACCTAACTCTCTATAAAAAAATACGTACTGATGTATTGTGGAGTACTCAATATTTTTTCTGTATCAAAAATAGGAGAGAATCAGAGACGGATAATCCAACATTCGGTTAATAGGGTGACGGATAATCGGGGTTCTACTGTAATTGCCATTAGAGGTTTTGTAATGGAATGGTGAACGAAGAAAACTTGAGGGCAGAAGAAGATATCATGATAGATGACATTAAGGTATAGGACCCTATGGATCATATGTGGAGACTAAGAGGAAGGAGAAAATGAAGGGAAGATGAGTATGCTGAGTTTGCAGTGAAGGACCTATCGTTGGGCAGAAAACTATCAATGAACGAATAAATGAATGAATGAATGAATGAATGAATGAATGAATGAACGAACGGCGGTCACATATTTTTCTGTTGAGCCACATCCGACCTGCGGTCCCCTATCTGCAAACCCGAGACAGCTGAAAGGAAAATAAGCGGGGAGAGATTCCCCGCGCTGGTAGGGGAGGGAAAGGCAAGATCGCTTTTATTAAGATGATGGGATCCCACCAAGAAGAAGCGCATTTTTACGGAAATACGCATTTTTTTTCTCTCTGCTTGTAAAAAAATCAATTTCGGGTCGGCAGAGCCCGGTGACGCGTAGTTTGATATATCGTGATGGTCACTCAGGACGACAAGTCCTATCAGACGCTGGCCGCCATTGTCCTAATGAGGGACGTCGGGTCCTGCGAGATTTATTGTGTTACATTGTGTTTAGTGAGTAAGGTATCACTGCTTCCATGAGTGCTATGGCCTATACAGCTAGATTTCATATAGAATGATGGATTATACTGAAGCGGAAGTGTCTACCACTGACCACGAGGCGCGGTTATAAGAATATTTAAGTAAATAGGATGCAGTAAATAAGCATATATTACTGTAATATGCGAACAGAAAATACATAGGTATATAAACCGGCGATTATATGAAGAAATAAAGGGTAAATAAAAAAAAATTATGATAAGAAAAAGAAAAATATAAAAATTGAAATTATACCAGGAATAGAGCAGAAAACTGAAACCGGGGAACAAAGAAATAACTAGAAAATTGCACAAAAATATATTCAAGACAGCTAAAAGAAAAGCACATAAAATCGTTAAACTCATAAAAAGAAAAATTGGTAATTACACTGTAGTCTACAATAACGTAAAAATTGCGTAAGAAGAAAGGAAATGGAAAAAGATATACGGAAAATAGGAGTTAGGGAGGACGAGAAGAAACAAAAGATGTGAAGTACAAACAAATGAAGTAAATAAATAAATAAATAAACTTTTTTCAGTTGGTTATTTAACGACGCTGTATCAACTACTAGGTTATTTAGGTGATAGTGAGATGGTATTTGGCGAGATGAGGTCGCGGATTCGCCATAGATTACCTGGCATTCACATTACGGTTGGGGAAAACCTCGGAAAAAACCCAACCAGGTAATCAGCCCAATCGGGGATCGAACCCGCGCCCTAGTGCAACTTCAGACCGGCAGGCAAGCGCCTTAACCGACTGAGCCACGCCGGTGGCTAATAAATAAATAAAATATGGGACGAAACAAAAGAAAGACGAGAACAAACAAAAAGAAGAGCGGTAGAAACAAAAAGAAGTTCGGAAGAAACATATAAAAGAGGGAAAGAAACAAGAGAAAGAGGGGAAGAAACAAAAGAAAGAGTGGAAGAAACAAATGAAAGAGGGGAAAAACAAAAGAAAGAGGAGAAGAACCAAATAAAATACACGAACTGAGAAATGAAAGAAGTTAACAAAGGAAAGAGAAGAAGAAACGTAAACAATAGAGGGTCAGACAAGTGATAAAGAGAAAGAGAGGAAAAGAACAGAAAGAGAAAAAGAAATAGCGGAAGAAAGAAAAGAAATAGAAGAATAAAGAAAAGAGGAAAGAAAAAAACATTTGGGAAAAAGAACTGAAAATGGGGTATAAACAAAAGGAAGTAAGTACAAAAGAAGCAAGAAGGAAAGACTATGAAGTAGAAGGTAAAAAAAATACAATTATGGAAAAGAAGAGGGAAAGTAAAGAACAAAGTAATAAGAGACTGGAAATAAATGAGACAAAGGAAAGCAAGAATAAATAAACAAAGTTATAACATAATGAAGTAGACTGAATACTTGGAGCCGGGAATGACAACTGAAATATAGAAATAAATGAAGGAAGAAACTGGAGAAAAAGAACAAGAACGAAACAAAAATAAGCTAAGGATAGACAAAAGAGAGAGGAAGAAGAAATGTATGATTCATAATTAGAAATAAACAACAGAACACGTTACAAGAAAGCCGTGATATTGAGATATTCGAGATGGTACAAATATTCTGTACGAATAATTACAAAATATTCTTTATTTATTATATATTTATTAATTATTTATTTATTATACTTATTATTTATTATATATATTTATTATCTATCTGTCTGTCTGTCTGTCTGTCTCTATCTATCTATCTATCTATCTATCTATCTATCTATCTATCTATCTATCTATCTATCTATCTATCTATCTATCTATCTATCTATCTATCTATCTATCTATCTATCTATCTATCTATCTATCTATCTATCTATCTATCTATCTATCTATCTATCTATCTATCTATCTATCTATCTATCTATCTATCTATCTATCTATCTATCTACCTACCTACCTACCTACCTACCTACCTACCTACCTACCTACCTACCTACCTACCTACCTACCTATCTATCTATCTATCTATCTATCTATCTATCTATCTCTATCTATCTATCTATCTATCTATCTATCTATCTATCTACCTACCTATCTATCTATCTACCTACCTATTTATTTATTCTGGTGTATAGTAAATAGTATACAATTCGGAAAACTCGTTACGAAATAGGACTGTTACAGTGAACAAAAACCTTGCCTTCACTTCAACTTAAAACAGTAGTCTATCACTGGACTGGGGAGAGCCAACTCATCTCCAACAACACACAATGTGGGAATTTGTAATGGTGTCACAAGTGTGGTGGAATAGCCCCAGGGGTGCATTGAAAAATACCCCAAAGTCAATGGCCACGGCCCCTTCAACGATGACTTATCAATTATGTAGAAGGCCGTGGGATCTGCTTCAATGTGTGATGTGCACGTGATAGATTTCGCACGATTTCGCTGAATTCAAGTAACGAGGGGCTAATAGGCTCAAATATGCCAATAACAGTCATTCGTTTCCCTTTTAAGTGATAGTATACACCCGATCACGTTTCTATCGTTGTGTAGAAGACAGAAGAACGTCCATAGATACCTGTTTTCAGGAAGATTGAAAAATATCTGAGCTGAGACTTAATGCTCTGGTGGTTTCGGAAAGCGTTACGACTTATAAAGAGCGTCCTATTCGACTCCCGGCCGAGTAAGTGCGCACAAGCTATACATGCGACGTCTGCCACCACTTATCGAAAAAAAAAACACACATACATACATATTTACAGGGTAAAAGTGCAGACTAAAGTGGGGAAAATAGAATAAAATTATTCAAATAAATAGAAAACATTCAAAAAGGCATATGACTCGGTTAAGAGAGAAGTTTTACATGATATTCTTATTGAATTTGGTATTCCCAAGAAACTAGTTCCATTAATTGAAATGTGCCTCAATGAAACTTACAGCAGAGTCCGTATAGGTCAGTTTCTGTCAGATGCGTTTCCAATTCACTGTGGGCTAAAGCAGGGAGATGCACTATCACCTTTACTTTTAACTTTGCTCTAGAGTATGCCATTAGGAAAGTTCAGGATAACAGAGAGGGTTTGGAATTGAACGGGTTACATCAGCTTCTTGTCTATGCGGATAACGTGAATATGTTAGGAGAAAATCCACAAACGATTAGGAAAATACGGGAATTTTACTTGAAGCAAGTAAAGAGATAGGTTTGGAAGTAAATCCCGAAAAGACAAAGTATATGATTATGTCTCGTGACCAGAATATTGTACGAAATGTAAACATAAAAATTGGAGATTTAATTTTCGAAGAGGTGGAAAAATTCAAATATCTTGGAGTAACAATAACAAATACAAGCTGTTTCCGAGCTGGTTTTACAAACTTTCAGGGATGATGGCGATGGGCTCATGTATCAATTTGCGATAAGGACCCTGGTTCGGAAATGACCGAGTCGAAAGTTACAAGCAAAAATAGTTCTGTGTAAAATGGAAATATTTTATTCCTCTGTACACCTTATTTATGTGTATTTATCTGTACATCTTACACATACTGTATTCATCTGACGTTGTTTACGTTGTCTACTTACAGTATTCCATTCAGTGCGCTGTCTGAGGGGTGGGGACAGGAAACTACACTAAAGCAATGCAGATAGCGTAATGTGTAACGGACATGGTCGGTCCTGATATGCACGTCTGTAGACAGCAGTGTATGTGTACAAGTTGCAGTGTCCAGTCGATCAGTCCTAGTGAAATGGAGGAGTAAGCAGACCTGATTTTCGAATACGGATGAGCCAATGGGAAAAGTGGACAACCTCACAGATTGTATCGGGGCAAGTACCCACGTAGGAGACATCCGGCCCATACCATCTTTCCACGACTGTTCCGAAAGTTAAGGGAAGGAGGGCAAGTGGTGCCAAACTACAATTCCATTTCCACACAACTATTTTTGCTTATAACTTTCGACTCAGTCATTTTCGGACCAGGGTTCCTTATCTCAAATTGATACATGTGCCCTTCGCCATCATCCCGGAAAGTTTGTAACACCACCTCAGAAACACCCTGTATAAATGCCACTCGGGAAGAAATTAAACGCAGAATAAATATGGGAAATGCCTGTTGTTATTTGGTTGAGAAGCTTTTGTCATCTAGTCTGCTGTCAAAAAATGTTAAAGTTAGAATTTATAAAACAGTTATATTACCGGTTGTTCTTTATAGTTGTGAAACTTCAACTCTCACTTTGAGAGAGGAACAGAGATTAAGGGTACTTGAGAATAAGGTTTTTAGGAAAATATTTGAGGCTAAGAGGGATGAAGTTACAGGAGAATGGAGAGAGTTACACAACGCAGAACTGCACGCATTGTATTCTTCACCTGACATAATTAGGAGCATTAAATTCAGACGTTTGAGATGGTCAAGACATGTAGCACGTATGGACGAATGCAGAAATGTATATAGTGAGTTAGCTGGGAGACTGGAGGGAAAAAGACCTTTGGGGAGGCCGAGACGTAGATGGGAAGATAATATTAAAATGGATTTGAAGGAGGTGGGATATGATGATAGAGACTGGATTAATCTTGCTCAGGATAGGGACCGATGGCGGGCTTATGTGAGGGCGGCAATGAACCTGCGGGTTCCTTAAAAGTCATTTTTGTAAGTAATGTGGAAGTTTTAAAAATCGTACTGTTCCTTGTAAGTTAATCCTGCCGGTGATCAAACCTAGCTACTGCTGCTTCTTCCCCTTCGCAAGGATGCCACTCATGAGGATGAAGCAAGCGCAGATGGTTCTTCACTTGTTATGCCAGACTTTCATTACAAGCCACCATGAAGATGACTGGCTTACAGTGCAATGGATGACCTCTTAAAGTCATGACTGCGCAATATTTATGAGGGAGGAATCTTGGACATCACAACCTGCACGCAACATCGAGGGCATTATCAAGGGGAAGTCTGCAGGGGAGAACGTACACACCATCCAGCCATCAAATCATAAAATGCTCAAGCTGCTAGACATCGGGGGGAAGAGGGGCAACGTAATGAAATTCCGGTGACACGCACCGAGGACAGCGGAACAGGAAGTCAGTCCGCCTGGTTTACCGCGAAGAGTTGTGACCACTGCTACCGTGATGGAGTGCAAAGACGCGGAAATTACAAGGCAGTTCTGCTCAGTGCAAGAGTGATAGCCACAAGGGCTAGGAATGACTTCGGTCGAGCTTGATTCTCTGAACAAAATAAACTTAACGATGTCCATCCATTTCCTAAGCTATCACTGTATTACACTGGTAAACAAATTTTAATCAACTTTCTACTTATGTTGATTTTTTAGTGGTTTATTAATAACTCTGACCCGCTGATCACGAATATCACATCAGTTTTTTCATAGTGTCAACGGTTTGGATGATATAAGCAATTTATATTTGATTAAAACAGTAAATTAGTTAATTTGTAACATATAAAAATTCCAATAAATGTTTTGCTTATGTTGATTTTTTAGGGTTATACCAATAACTCTGACCCGCTGATCACGAATATCACATCAGTTTTTCTGTAGTTTCAACAGTTTGGATGATGTAAGCAATTTAAATTTGATTAACACAGTAAATGATATTTATTTGTAACATTGAATGAAAACAGTTTCAAACCTAGGACAGTCATTAACACTACTTCAATAAATCATGAGTGACATGTAAATACACAAATACAATACAGGAATGCAAAATAGTTAACTCCTATGACCTAGGATGACTTAGAAAATATACAGAGTGGACCGCTTGAATGTACCTAATTTCAATTGTATGTGACTGGTAAACGGTTGAAGGTAGAAACCTACAGTAACGTTTATATGAAAGGAAAACTCAACAAGTTTCGATATGCACATTACCATATCTCTACGTGAGCGCCAGCTGTCACTGTGACGATATCGAGGCGATGAACGATTTCTTGCCAAGCGCGTTGGAACATGTCCTCTGGAATGCTCTCAATAGCCTCTATGATGCCCTCCCGAAGATCACGAAGGTCTCTGACTGCGGTGGCGTACACTTTATCTTTGACGTAGCTCCAGAGAAAGAAATCGAGCAGTGTTAAATCCGGAGATCTCGGGGGCCAAGCGATTGGTCCTCTAAAGTCAGGATCAGCGCCGAGACGGTCTAGCATCGTATTGGCGAATTCCACTCGTTTGGGTTTGTCATCCGGCTCCAGATGTTGCATTAACTGCCTTGTCAAGGTCACCTACGGCCACGCCTTGTATGCCTCAAGAACTTTGTTCCAGGCACAGTGGTGTATTTAACTTGCTTTGGTCCAATGTAATATCCACATACATAGCAGAATGTGTCTGCCTGTAATTTGCACTTCCGCCCTGTAGACATGGTGTAAAGAACTACTAAACACAAAGATACATACAACTGCAAAGATAACGAACCTACTATCATGACTGAGCGTCACCAGCAGGTATTTATACGCCAGAGCTATGTTGCCACCTAGCGGATATCAACATAAATACTTACATGTACATATTGCTAAACCAGTATTCTGAGAAATAAAATATCCCGATATAATCCAAAATATTGACACTACGACAAAACCATTAACGGATTCATGTTCAGCGTGTCGAAATCTGTAAGTAACGATAAAAAAACAATGATAAGCAAAATCTTGTTTACCGGTATTATCTTCTTATTTTACAAAAAAAATGTTCTTGTACAAATCTGGCTTTCAGGTAGTAGCTCCCTCTAAAACAGGTTTGAATAACTTCAAGAAAAATTGTTCCGGAGCCGGGTATCGATCCCGGGACCCTTCGCTTAGCGCGCGAACGCTCTTCCGACTGAGCTACCCCAGGAACTATACACGACACCGTCACAATTTTTCCTTTATATCCACACGACTCAAATGAGCTGACAAGACGCCACAACTCAACTATGAGTGCACACAATACTGTGCGAGTTAAAAATTATGACGGTGTCGTGTATAGTTCCTGGGGTAGCTCAGTCGGTAGAGCGTTCGCGCGCTAAGCGAAGGGTCCCGGGATCGATACCCGGCTCCGGAACAATTTTTCCTTGAAATTATTCAGAAGTTCTTGTATTCTATAGAAATTGAGATCTGTATGATCCAGAAATCAGGTCCATATTTACCAATGGGCAGAGTTGCCCAGCGGCGGCAGAATTCAGGGGGCAGCATTCTTTTGCCCGAAGGGCCTGCGAAACGTTTGCGAATTTCGTTGAGTGAGGAAAAAAAAACACTTTAAATTTCGGTATAGGTACTTAAAATTTTTATCATGTAATTCTTAAGAAAAAAAAAAATAGGCAGTCGGAGAAGGTTATCTTGAGAAGGAAAAAGAAGTGTATGTAGTATTTGTGGACCTAGAAAAGCCTTTTGACAGAGTGGATTGGAATAGATTGATGGCGATCCTGAAGAAAATTTGCGTGGATTGGAAAGAGAAGAGGCTGTTAAGTAATCTTTATATGAAACGAGTCAAAGTCAGGATAGGAGAAGAAATGTCAGAAGGAAGTGAAACAGGGAAAGGAGTACGTCAAGGATGTCCTTTATCACCTACCCTGTTCAACATCTACTTGGAGGATTTAGTGAAGAACTGTTTTCAGAACATGGGAGGGGTGATAGTAGGAGAAAGAAGAATAAAGTGCATAAGATTTGCTGATGACATGACGTTGTTAGCAGAAAAGGAAATGATACTGAACTGAAAGATATGCTACTGGAGCTAAATGACAGCTGTGAGCAGTATGGGATGAAGATATACGCCAACAAGACGAAGAGCATGGTTATAGGAAGAAAAATACGGAAGATAAAATTGTGAATACTAAATGAGGCAGTAGAGCAAGTGGACAGCTTCAAATACTTGGGGTGTACTATAAGCAGTAACATGAGCTGCTGCCAGGAAGTCAAAAGGAGGATAGCAATGGCAAAGAAAGCTTTTAATAGAGAAAGGAGCATTTTCTACGGATCTCTGGAAAAGGAACTAAAGAAGAGACTAGTGAAGTGCTTTGTGTGGAGTGTGGCATTGTGTGGAGCAGAAACATGGACGTTACGACGAAGTGAAGAGAAGGGAATAGAAGCATTTGAAATGTGGATATGGAGAAGGATGGAACGTGTGAAGTGGACAGAGAGAACAAGAAATGAAGCTGTGCTGGAAAGAGTGGGTGAAGAAAGAATGATGCTGAAGCTGATCAGGAAGAGGAAAAGGAATTGGTTGGGTCACTGGCTGAGAAGAAACTGCCTACTGAAGGACGCACTGGAAGGAATGGTGAACGGGAGAAGAGTTCGGGGCAGAAGAAGATATCAGATGATAGACAGTAAGATAAATGGATCATGAGGAAACGAAGAGGAAGGCAGAAAATATCAAAGATTGGAGAATGCTGGGTTTGCAGTGAAAGACCTGCCCTTGGGCAGAACACTAGATGAATGAATATCATGACACAACTTTCGGAGAAAATGAAAATGAATAGAATTATACTTTTGCTACAACCAAGATGAATGACTAAAGCACGGAATATTATACATTAAATAACCTCAAAATATGCCTGCAACTATGCAATAAAAACTGTTGAAATATGAGCTAAAAATTGAAATAAATGCAGTAAAAATACACTTTAGAGGTTTATTTTGTTTAATAATATGATATAAATGAAAATAATTTAAAGTAATAATAGTGTCATCATTTTTTATTGAATCTAGTTTTTCTATAAATTTATTAATTACTCATTTTACACAGCTACATTTCTGTCTTCTGTTACAAACAAAACAACATCGAGAACAGGTTTCATCACATGAACAGAATACCGGACACAATATTACCCAAAATATTGCTTCAATCCAAACCACAGGGACAAAGGACGTAGGACGGCCGAAGGGACGTTGGAAGGAGAAATTGTGAAGCCGGATCAGGCGAGAACGGAGAGGTAACTGGAAAACAAAAGAAAAAAGAACATAAATTTTCACCCATAATTCGTAAATCTATGAAGGCGAGCATTAAAATTATGATTATTAAAGGAGAAAAATTCGCTCCGGCGCCGGAGATCGAACCCGGGTTCTTTATTCTACGTAACAAGTGCTCTAACCACTGAGCTACGCCGAAGTTCAATCCATAGCACCGGATCGAATCCCTCTCCTCTAGTGTTTTCCCCTTTGTGTTCGACTCCAAGTTCGACATATACGTTGATATATACAGTATTAGTTAAAAGTCCCGCACCACCTAAATAACTTTTGAAGCATACGGTTTAGTGACATGAAACTTGGTATGTGAGGATAACCATATGCTAAGAACATAATAATGGTATGCTAAGAACATAATAATGGTATTACAGAGTTTTTTCTACTTCCGGTGAAACCGGAAGTAACTTCAACTCTCTTATTTTAAATGCAACACCCAATATATATTTTTATTTTTGAATAGTGCTCATTAAGAGCTTTTCAAAAAGTACCCACACTCGATACTTCTGTACAAATTCAGTGTTGCTAAGTCAAGAAAACAGAAAAGTGTATCGAATATTAAAATAATAAACGCACCACCTAAATAACTTTTGAAACATACGGTAGAGTGATATGAAACTCGGTATGTGAGAATAACTATATGCTAAGAACACAATAATGGTATTAACGAGTTTTTTCTACTTCCGGTGAAACCGGAAGTAACTTCAACTCTCTTATTTAAATGGAACGCCCAATATATATTTTTATTTTTGAATAGTGCTCATTTAGAGCTTTTCAAAAAGTACCCACACTCGATACTTCTGTACAAATTCAGTGTTGCTAAGTCAAGAAAACAGAAAAGTGTATCGAATATTAAAATAATAAAATACTCCTTCCTTAACAAAAACAAAACAAAGCTAGCTCACCTTCTAAATTATGTGTTCAAATTGGTAGCCCTCAGCTGCTTTACAATGTGTCACTCGATCATAGAAACCATTTAAGGAATGATTTAACCAGGCTTTAGGAATATCTTGCACCACTCCCATTTTTATTTAGCAACACTGAATTTGTACGTAATTTTTCTTCAATTTCTTTTTAGTTCGTGGAATTGCTTGTTGAACACCTGTCAGGTTGCGCAACTTCGGCTTAACCCATGACATATAGTAAATATTGTAACTATGCTGTTATAAAATTGATAATTAATTGTAATGTATTTATTATTATTATTATTATTATTATTATTATTATTCTTACAGACGTGGACAAATTATTAGCAAAATTGGAGATTTTTATTATATATTTTTACGAAATATGATTCTTCAATTTAGACTACAGTTGACATCTTTGCGTATTTACAAATTATTAGAAAAATTGAAGATTTGTATTATATATTTTTACAAAATTTTACTCTTCAATTTAGACTAAAATTGATATTATTGCATATTTACAAATTATTAGCAAAAGTGAAGATGTTTTTGTATATTTTTACAAAATTCGACCCTTCAATTGGGACTACAGATGACATTTTGGAAATTTCCAAATTATTAGCAAAACTGAATATTTTATTATATATTTTTACAACATTTGACTCTCCACTTTAAACTGCAGTTGACATTTTTAGATATTTACAAATTATTGGCAAAATTGAAGATTTTATTATATATCTTTTACAAAATTTGACTCTTCAGTTTAGAATAGCCTACATTTTTGCATATTTATATCTACTGTAATGATAGAAATATGCAAAATTGTCAACTGTAGTCTAAATTGAAAAGTCAAATTTTGTAAATGGAATTATCATAAAAATCGTCAATTTTGTTAATAATTTGTCCACGTCTGTATTATTATTATTATTATCATCAATTATCACTATCATCATTGCTATCTCTGTTTTTCTTTCTTTATTTTTTCTTGTATTAGCTCGATGAGAGCTGTATAGTGTCCTTTTGACCCTGTTGACCCTCTATAGGGCTTTAACTTAATTTGTATTATTTTCACCAGTGTCTGTATTTCTTTTTTGTATTTATATGTGCTATCTGGTGGGATGGAAGAGAAGGCCTTATGGCTTTAATCCTGTCAGATTAAATAAATAAATAATAATAAACATAAATCGCGTGGGAGCACTAAGTTTGTTCTAATTATTTGCGATACGTTTAAAGCAGCCGTGGCGAGAACGTGACTCGCGAGACATTGTGGTTCGCAGTGATAGCTGTGCATTTCGCTTGCTTCTAACCCCCGCCAACCCCCACCCTCTCACTCACTGGAGTCAAACTCCGTTCCATTTGTATTTGTCTCTGACCTGCGAGTGGCATATGTCTCTCTCGAAACCATGTACGAAAGTTCCAAGTAGGATGGGAGGACGCATTTTTTTGCTGTCAATATGATGAGAATAATATATATGTATGATTTGTTCACAAGTATTACGAGGAAAACGGTTGTATAACATAAAACGGCATTATACTACATGTTACTGATGAAACATTGAAAGGTTAAGTGTTATTATTCTTATCATCATCATCATCATCATAATCATAATCAGGGAAAGGATTTATATGTAAATACATATTTACTTATAAAGCTAATATAATTTATATTTTGCATTATCTTTATGTTTCACAATGTGTAGGGTTGAAAAATCCTACTTTTATTTTCCATATTTTTCCATATTTTAGAGTTTAGTACATATTTTCGTTAATTTCCATATATTTTCCATATTTCATATAAAACAGTCCATATTATATTAGGTTTAACAATAAAACAAAACAAAATTCCATTAACTTTTAAAAATACATTTCAACAATAGAGATTTAAACACATGTTCAGTAATCCCTTTAACATCAGAGTTATTTGAAAATTAGCAGTCCTATCAACAATGGGAAAGTAAGTTACAAAACTGTATTAATTTAATTTAAAATTTTTAACAGACTTCAGTTGTGCAGCTCAACAGTTAAATGCCAGTCAGAGTACACATAGGTTCAGTTTTGTAAATCATACTATAAAGACGGTAAATATGCCAAAAGTACGTCATTCAGTCAATTTAAAATCAAAACTAACAAGTTACATTTCAGAATTTAAAGAAGATGGTTTATCAACTGACAATAAAATATTATTTTGTAATTTGTGTCAGTGTGCAGTATCATCTACACAAAAGTTCCTGGTGCAACAACACATTACAACTAGTAAACATCAGGCCAACAAACAACTAAATTCCAAGCAGAGACAATTGTTTTTAACACAACCAACAACATCGAATGTAAGATCTGAGTTTAACATCGACCTGTGCCGTTCTCTCATCTCTGCTGATATTCCTCTCTACAAACTAAAGAATAAGGTCTTCAGGGAATTCCTTGAAAAATATACTCAACATACAATCCCGGATGAGTCAACACTTAGGAAGACGTATGCTCCATCCATCTACGATGAGACAATACAGAAGATAAGAGATGAAATTAAAGATAGTTCAATTTGGGTTTCCATTGATGAGACTCCCGACAAAGAAGGTAGACTTGTTGGTAATGTAGTTATCGGTTTGTTAAGTGAACAATATTCTGAACGAATTCTTTTACATTGTGATGTTCTAGAAAAGTGCAATAACAAAACTATAGTTAAACTGTTCAACGAAGCTATGGGTATCCTGTGGCCAAAGGGTATTATGTACGATAATGTGTTATTCTTTATTAGCGATGCTGTCCCTTATATGGTCAAAGCTGGACAAGCATTATCTGTTGTATATCCTAAATTGACTCATTTTACTTGTGTGGCGCATGCATTTCATCGTGTGGCAGAAGTGGTCAGAGACAATTTCCTAAAGTAGATTTGTTGATTTCATCAGTGAAAAAGTATTTCTCAAAGCTCCCAGTAGAGTTAACGTGTTGAGAGAAATGTACCCTGAAATTCCATTGCCACCAAAGCCAATTTTAACTAGATGGGGTACATGGCTAGAAGCAGTTGAATATTATGCCGAACATATAGACTCTATTAACAATGTTCTCCTTGCATTGGACTCTGAAGATGCAGTCTCAATTGATACTGCGAAAACAGTTACCTGTGACATAAGTGTGAAGAATGACTTAGCTCACATTCAGCATACATTTTCATGCATCATAAAAACGCTCAAAAGTCTCCAAAATAGGCACCTTTCACTATCTGAAAGTTTTGAAATTATAAATAGTACTGTGGAACAACTGAATCGTGGTAGAGGTAAAGTTGCAGATGCAGTAAGAGCTAAGGTGGACACTGTACTTTCAAAAACCCTGGATATGAAGAACTACAAAAGGTTGTTGCTGTGATGAGTGTGAATCAACAGTGAAGATTAACTTGGACTTATCCCCAGCAGACATTGTGAAATTGAATTATGTACCAGTTACTTCTTGTGACGTCGAACGCTCTTTTAGTCAGTATAAATCTATCCTCAGAGACAATAGAAGAAGATTCACTTTTCAGCACTTGAAAGAAATGTTTGTAACCTATTGTTATGGTAACAGACAATAAAAATTGTGTTTTGTTGAAACTACATTGGAAGATAAGGTACGTCCATTACATTTTTGTTTAGTTTGATTAAAATGTACCAATATTTAACGTACATAGTCATTTTTTTATAATTTTAAGTCCATATTTAATTCCATATTTTGGTAAAAATCCATATTTAATTCCATATTTTGGTAAAAATAACTACATATATATTTACATATTTCATATATTTTTAGTCCATATAAATCCGTTCCCTGATCGTAATCATCATCTCTGTATGTCGACCCTTTTTCAGCAGATGTACGAATAATGCGGTTAGCTCTTCAATTTAAACTCACAGATTTACAATGTGATGTTAAATGAAAGCTAGATGTAAGGACTTGACAAATGTTGAACTTTCAAATCTTTGCCAAAAATAAATATCCGAAGCTTCGTTTTTCGCGTGCTCTTTTGAAACCATGTTCGCTACAACTTACGTTTGTGAAAAATTATTTTCAACAATGAAAATAGTAAAAACCAAATTTAGATCACGACTGACAGACAAATACCTTCGTGATCAACTACGACTGGCAGTAAGTGACATAATTCCTGATTTTGAAACTCTGTCGCAGAGACATTCTGAAGACAGTTAATTTTAGGTTGTGATATTGTTCATTTATTGTTCATTTCTTTCTTCGTTACACGTACTAAACATTAGTTTGTACTATATAAAATTATATTTAAGTGCTTGACGTAAGGAAAATGAAAATCCGTTAATAAGTCAGACAGTTGCTTCACTTCCCCTTCGGGTGTCCGCCTCCCTCCATAGGTGCTATGCACGTTGCAGGTTACACAGTGGCTCGGCGCAGGATTACATTTTCGCCACCGCTGCTTTAGAGTTTCAGTGGTCATTTTATTTAGCAGGCAGCGACATTATAAATCGCGTGGGAGCACTAATTTTGTTCTAATTATTTGCGATACGTTTGAAGTTTTCGCTATTTTCAATTCGAGGGATAAACTTGCATTTTTTGTTCAATGTTTAAAGACATATCTTACCGCCAGTGATGTGGTTGGTGCCAGAGCCTGAATTTAACCGGCTTCATCATTGTTTACGGTAGGTTTACACCCATTCACAGAATTGGAGTCGTACTGTATTCTATCCAAGGTTTCTGGCTATTCCACAAAGAAAGGCAACATTACCTGCCACATGAGTATCGAAAGCAGACCTCCACAATCACTGATGGATTATGGGCAGGGATCACATCGTGTGCATTGCAACCACCGAAGCTAATGAAATTTCCTTTGGCGTCAAGGGAAGGAAAGAAGAAAAGAAAAAACATCCCCCTTGATTCCGATCCCACCCCTCAAAGCCTGAGGGGTCTCCAGGAAGACCAAAGCATGAAGGCACTTGTCACTGCAGTATCAAGTGGGAGACTGGCCACCAGACAAACCCGCCCCTACGTCAAAGTATTTCAAAAGATCTGCCCCTAATCTTGAGACGAGCATCTATCATGGCCACGATATGAGGAGTTTCATCGGCCTGATGGAACGGCAGCGTGGCGTCTCCGCTTCCACTTGCTGTAGAGTGAAGAATGTTCCGTCGGAAGCAAAAAGAAAGACGGTTGTAGGCTATACAATCTGCATACTTTTTTAAGTATCTACATATTGTTTAAGGAGATAGGTACAGCTTACAGCAGTAAAATGTTTGGAAATAGTCAACATTTTTTTTCCCTCCATTACTGTGTCTTGTACAGGGACATCACTTTATTTTTACCAACATTTTTAACATTAACCTGGCTATACTCGGAAACACTGTTGCCCCCTTCCATTACAGGAGTTTGATGTTACTACTGCAATATGTAAACAAATCATTTTACTAGGTATAGGAGGAGAGAAAAGTAGTGTATCCATTTATGTTGTAGGGAAATACGATATTACGATTTTCAGTTTGATCATCACTTTTACGGAATTTATCAAAATACAGTGGAGTAGTAACTTTTTTTTTTTTTAAACTCAACTTTTCAGGCGGCTATGTTCGTTATGTAATGTCTACTTTATTTAGCATATTAATTATTGATGTTAACATACAATATAGAGAGTGCGTTTAAATTGAGGGGGTCATAAGTAAAGGGCTGTAAGTGCACTTAAGTTACTTTTGAGAAAATGGGGTTTAAATATTTAAGCTTCCGTAAAATCGGTGAAATTTTTATTTAAATTTTAATGTGTGATGCGATTAAAATATCCCTTTGTCACTAAAATTTTAGACACTTAAGCTTACACTGGATGCACTTAACTCATGTTATTACAAATGTCACTAGCATTCCTTTGCTTCTAGCCACCTCAATTCAAAATAAGCTAATCTGAATTTTTAAACAAGTTGCTGAAAATGGTTGCCGTTCATTACAATGCAGGCTTCAATTCTTTACGCATATTATTAAAAACATTTTGAAGCATATTCTCTGAAATTGAATTTATCGTTTCTTGAATATAATTTTTTAGTACGATATTATTAATATAGGTTCTTTCTTCTATAGAAAACGCAACCATATTTCTGAAACACACTATACACTGCAGTGTTTACTTTACTGCTTGAAGACTTCGAATGCAACAGCGGCCGTAAGTTTGTGTGTCTGACGGGAGCAAGGACATTAGTGAAGGGGTGAGAGTGAAGTACATTCAGAAATGCAGGTACAATAAAAATGCAAGTAAAAATAAAATGATGTCCCTGTATAATAATGAAAATTGGTAGGTGTAAAACACTGCCCTTCTGCTATATGAAAAATATTTTTACGGTTAACAAAATATTTTTATGCTCGACCATGCCGAAACGTAGTAATTATACACCTGGTAGCAGACCTTTAATGCATGTCATTAAAGTACACCTACTCATTAAAGGTCAGGTCTTTCAGCCAATGACGACTCAGGTTACAACTGTTCAGCCAATGTCAGGTCTGCTTTCTACCGTTATAAAACCGCAAGTATCGATTATTCTCGGATATGCAATCGAAAGAGAATTAGCGAAAAGTCACGGAGGCTGGAAATCCAATACTGTCGCAGAAGGTTATGTTCTGTTACTATAATAATTGGCGTTAATTGTAAATAATATTCAAATAAATTCAATTTGTCATCTCGTTTTTCAATGTCTAATTTAATTTCAATGTTATCTCTGTAGGTTCTTATGGCCTAGCAAGGTCAATGTGGACATCTGTTCCTCGGAAAAAATCAATACTTTTGCGTCTGCGCACATCTCATAACATACGGAACATTGCTGAAGGTCAGATACAATTAAAATTAATAATACCAAGTTAGAAATATGGTCGAGCATAAAAAGTCGTATGAAACTCGCCTATAATGGTAATTAAGAAGCTCGCATGAAAATTATGAAACTCGCTTGCGCTCGTTTCATAAACATCCATACTCACTTCTTAATATCTTCATTATAGGCTCGTTGCATAATTTACTAATCCATGATCATAACGAAAAACATGCCTTTACTAAATACTTTTGCGTTTGTAAAGTAGGCTTTTATTCAACATTACTTTATTCCATAGCGAGATAAAGACTTTACCTCACAGTTTGAACTTCATCTCAGAGTTCATTAGTATTTTCATAGTGTATATTTTTCCATTCAACTATTACTCGAGAGGTTAATATATTAGTTACTAGATGTCACTACCTCTACTTCTTTATTATCATTTCTTAAATAATCCTTCTCTTTTCTCTATCTACTACGTCGTAATTTGTGCATCCATATCTAACATGTATTTTTTTTTAATTTGTAATAATTTACCTTTCGGGAGGCGAGGAGACTTGAATCTGCGAAGTTGAGTTTATAGGATTTCATAACAACACGCGTTAGTCAACTGAGCTAAACAGACAAGATGATTAATTACGTTTCAATATTCCTCTTAAGTTTACAGAAGTAAAATATGAAATTTTTTTAATCACATTAGTCCTGTGAACACTTCTAAATAATCCCTGAAACTTCAAAAGACGAAAATACACGCCTCGTGCTTAAATCTTTCCACTCGCGCAATAAAGGTGCACTTACCTCACAAGTACCATAAATAGGCTAACTATTATATATTTTTTCACAATGGAAAATGGTGGCAGTTCACTGTGCAGTGATGAAGCGTTTCCCTCATAACTCATAAACTTGTTAACTTTTTCATGTTCTCTCTCTTTTATTTTATTGCTGCAACTCATGTTTACAATATCATGCTCCTTCAACTAAATTCCTTAATAAATACTATACAGGGTGATTCATACCATCCGTAACAGTCATTTACTTCGGAAACTAGCGCATTAAATTTTTCGAGACAAGAATATTTATTACTAGAGCAGATGTGAACTTTCACTTGAGCTTGATTTCATCAATCAGCCTTAACAGAAAGTAGGGTCAGTGGCGTATCACTTTAAAATTTCAAATGAGAGTCGGGGTCAACTATGGTACCATTTGATAGAGCTCTTCAAAACAAACAACTTAACATAGGAAACGTTTTTATCAATTCCAATTCTTTCAATGAGAAAACGTAAAATGTAAAGGACATGGTTCCTTTACGTACGTACATACGTATGCAGCAGATATATTTTCCTCTCAGAGGAAGCCATGCTGGGTTGTAACCTCCCTCCAAAATCCACTGCCCTCCTCCAGGTTTTAACCTAAGAACATCGAATTTAATCGAATGACAGATAATAATCGAGATGTATCACCTCGATCGACTGTGAATGAATAGGTTATTTGAAGACACAGACAGAAAAAGAAACCAATTTTTTTCAAACTCTTATTAAGATCTGCATTAGATACAGCAATGGAGGGGAGAAGTGAACATCAAGTCGATCTGCATTGAATTATTAAACCTCCGACATCAACATTAGATTTTAAAACCTCTTTCATAACATTTCAGACGCCAGAATATTACATTCCCCGTGTTCAAAATGCACGTACAATGGCTTAAATAGCTTCTGAAATGCAGAACGATATAAATTCTGCTTTTATACGAAGCACCACGTACCTGTTCCGCGAAGAAGAAGCGTTAAGTGGTGCTCATTAGGCCCATTTGTGTAACTGCCTCACTCAATTAGATCGAACGACAATTGTTCGACGTCTTTGCTAATAGTGTCTGGCGCCTCATAATTCCTACCATGACGAGCTTTCTTAAGGAATCTTTCCCGCAGAAATTGGAGGCAGGGTTGATAGGCTCCGACATCGTAAAACCTGGAGAATCTTCGCTTTAAAGTGGAAGTTAGGTGAGGGTAATATGATTGTACACGAGTTGGACATTTTCTCTAAGAAAAAGCGGGGAGGGGGAAGAGTTCCATTTTTATGAAAGTATAACCATGGAGGAGAGAAAAACTTGATTAGTGAATCTCCCAATTTAACTTACAGTACAGTTTCTGTCAAAGCCGATTAAACAATGTCGAAGTTTAGACACGAACTGCCTGAAAAGTTTCTTAACTACTAACGAAAATAAACAGTGTCACTAAAACGACACTTTTTATTACATGTTTTGTCCTTTCCAAAAACAATTTAGTTTTTCATGTGAACAGTTACATTCCTTTCTACATTATTATATCATTATATTCATTTAGGTCAAAATTACATAAATTCTTACTCAACAGATTAATTGCTGATTAATATTTGTTACTTATAATGAAACTAACATCTGTCCATTCTTATTATTATCATTAATTTCTCTAAATAGATTTACAAAACCTCTAATGGCAATTACATTAATTTTCTCATTATAGAAATATATTTTAGATTTATATATATATATATACATTTTTTTCTCCCTGTAACATAGTCCTAGTAAGCTTATATTAAATTAATTTTCATCATTTTACTAGTTATCTCAAATATTAAATTAATTATAATTCATTGAATTAAATTAGCTCATAAATTAAGTTACTACTTTACCTTATAGGTTTATCTAAATTTAAATAAATATGTAGTCTACTAGTCGTTAAAACTGAAGAATATTGCTGGAGAACCTTTTAAGTGTAGTGTAAATATTTGTAATTTAAATATGTATTGTATTGATTAAGGCTGGTTGAGTGGAAGGGAAGGCCTTATGGCCTTAACTCTGCCAGCGAAAATAAAACATTATTATTATTATTATTATTATTATTATTATTATTATTATTATTATTTTATTATACCAGAGTTACTAAAAATGAGAAGATAAATTCGATGTAAAAAACAAAAAGTATCTGTGATAAGGACGTTGCAAAATTTTCCTTTGTTAACCGCACAATAGTAGACTGGAACAGTTTACCTGCGGCAATCTTTCAGGCCGGTCCTCTCAAAATCAATACATTTAAGGAAAAGTTAAGAAGATTAGACTGAAAATGTAATTGTAGGTGCAGTGTAATTATGTAAGTTTTACCATGTAGTTTCGCAAAGACTGAACGGGAATTCATTTCATAAGCGCTCGTAATAGTACTTCCTTTTGTGTTTATTTTGTAGGAGATCACCCCTTCTTCCAGTCCACCCTTATACAGAGCGCAGCTAATATCTGCATTCCGCTCATGAGCTGTGAGCCGGCTCGGAGAGCGCAAACCTTGTGCAGGCCTGATCTAGACTAATAACGGACTTTGTCGCTGGACTTTTGAATCACTCTGTATGTATCTTACGAGAAAACTTTCTCCTGCCTTACATGGTTTTATAACTCGTTCACAGATGGCTCCACAACTGATTTCCGACTCGAGAATCTCCTAATGTGTATCAAACATAATGCTGTTAGTCTCGAACGAAAAGTACGCACATCACTAAGACCAAGACGCCTGTAATCTTATTCTCAGAGAATTGCCAACTAGACACGGTTCTGGTCGAATGGCTTGTGAGCATCTTCCAGTTCTCAGTTCGTTACGCTAAGCCTATTGCGTTGTATGCATTATCCAGGGCTACGAAACTTCTGTGGTGCCTTGTCAAGCCACCGGAGACAGAAAATGTTACCAACATTAGCCCCTTCCACTTCGCAAAGGGCTCCAAGCTATTTTATAACCAGATTTAAAGTAACTTTCCTTAACTTGACGAATATATAAGATTAGAGTGTCAATTTTAGCTAAAGTTTCAAAATTAACAGAAAGTTCAGAAGTTTGGAAAGCAATTAGAATGTCACCAAGTTGGTATGCTGGCGTGACGCAGTGCGAGGCGAAAAAAAAAAGATCAGTGTTATAGTTTCAGGAAATTTCACCACGACGTTACTTAATAATAATAATAATAATAATAATAATAATAATAATAATAATAATAATACAGTGAAACTTCCCAATAGCGGACACCGCCGGGGAAAAATTAAATGACCGTTATTGAGAAGTGTCCGCTATTTAGAAAATCGTTAGTATGCACTGTATACAGTACATTAAAATTTCTCATACATATTCAACACTATATTTTACAGTACAATACAGGAGGTTGTGAAATTGTTTACAGTATTCATCCAGAGAGAAATCGTACCAGTAAATATTTAACTTGATCTAGCACGGCAGAACCATTCATATGTTAAATTGTCAATGGCAAACCCCTCAGTTTTAGGAAAAGCTCTGTTTGTGCTCTCATATGCATTCTCAGTGTATGATTTTAAAATAACATCCTTGTTTTTCAAAATTTCACTAACCTGAGTTTTTCCCACATTAAACTTTGTGGCCAGCTCACGAACACTTAATTTCTCCTTCTCACTATGCTTTACAATATCCACTTTCTCTTTTGCTGACAAACGTTTACGATCAAATGCACGATAATGATTGTTGCAAAGAATTCCGTTAGAATTCCGTTTAATTTACAACCGTCTTTTTCTTTTTTTCTTTCACGCTGTCCGTTATTTCGAAGATTTAATTGTTGTTGGGAGATACATTTCAGTGCACACGTCCGTTATTGAGAATGTCCGCTATTTGGAAGAATTTCATCATAAGGACCAATGTTATTTTGCAGGGGAATTTTAAAGTGTCCGCTATTGAGAGGAGCCCGCTATTGGGAAGTGTCCATTAAGGGAAGTTTCATTGTAATAATAATAATAATAATAATAATAATAATAATAATAATACAATTAGGAACATTAAATCCGGACGTTTGAGATGGGCAGGGCATGTAGCACGTATGGGCGAATCAAGAAATGCATATAGAGTGTTAGTTGAGACGTCGGAGGAAAAAAGACCTTCGAAGAGGCCGAGACGTAGATGGGAGGATAATATTAAAATGGGTTTGAGGGAGGTGGGATATGATGGTAGGGACTGCATTAATTCTTGCTGAGGATAGGGACCGATGGCGAACTTATGTGAGGGCGGCAATGACCCTCTGGGTTCTGTAAAACCGTAAGTAAGTAGGCTAATGTTGGCGGATGCATCCTCATTTGTTTTTAAGAGGTTATGTGCATCATAGCATTTCCTCAACCACCCAGCCACCCGGGATATCGTGCCTTTATACAGGCAATTCCAACAACGATAAATGAATAATGCATATTGATGCTTCTTCGTTTCAATTATTTATATCTTTAAACAAGGGGGCAAGTATGTAGAAAACAGTTGCAGTATATATGTTATTTCGGTATTAGATGGACTTGGAAAAATTCACATGAAACGTTTTTAACGTGTAAAGCTTAACTAAATATATAATTTAATAATAATTAATAATTTAATAATTTATTTATTTAATCTGACAGGATTAATGCCATGAGGCTTTCTCTTCCACCCTACCAGATAGCACATATAAATACAAAAAGAAATACAAACACTGATGAAAATAATACAAATTAAATTAAAGCCCTATAGAGGGTCAACAGAGTCAAAAGTACACTACAGAGCTCTCATCGAGCTAATACAAGAAAAAGAAAAAAACAGAGATAGCAATGATGATAGTGATAACTGATGATAATAATAATAATAATAATAATAATAATAATAATAATAATACTTACTTACAAATGGCTTTTAAGGAACCCGAAGTTTCATTGCCGCCCTCACATAAGCCCGCCAGCGGTCCCTATCCTGTGCAAGAATAATCCAGTCTCTATCATCATACCCCACCTCCCCCAAATCCATTTTAATATTATCCTCCCATCTACGTCTCGGCCTCCCTAAAGCTCTTTTTCCTCCGGTCTCCCAACTAACACTCTATATGCATTTCTGGATTCGCCCATACGTGCTACATGCCCTGCCCATCTCAAACGTCTGGATTTAATGTTCCTAATTATGTCAGGTGAAGAATAAAATGCGTGCAGTTCTGTGTTGTGCAATAATAATAATAATAATAATAATAATAATAATAATAATAATAATAAATACATTACATATCAATTGTCAATTTTACAACAGCATAGTTACAATATTTACTATATGTCATGGGTTAAGGTGAAGTTGCGCAACCTAACATGTGTTCAACAAGCAATTCCACGAACTAGAATGTGATTTTTTAATTTAAATTTGAATTTTGATATTGTCCGACAGTCTCTGACGTTGTCAGGGAGAGAATTCCAGAGGCGTGGAATAGATATGCTGAAAGATGATGAGTAGAAGGATGTTCTGTGCAGAGGAATAGAGAGAAGGTACATGTTCCGGGTTCGAGGTAGTGAAAGGTAAACAAAACGAGGTCCTAGGTAAGAGGGTGTGGAGGTGTGGATGATTTTAAATAGTAATAAGAGAGAGTTGAACAATCTTCTTTCTTTAAGTGGACTCCAAGACAACAATTCTAGTGACGGTGTTACATGATCGAATTTTCTAATGTTACAAACGAAACGAACGCAGATATTGTGAACACGCTGTAGTCTATGGGCAAGATCAATATTTAGATTCATGAATAGAGAATCGCAATAATCGAAGTTTGGATCAGGTTCTTTTTAAGGCTGAGAGGTAAAACTTTGGTTAAGTGTCTGAGGGAATGAATTATGGAAAAAGTTTTCTTACACAATTTAGAATTTAATTAAATTTAGAATTTAATTCAAAATTTAAAAATATATACAGTATCCGTTCACAAAAGGGGCGATAAATAAACAAGGGGAGTATAAAGACAGAAGGAGTTAATTTAATACAATCTAATTTTAAAGTGCTTAACAGCGGTATTAATTTCCAAATGAATCCAATTCTCTGTAATGACACATTATTATTCATTACAATTTCAAACAACTCACTGGCGTCATATTGATGTGTGAATCGTTTCGACTATCAATTGCATTGTTGTCTGCAGACTAGGCCTCCTGGAATGAGGAAGCGATTATGAAGTAGTTAACGAGAAGGCTGCGCCTTGTTAAATTTAAATGCGGGGAGTATGAAGACAGAAATGAAAAGAAATATCAAACTTTTATTTCAAATCCCAAACATCCTTACGATCCCAGCTATGTTCACAATAACAATCACGAACAGCAAAAAAAGTTTCACGCAATTATGGGGGTTACATAGATCCACTGTTAGTTTTTTGTGAGTAATTTTTCTGTAGCGTATTTATTTTCTGTGTGTTTTTTTTTTCATGTTAACTAATGCTAAATTTGTGGAAATATAGACATCAACACTCCTGCCCTTTACTTAAGCCAACATAAATTGAATATTTACATGATAGAAAATTCGTTTTAAAATTGTATTTTTGAATTTACGAATGATTTAGTGTATGTAATATTTTTTGTGAACTAGTAATAAATTATTACTATTAGGGTTAACTAGGGTCTGTTGGACAGTCGGGCATGTTGAAACTCTGAACTTTAAGGTGGTGTTACCTCGCGAGGTAACACCTTAAAGTTCAGAGTGTCCAACATGCCCGACTGTCCAACAGACCCTAGTTTACCCTATTATTATTATTATTATTATTATTATTATTATTATTATTATTATTATTATTCGATTCCCGGGTTCGATACCTGGCCCCGGAACAATTTTTCCTCGAAATTATTCAAATCAACTTTACAGGGAGTTATACCTGAAAGCTTGATTTGCATAATACACGTCACTGTTCGTTAACAGAAAACCACAATTTAAGTCACACAGAGTTTGTGCACTCAACGTTGGTTGCTTCACGGTTGCCAGCCCACTTTGAGGTCTGTGGATATAGAGGGAAAAATTGGATCGGTGTCGGGTAGAGTTCCCGGGTAGGTCAGTTGATAGAGCGTTGGTACGTTAAACCAAAGGTCCCGGGTCCGATACCTGGCCCCAGAACAATTTTTCCCTCGAAATTATTCAAATCCACTTTACTGGGAGTTATACTTGAAAGCTTGATTTGCATTATTATTATTATTATTATTATTATTATTATTATTATTATTAAAACACCCTCGCCCCCCAATACAGAAAAATGATATCGGAACAAGTATAACTGTTTTAATGTAGGCATAAAGACTGTAAGAAGAATATTTACGAAAGCTATACAAAGCGATAGAGTTTCAAAAAAATTCTTCAAATGAAACAACTGAAAAGTTGTTGCATAGCTCATAATCTTCCTCTGAAAAGCTAAATCATGCATTTATGATATTAATTCTTAACACAAGCACATAATTCGACCTGTTATCTTGTTTATAAAGACAAAAATTTGAACTGTAGGCCTATTTCCCAGAAACTAGATACCAGAAAATATTTTAATTTTATTGTAGCAATTTGCACCATTTTTTAAAGTCGCTTATCATTTATTTAACAACTCACGTTTTGATAAGTCATCACTCTTAAGAAGTCAGTTTATAGGAGCCATTCACAAGTACAAGAAATTTCAAAACACCCTGTATTTATTTTTTGAAAAGTGCGCCATTCCAGAACAATCTCCCCAGCTGTTATTGAAAAGAAGACGATTCTATACTATCTAAATCAGTGAAGCGAAATTCCCGCAGATTATGATCTGATTTACAGAGGGCCTTGGGACGCGTCGTAATGATGATGGATGACTGGCTAATGCCACGCGGCCAGGCGCTTCATTCCACGGCCTCCTGAAATGTACGGCATGGCAGCATTACGGTCAACTATTAACTTTTAAACTCTGTGGTTACTAGATACAATAAACGGGATAGTGCTTTTAAACCACAAAATGAAAGAGAATGTTTAATTGAAATTTGAATATGTAGCATTTTCCTTATTTATGTAGATGAATTTCTGTCAAATTAAAAACTTTGTGATATTAATATTGATTTGATACAAAGCTTACTATCAGCGATATTGAAGTCAGTGTTGCCAACTCAGAATTTTAATTTACCGCTGCACAAGCTTAAAAACCGCTAAACTGTTGTTAAAAAACGCCAGATTTTTCTCAACATATTATTTCCAAATTTGAAATAAAAACTATATAGTTTAGGAACTGGAGAATTTAGGGTTTCAAAATTTAAAAAAAATCTAATATTTACAATACCCTGGAAATTGAAATAACATTCACCTCTGCCCCCAAGCTTGTTGTGAATGGCGATATTATGTTGTCGAACAACAGAAAAACACTCGCTACTCTTTTTGTGTGTATAATTATCAGCATGGGTAATTAAATCTGAATATTTTGCATTTAATATCACCTTACATCATTCATACCGAGCTTTCGAACTATGAACGGTAACTTCTTCCATCCAGTCTTTCAACACAATTTTTTTTTTCACACATATCTAAATTTTTGGACTATGTAGTTTTGTGCGGCATATTTCTTCAAAATTGAATGAAGTAGATCAAGAATATACAGGACACTTCGGAAATAATCACATTCACTATCACACCATCGGTTCGAAATCTGATTTCACACTGAGCTGGAGACATGCCTGCCAACAATGAGTCTGGTTTTAAGTTTAAAAAAAATATATATATATCTGTTACATAAACTATAATGCGGAATGATAAATTAAATACTATATCATACATCGTAAATGAAAATAACAGTTCAGTTCATTACCTGTTCTTTACTTACTTACTTACTGGGTTTTAAGGAACCCGGAGGTTCATTGCCGCTCTCACATAAGCTCACATTGGTCCCTATCCTGAGCAAGATTAATCCAGTCTCTATCATCATATCCCACCTCCCTCAAATCCATTTTAATATTATCTTCCCATCTACGTCTCGGCCTCCCCAAAGGTCTTTTCTCCTTTGGCCTCCCAACTAACACTCTATATGCATTTCTGGATTCGTCCATACGTGCTACATGCCCTGCCCATTTCAAACGTCTGGATTTAATGTTCCTAATTATGTCAGGTGAAGAATACAATGCGTGCAGTTCTGCGTTGTGTAACTTTCTCCATTCTCCTGTAACTTCATCCCGCTTAGCCCCAAATATTTTCCTAAGAACCTTATTCTCAAAAACCCTCAATCGCTGTTCCTCTCTCAAAGTGAGAGTCCAAGTTTCACAGACATACAGAACAACCGGTAATATAACTGTTTTATAAATTCTAACTTTCAGATTTTTTGATAGCAGACTAGATGACAAAAGCTTCTCAACCGAATAATAACAGGCATTTCCCATATTTATTCTGCGTTTAATTTCCTCCCGAGTGTCATTTATATTTCTTACTGTTGCTCCAAGATATTTGAATTTTTCCACCTCTTCGAAGTATAAATCTCCAATTTTTATATTTCCATTTCGTACAATATTCTGATCACGAGACATAATCATATACTTAGTCTTTTCGGGATTTACTTCCAACCCTATCTCTTTACTTGCTTCCAGTAAAATTCTCGTGTTTTCCCTAATCGTTTGTGGATTTTCTCCTAACATATTCACGTCATCCACATAGACAAGAAGCTGATGTAACCCGTTCAATTCCAAACCCTCCATTATCTGTTCTTTATGATTAATAATACATCAATTCATTTACAAAAAGATTGCATGCATTAGATTAAGAGGTTAACGAATGCGGAATACCTTATTTGTACAACAACAATGGATGAGGCAGGAAATGGACGTGGTTGCACCAAATCGAGTTAACATAAAACGGTATTGTATACTAGCGCAATGAAAAACTGTGTTAATACCATGCTAAACTCTGGTTTATGATTAACTAACATTGTCCGCAAGTACATATAAAAAATTATAACATCTTTACAGAAAAAACTTAAAAATATCATCTCTCTCTGTGCCTGGAATCATAAAAAAGCCAAATAAATAGCTAGCCGCTGACGGTAAAATTCTGTAGCTGACCATAGCCCCAAAAACACCAGATTTAGCTACAAAACCGCTGACTTGGCAAGACTGATATGAATATAAATGTTATTTTCGGATAATACGGTAGATTCTGAGAACATGGGCGTGGCGACCTTTATAAGATTCAGTAACCAATAACACCTGAGAGTTGTGCGCATAGATAGATGGAACAAAATTATATTGTTCATAATTCCGAGCTACTTTCCCATTTTCTAGTATGCAGTGAATATTAGGCACCATACAACTAAATCAGACCGCTCTGATGTGTGGTGGTTGTCACACGATAACTATGATGGCATTCCACACCAACTAGCTTGTGCATCATACAATGTTTTTTTGGGGGAGGGGGTTATTTTACGACGCTTTATCAACTGCCATGGATTTTCTAGCGTCTGAATGATATGAAGGTGATAATGCCAGCGAAATGAGTCCAGGCCGAAAGCTACCCAAGCATTTGTTCTTAATAGGTTAAGGGAAAACCTCGCAAAATACTTTTCAACCAGGTAAATTGTCCCAACCAGATTCATTGAATGTAAGCAGAGTTTTAGAGAAAGACATCTAACAAGGAAATAGGCTAACGTGCTTCCGGACATATGTTCATGTAATATATTTTCATCCTCTACATGCGAGGAATGTTTCCCTTCATTTTTGACATACCAGTAAGGTTGCCTAATTCCGTGACATATACAGGGTGTTCCGAAGCTATTCGTTCAAATTAATACAGAAGGTAGAGAACATGAAAACAAATATATTTCGAGAAGGAATATATGGTCTCTGAAGTCAACTTGTAATGTTATGGAACATTATGTTAGTGGTGCTGACGTAAGCTGTTGTACCAGGTATCTTCGAGCGGACAAGGCAATCAATGGTCCGACGATGTACTGCGTGCATAGAGGCTAATGGTCGCGCATTCGAGCAGTTCCTGTGAACGCCACTGATGTAATTAGCGTGCTAAACTACCTTCTGTGTAAATCGTCCCTAGGATCAGAAATTGCCTTCAGGGACCATATGTACCAATACAAAATATATTTGTTTTGATGTTCTCTACCTCCTGTATTATTTTGAACGAATAGTTTCGGAGCACCCTGTATAATAAAGTCTATATTTTTACCAAAATTGTAGTAAAAATTTTCAAATAACACCTAAATGAGGTTATTTGGACCCTTAGCTACAGTTTTTACAACATTCAGTGTCAACAGTTTCACAAGTTTGGTATATAATATATGATTCTTCATTGTTATTACAGTGGCTCCTAAATCCGTGACAGAGATCCATATTCCGTGATAGTTTATCCTAATTGCGTGAGTGATATCCTAATTCCGTGATAATAAAATAATCCTCATTAACTGCTCAGAAACAAACGTGTATTAGGAAAAATATATTAAAGTCATGGTATATTGTTTTAATAAGGATTAAGCAAGAAATTACAACATCGAAGAAGAGGCTAAGTGACAAATTTCATAGAAAATACTTGAGTAGCTTAATATCAAAGACGGACATCTGACCTCAATCTAAATTTAGATATCTGTGGTTTTTATACAATTTTTAATGCTTTTCCAGTTATAGTGAAACCATATGCAAACTCTAACACTACATTTACAAAATAAATTGCGTTAAATAATACAACGAACACTGTGAATTAAAAAAAATTGCCTCTAGATCAAAACTATGGAGACGACAGATGTCCGTCTTTGATATTAAACTACTCATTGTATAACTACAGGAATACATATTACATATTAATTATAAACAAAATAAACTGAAAGTTAAATTCAATATAAAATTAAATTTGAATAAATTGAATTATAACATAATCGTTTCTCATTATTTATATTCCTAACAAGAGCAGTTTTAAATATATGCCCTATTATTTTATTATAATTATAATTGAAGCTTGCTATAACTTATTTCTATTATTATTTCCATGAACTATTTTCTTTCTTAGACATTAATTTTCACAATTAAGTATTGGCATCACTGGTCGAGTGAGCCAGGAAGGAGAAATATGAAAATAAATCCGAAAATGGGAAACCTCCTGTAGCATTGTTATTGTCTCACAATGTTTAAATAACCATACACATTGATTCAGCGGACTTTAATCTACAGTAATATATCATTTTTATAATGATATATTAATTCTTACCTCAGATATAAAACGTTTCTTCAGGAGCGGTCACAAGAGAAAGAAAAACTTACTGGTCAACCACCTTTCAGTGAACAAAAGGTTCTACAGTCGACTGTTTCTATTCAAAAGGCGGGTAGTCAATAGAATTGAAAAGAAGACATCTCCTGGCATCTGTTAGGTATTCCAAAAACTTAAAAGTCAGAGACCACAACTCCATGGCAATGAATTGAAATTTTATCACGGGATTAGGAGTCTCGGGGTATCACGGAATTAGGCACCTTTACCCTATAATGGTCCAGAAATTGGTGTATACCATATATATATATATATATATATATATATATATATATATATATATATACAGGGACATCATTTTATTTTTACTTGCATTTTTATTGTACCTGCATTTCTAAATGTACTTCACTCTCACCCCTTCACTAATGTCCTTGCTCCCGTCAGACACACAAACTTACGGCCGCTGTTGCATTCAAAGTCTTCAAGCACTGAAGTAAACACTGCAGTGTATAGTGTGTTTCAGAAATATGGTTGCGTTTTCTATTGAAGAAAGAACCTATATTAATAATATCGTACTAAAAAATTATATTCAAGAAACGATAAATTCAATTTCAGAGAATATGCTTCAAAATGTTTTTAATAATATGCGTACTGAATTCAAGCCTGCATTGTAATGAACGGCAACCATTTTCAGCAACTTGTTTAAAAATTCAGATTAGCTTTTTTGAATTGAGGTGGCTAGAAGCAAAGGAATGCTAGTGACATTTGTAATAACATGAGTTAAGTGCATCCAGTGTAAGCTAAAGTATCTAAAATTTTAGAGGCAAAGGGATATTTTAATCGCATCACACATTAAAATTTAAATAAAAATTTCACCGATTTTACGAAAGCTTAAATATTTACACCCCATTTCCTCAAAAGTAACTTAAGTGCACTTACAGCCCCTCAATTTAAATGCACTCTCTATATTGTATGTTAACACCAATAATTAATATGCTAAATAAAGTAGACATTACATAACGAACATAGCCACCTGAAAAGTTGAGTTTTGAAAAAAAAATGTTACTACTCTACTGTATTTTGATAAATTCCATAAAAGTGATGATCAAACTGAAAATCGTAATATCGTATTTCCCTACAACATAAATGGATACACTACTTTTCTCTCCTCCTATAGCTAGTAAAATGATTTGTTTACATATTGCACTAGTAACATCAAACTCCTGTAATGGAAGGGTGTATCAGTGTTTCCGAGTATAACCAGGTTAATGTTAAAAATGTTGGTAAAAATAAAGTGATATCCCTGTATATGTGTATATATATTTTTTTTCTTTCTTTTTTAAATCAGTTATTTAACGACTCTGTGTCAACTACTGGGTTACTTAAGGTATTGATGATAGGGGTGTGGTATTTGACGAAATGAGGCCAAGGACTCGCCATAGATTACCTGACATTCGCCCTACGGTTGGGGGAAATCCTCGGAAAAACCCCATCCAGGTAATCAATCAGAGCGGGAATCTAACCAACGTCTGAGCGCAACTCCGGATCACCAATCAAACGCGCTATCCCTTAGACACGCCGGTGGCACTAAATATCTTCGTTGCTAAATCAATTACTCAGTATAAGGAAATTTTTGTACTTATGTTGTCTCATCTCTTATCTGTGATATAAATAAAGGAATTCTACAGGGTGATTCAGGCGGAGTTACTGCCACTTGGGAGCTTATTTCCCCAAGACGTTCTGAGCAAAAAAATATATAAACATGGGTGTTATCTCTACTAATAATAAATCTGTAGCCGTAATTTTCGATTTTCCAAAAGTAATTGTTCCTAACATATATAATTAATCACCCTCAAGCCGAAAATCGCTTTTTTGAAATTTTTTTTTGTATGTCTGTCTGGATGTTTGTTACCTTTTCACGCGATAATGGCTGAACCGATTTATATGAAAATTGGAATATAAATTAAGTTCGTTGTAACTTAGATTTTAGGCTGTATGACATTCAAAATATGTTATTTAAAAAGGGGTTTTTAAGGGGTCCTGAATTAAATAAATCGAAATATCTCGCTTATTATTGATTTTTGTGAAATATGTTACATAACAAAAGTTTCTTTGTAAATGATTTCCAATAAGTTTTGTTCCTTGCAAAATTTTGATAGGACTGATATTTAATGAGATAAATGAGTTTTAAAATTAAAATACAACGCCATCTAAGGCGGTGTAATGAAATGAAAAAAAAAAAAATGACTTCGTCTATAAGGGGCCTTGGACAACAACAATCGAAAGCTATGAAACATAGCCTACAGAGAATGTTTCTGTGTTTTATGAAGTAATATCGAAAGCTAAATTAACCGATTTGTATAATTAATTATTATTTCACCATTGGAAAGTGTAGTTTCTCTAGATGGACATAATGCTATAATGTTATTACAGTAACTTCTGAGTGCTATCTGGACCAAAATGATCGCATTTTAATTATTTAAATACAATTTAAATTAAGTAACATATTAAACGATTTATCCTTCTATCAAACACGAATGTTCCCTGGATCAAACGTCCTATTTTAATTATGTAATTACTTTATATTTATTTCTAACAGGTGCAGCGGAGCGCACGGGTACGGCTAGTTCTCAATATTTTCAGAGTTATACTAATTTGAAATTGTTTCTAAACCCTTCTTTTTTATTTAATTTTAAGGGTATAAGAATGCTACAACTAGAGAATGAACTATTCGTATCATTACTTTAATTGGCTAGTATTCTCAAGCTAAAAATATGTTAATTCCTTAATTGCTTCGTACAGATTTGTTTTAAATTCTTAATTAAAAATTACACATCTTGATTACACAACTTTTAACACTGTATCACTTCGGAATATGTATCGTAAGACTTTCCTGTGTTGAATTTCAACGTATCTCGTTTACGTGTTTCGAACTATTGATGGGTCATCTTCAGAACTGGCCGTTGTTGGTCTTGGCGCCACTTGTTCTGTTTCCTGTGAGGGTGTGTTCCTGTGGTATAATGAAGAGTCAAAGAGTGTGTGTGTTTTGAAGTTGAGTTGTGTGTTGAGAATTTCGTTGGGGTGTGTTTTTGTGTGTCTGTATATTTCATATTGTTCTAGTGTGTTGAGTTTCTGGCTTTTTGATTGGATGTGTAGTACTTTCATGTCTGTGTTGATGTTTCTGTGGGTGTGGTTAGCATTTGTGATGTGTTCTGAATATGTGGAGGTGTTTTGTAATTTTGTTATGGCTGTGATGTGTTCTTTGTAACGTGTTTGAAACGATCTGCCTGTCTGTCCTATGTAAAAGTTGTTGCAGGTGTTACTTTTGAGTTTGTATATGGCTGTGTGATTGTACAGGGTGCGTCAGAAAGAACGGATGGATTTCACATGGCAAGAAAATTGTAAAGATTCATCAAATAAAAAATTTATTGTTATCAACATATTCACCAATACATGCAGTTTATTTATGGAAAACAACATTATCCATATGATGTCCTTGGCTTTCAATACAGGCATCGAGGCGTTTTCTGATGTTCGCCATCACTTTCACAGTCATAGCTGGTGCAATTGCCACGATTTCTTCACGAATCGCTGTCTTCAGTTCGTCCAGTGTATGTGATCGATGTTTACAAACTTACGCCTTCAAATGGTCCTAAAGAAAAAGTCGCAGGGCGCGAGATCTTACCGTAGCCTCGGACAATCTCAGTGCAATAGAATTTCGTCCAGGTGATTTCTTCTTTAATGTTGAACCTGTGATACGAAATGAAGCCTCCCACCGCAAAATTGTATTCCGAGTTGGAATCCTAGCATGACATCCGATGTCGAAATGAGTCCTGAGTGGCGATCACAGACGCTTCATTTTTCAAAAATGTCTCTACGATGAAAGCAAGTTGTACACCAGACCAACACCATGTTCTCAACTGAAACTGCATTCTATGGCTGACCCAACAGTCGTGGTCCCCCTCACTATATCTCTCTCCTCGTTGCGTATCGATAGTTTGAAATCCATCCGTTCTTTCTGACGCATACTTTATTTGTTTGTTTGTGTTGTTTGTGTGTTGAGATGTTTTTGTAGAGTGTTATTTGTTCTGTATGCGATGTTGTAATTTAATTTCTTGAATGAGGTTGCAATTTTGTGTGTGTTTTTGTTTTCGTATGTTAGTGTGATGTATTTTTTGTGTTCTTGTGTTTGTGTTGTATTCTTATGTTTTTGTGATTATGTTTTGTCTTACGTATTATGTTGTATATTATGTTAGGGTTGTACCCGTTTTCTTGTGCTATGTATTTGATTGTGTTAAGCTCTTCGTAGTAATCCTATTGGTTCATTGGTATGTTGAGTAGTCTGTGTACCATTTTACAATTACATTACATTATTTTGTGCGAGATCGTGCGTATTTGCTTGGTTTCCGCACAAAACCAATCCGCGGAAAGTCTAAAATTCCACATTCAGTATTCCCAACCGAACACACATAACAATTTCCCTCTTCTTACCGCTTAAGTGACATATTGATTTTACTGCTCTAGGCTTTTAACATATTATTTTTAGAGACGTTCAATATAGTAATAATTATAAATTGAAACTTACCACTGCAATTTCACCTAAATTGCAATGTTAATTATTGTTTTTAAATATTTGCAAAAATTAAGTAAACTCTAGAACTCCACTAAAGTTACTGCATTCGTGATGCAAGTAACATTAAGGAAGCCGTGAAAAAATCAACAAGATTCCAGACTCATCATAGACTGGGGGAAGACAGACCTATATCACGGCCTGCTGGAGTATAGTAAACACAGAAAACATTTTAAAGCGACAATGTTGAAGATAGATATTTTTGTTTTGCAAATTTGCCGTCATTGAACAGAAACCAAGATGGAGATTTCATTGCAACTAATTAGAAATTCCTCTTTCAGGTATGCAATAAACGATCTTCGCACAAAATAATGTACGATACACGAGCGGTATGTTGACGTTTTCATGTTCGAGGAAAAGATTGAAAAAGCGAAACGTAGTTGAGCTTTTTTAATTTCCGAGAAATGAAAGAAAACATACCGCTCGTGTATCGTACATTATTTTGTGCGAAGATCGTTTATTACATACCTGATAGAGGAATTTCTAATTAGTTGCAATGAAATCTCCATCTTGGTTCCTGTTCAATGACGGCAACTTTGGAAAACAAATATATCTATCTTCAACATTGTTCCTATAAAATGTTTTCTGTGATTACTATACTCCAGCAGGCCGTGATATACGTCTGTCTTTTTTTTTCCCCAGTCTATGATGAGTCTGGAATCTTGTTGATTTTTTCAAGGTTTTTAATGTTACTTGCATTACAAATGCAGTAACTTTTGTGGTGTTGTAGAGTTTACTTAATTTTTGCAAATATTTAAAAACAATAATTAAAATTGCAATTTAGGTGAAATTGCAGTGGTAAGTTTCAAATTTATAATTATTACTATATTGAACGTCTTTAAAAATAATATGTTAAAAGCCTAAAGCAGTAAAATGAATATGACGCTTAAACGGTAAGAAGAGGGAAATTGTTATGTGTGTTACGTTGGGAATACTGAATGTGGTATTTCACACTTACCGCGTATTGGTTTTGTGCGGAAAGCAAGCAAATACGCACGATCTCGCACAAATTCCTCTTTCAGGTGTGTAATAAACGATCTTCGCACAAAATAATGTACGATACACGAGCGGTATGTTTTCTTTCAATTCTCGGAAATTAAAAAAGCTCAATTACGTTTCGCTTTTTCAAACTTTTCCTGGAACATGAAAACTTCAACATACCGCTCTTGTAACGCATATTACTATTTACGCACTTATCACAACATTTGTTACGAATCATACGATATCTAGCAACCTGATTCTTTACAGCTAAATTTTACATCCTAATGTACAGTCTTAAAAACTTTACAAGAGTGGCGTGATTTGTAACAACTTACCCAATGCATTCAGGCTGACCCAAGCGAATAGAAGCAGGGTTACACGATACAAATTAAACAGTATTTGCCCACCGCGTTGGCAGAGTGTTTAACCACGTGGGCCGAGGTGACGTGCGGGATGCCTTAGGCCAGGGGTAATGAAAAAATCATGCCAAGTCCGAAACGGCGGTTCTGAGTTTGAAGTGAAATGTCGCTTTAATATCCAGCTGCCCCATCGATCGTATTCCGTCATGTTAAAGGTGCACCACCCCTCTCCCTGCCGCCCCCACGTTGCCAGGGCTTACAATTTTAATGAGGGATTGCAGGTAAAACATGCTCACAATTGCTTCAATTACGTAGAACGATATTTAATGCCGACTTTTTTTTAAACAAAACATCAAAAAGGTCTTTTGGTAAAGCAGAAAATATCGGCTTCACATCAACGAAACAAGAGTTTGATCTGTATGATATTTATGATTTAATGTTTAAAGCACGGTCAGGACTGTAAGGCTCTTTCAAGTACTTCAGTATTCCATCCAGTGCGGTAATATTTTTACTGTTTAAATAGAGTTTATGATCCTTAAAATATAAATCCTTTAGCCAACATTTCTCTTTATAAAAGAGAGAAATATAATTTCTCAATCTGTGAAGCATGCGAAAATTATATCAATTTTTGATGTAAAATACGTGTTTTTCCGCTACGAGTATCGACACACGTTATGGGATCCATGGTGAAATAAAAAATGGCAGAATTTTCAAATACTTAAAAAACAATGTTATTAGTAGTTTGGCCATGAACTACTATAAACTTGTGTAACCACCCCCAATGATGTGACTTTCCCTTAGCTACGGACATAACGACACCGAAGTATCGTTAAAATTAACCGTACCGGGTGGCCTCTCTCTCAGTAATATCTCGGCATCGAGAGCGGCTACAGACCTGTACGACCAGTCGTTTGATTCGTAATCGCGAGTTCTACAATATCAAATTGATAATACACCGGTAAGATACACTTTGATTGAACCATAGTGAAAAATTTGTTGTGAGCAATCAACAATGCAAACAGAGAGCATAGTCTGACCCACGGCCGACTAGATGACTTAGTCTGCATGTAACGCATAAAATTTCACATTTTGGCGCAGGATTACTTGAGCTACTAGGGCGTGAGTTCGAAAGGAGTTTGCAAGCGTTGAAAGCGATTTTTTTTTTTCACTAAACCAAAGCTACGCTTCACAGAGGTTTAAGGAAAAATATAAACATGGTAACAAATGTAATATTATCTTTGTGCTGTTCTGTTGTCATATTACAGCATACTTTATACGAAACTATTATCAGCACCGTACACGAGCCTGGCTCTTACGGTAGTGGCTAGAAATATTTTTGTTTTATAATTTTAATTTGTACTCTGCCAAATAAATAAATAACATAACATAAATAAACTAAATAAATAAAACAAATCAAATAAATAAAATAAATGAATACATAAATAGAATGAATAAATAAATAGATAAAACAAATAAATAAAATAAATAAATTAAATAAATAAATAAAATAAATAAAATAAATAAATAAAATGAATAAATAAACAAAATAAATAACGAAATAAATGAAACAAATTAATTAAATACATAAATGAAATAAATAAAATGAATAAATGAAATAAATAAAAGAAATAAACAAATTAAATAAATAAGGAGATAAATGAAATGAATATATAAAATAAAATAAATAAATAAAATAAATAAATAAACAAAATAAATAACGAAATAAATGAAACAAATTAATTAAATACATAAATGAAATAAATAAAATGAATAAATGAAATAAATAAAAGAAATAAACAAATTAAATAAATAAGGAGATAAATGAAATGAATATATAAAATAAAATAAATAAATAAATAAAATAAGTAAAGAAATAAATTAAATAAATAATAAAATAAATAAATTAATTAAACAAGCAAAAAAATTAAGTAAATAAATAAGGAAAAAAATAAAAGAAGTTAATGAATTAAATAAATAAATAAAATAAATAAAACAAATAAATAAAATAAATAAATAAAATAAATAAATAAAATAAATAAATAAAATGAATAAATAAACAAAATAAATAACGAAATAAATGAAACAAATTAATTAAATACATAAATGAAATAAATAAAAGAAATAAACAAATTAAATAAATGAGGAGATAAATGAAATGAATATATAAAATAAAATAAATAAATAAATAAATAAATAAAATAGGTAAAGAAATAAATTAAATAAATAATAAGATAAATAAATTAATTAAACAAGCAAAAAAATTAAGTAAATAAATAAGGAAAAAAATAAAAGAAGTTAATGAATTAAATAAATAAATAAATGAAATAAATAAATAACATAAATAAAACAAATAAATAAAATAAATAAATTAAATTAAAATAAATTAAATAAATAAAATAAATATATTAATTAAATAAATTATATAAGGAAACAAATTAACAAAGTAGATAAATAATTAAATTAAATTAGGAAGCGAAATAAATAAAAATAAATAAATAAAATAAGTAAAACGAATAAATTAAATAAATATACATAAAACAAATAAATAAATAAAATAAACAAATAAATAAAAGAAATACAGTAGAACCCCGATTATCCGTCACCCTATTAACCGATTGTTGGGTTATCCGTCTCTCATTCTCTCCTTTTTTGTTGCAGAAAAAATGTTGAGTACTGCACTATACATTAGTACGTATTATTATTATTATTTTTTTATAGAGAATGATATTACAAGCCTTTTTCTTTACACATTATGATCCTGTTCGAATGACCTGTTTCATTTCTCTGCAAAACGTCTTCCAGAAGTGGCAAAAGGGTGCTGAGTATCGAAGATACAGAGGTGTGAAAATTATTAGAATGATCTTAATTTTAAAAGGTTTTTAATAGTTCCTTCACAAATATTAATTGAATTGTTGAATATTGGTATATATTACTATACTGATGTAGGATATATTTACTACTAACAATGCCGGAAAGCATTGTTGTACATTGTATTTTCTTATTTTACAATTGTTATGGGAATTCAGAAATTATTCTATTATGTTGGCGGAATTGGAAACATAAAAAATTATATGCACAAAACAGATGTATACGTTCATTTGAACCTTCACAACAATGTAAACGCAAAGAACAATTTATTTAAAGCATTTCTTAATTAATGTTTTATGTTTCCAATTCCGCCAACATAATATAATAATTTCTGAATTCCCATAACAATTGTAAAATAAGAAAAATACCAATGTACAACAATGCTTTCCGGCATTGTTAGTAGTAAATATATCCTATATCAGTATAGTAATATTATATACCAATATTCATCAATTCAATGAATATTTGTGAAGGAACTATTAAAAAACCTTTAAAATTAAGATTATTCTAATAATTTTCACACCTCTGTAAGTGCATATAATTGATTGGTTTAAGAAAAGAGTAACTGTGGTTCATCTGACATCGGAATACGAGATTTGAGTTACAGCGAGATTAATAAAAAACAAGGATAAATTGTATAAATCACTTAAACTATAACATGAGATCTATAGTTTTCCTATCTTTCCACAGAAATCCATCATAGGAAGTTCCCTTGACCCTTAGAAACACGTCATTTACATTCATTCATTCATTCATTCATAGTGTTCTTTCACTGCAAACCCAGCATTCTCCAGTCTTTCCTATTTTCTGCCTTCAACTTAGTCTTCGCACAGGAAGCTATATCTTAATGCCGTCTATTATTTGATATATCTTCTTCTGTCCGAAATCTTCTCCCGTTCACCATTCCTTCCAGTGAATCCTTCAGTAGGCAGTTTCTTCTCAGTCAGTGACAGCCAATTCCTTTTTCCCTTCCTGATCAGTTTCAGCATTATTCTTGCTTCTTGCTCTTTCCAACAGATCTATTATACTCAAAACTTCTAATGGTCGACCTGGTTGGCAAGTTGGTATAACGCTGGCCTTCTATGCCCAAGGTTGCGGGTTCGATCCCGGGCCAGGTCGACAGGCGCATGTCAGTAGATTTACTGGCATGTAAAAGAACTCCTGCGGGACAAAATTCCTGCACATCCGGCGACGCTGATATAACCTCTGCAGTTGCGAGCGTCGTTAAATAAACCATAACATAACATAACATAACTACCTAATGTGTTAAAACACATGGCCACGGAGAAAATTACGAAATTGCATTATGCAACACTTAATTTATGAATGTCTTCTATGGCACGGATTATCCGACTTTTTTTATAAACCGTTCAGGTCACCCCCTTCATTACCACGGATAATAGAGATTCTATTGTAAATTAAGTGAACAAATAAAAGAAACAAATAAATAAAATAAGTTAATAAATAAAACAAATAAAAATTAAATAAATGAATAAATAAAATTAATAAATAAATTAATTAAATTAATAAATTATTAAAATAAAATGAATGAATGAATTAAATAAATAAATAAATAAAATAAATGAAATACATAAATTTAATTAAGTAATTAATTAAATAAATATATATACATAAATTTCAGCTGTACACAACTGATTTGTGAGGTAGGACATTGGCATTTGTTCAGGAAGCTTGTAGCCATTTCCTTACTCTCTCAGCATTCATGGACACATCCATCAAATTAACAAAAGAAGAGAGTGCTGCGTTATTCCACACTGACACAATGCAACCCTACATAAGATTTCTTTGGTAGCAACAATTTTATTCAGCACGGATAACCATCATATTATATAATATTTATATAACACATGACAAACCACCAATATGTTCCTATTATAGAAAACAAAACGCAGAGTAAAAACAGATTTTTAACGCCATGTTATGGTGTCAGAGTAACTAATAGTAATATACGTTACAAGAGCGGTATGTTGACGTTTTCATGTTCGAGGAAAAGATTGAAAAAGCGAAACGTAGTTGAGCTTTTTTAATTTCCGAGAACATGAAAACAAACATACCACTCGTGTATCGTACATTATTTTGTGCGAAGATCGTTTATTCCATACCTGAAAGACGAGTTTGTAATTAGTTGCAATAAAAAATCTCCATGTTGGTTTCTGTTTAATGACGCCAACTTCGGAACACCAAAATATCTTTCTTCAACATTGTTGCTGTAAAATGTTTTCTGTGTTTACTATACTCCAGCAGGCCGTGATATACGTCTGTCTTTTTTCCCCCGTGCATAAATGCGAACTTAAAACAAACGGTAAGGTTATGTAATGATTTATTTTTCATTTTAATATTTTAACAATATTATTTATATAACATATTGCAGTAATAACATCGGCATCTGGAATCTTGTTGATTTTTTCACGGCTTCCTTAATGTTACTTGTATCAGGAATGCAATAAGTTTCGTGGAGTAGTAGACTTTACTTAATTTTTGAAAATATTTAAAAACAATAATTAAAATTGCAATTTAGGTGAAATTGCAGTGGTAAGTTTCAATTTATAATTATTACTACACTCAGGGACAAAAAAAAACCGGACACTTCTATATTTGCTTGTATTTTGTTGCCAATTATTTCAAAATGAAACAAAACCCATTTAAACAAAATAATGTTTCATTTAGCACCTTATACGACAACATTTGAAAAAAAAAAAAAATCTCTGATGAGAAAGTTTACAAAAAATTACAAAGGGCGTATAACTATGGCATTGTTTGGGCTAACTGTTTTTTTCTTCATTTTATTGTGCCTTAAATATTAAAAACTCTTTTTAGTAACGGGTATTACCCCCTCTGGCTTGAATAACTGCATCCATACGTCTTGGCATGCTCTCAATTTGATTAGCAATATCTTCTTGAGGAATAAGTTCCCATTCTTCGCCAAGTGCTCGCCTCAATTCTTGTAACGATTCTGGTCTCAGTTGTCTATTCTTAACACGCCGTCCCAGCATGCCCACACGTGTTCAATTGGGTTCATGTCTGGACTCCTTGCTGGCCATGGAATAACATGGATTCCCTCTTCTTGGAGATAATCTCCGACCGCATGGGCAATATGCGGCCGTGCATTATCATGCATTAAAACAAAATTATCGCCTACAAATTGGCCAAATGGCACAACATGATCAGCCAAACATTCATTTATATACCTATCAGCTGTTAGTCTTCCATTTTCAACAAAAACCAACTCTGTACGAGCATCCGTACACACTCCTGCCCAAACCATCACTCCACCACCTCCATACGGCACATTTTCGGAAATGCAACACTGTGAAAATCGTTCTCCCCTCCTTCTCCAAACTCTTTCACGTCCATCAGGTGAGCACAGATTGAAACGGGACTCATCGGTGAACAGAACACAGCTCCACTCTCCACTTCTCCAATCCCTGTGATCATTTGCAAAACGCAGTCGTTCAACTCGATGCATCCTGAGAAGTCTGGGACCAGTTGCAGGTCTGCTTGATATCAGTCCACTTGCTTTCAACCTCCTTCTAACTGTTTTGGCCGAAATTGGGCGTCCATGCATGTTAACCAATTGCTGGGCTACATTAGTAGCTGGCAGGTTGCGCTCCTAAGAACTCTCAACACCATATACCTGTCTTCATTTGGATTTGTAGCTCTTGGACGACCAGAACCTGGTCTTATGGTGTATTCTAGGGTCTCTCTATACCGTTTTATGGCATCATGGGTTGTGCTTCTAGCCATATTCATAACATTTGCAATGTAACGTACACTGCGTCCATCATCGTAAAGGGCTACAGCTCGAGCCACATCTTCAGGTCGCATCTTGTTTTAAGACAAATGTTACAACCCCACTTAAACTCAGAAAATGTAAAAATAAAGAAATAACGAATGATGAGAATAATGAAGCACAAAATGGTTGAGACAAAATTGTTATAGCTGAGACTCCGAAAGCAAAATTGGAATATTTGGTTGTAATGGCTTGTTTATAAAACAAAAAACAATCAACAATGTATACACGTCTCCATAACAACAGATGGCTACCATAATATTGTATGAGAAGATAATGTTTTGCAAAATATCAGCAAATATTAAAGTGTCCGGTTTTTTTGTCCCTGAGTGTATGTTAAACGTCTCTAAAAATAATATGTTAAAAGCCTAAAGCAGTAAAATGAATGTCGCGCTTAAGCGGTAAGAAGAGGGAAATTGTTATGTGTGTTACGTTGGGAATACTGAATGTGGTATTTCACACTTACCGCGTATTGGTTCTGTGCGGAAAACAAGCAAATACACACGATCTCGCACAAATTATGTTTTCAACACACGTGGTATATTATTTTTAATTCCCATCGCATTTATTTTGTGTTTTAACCAACTACGGCAAACTCTTCGTAGGGTTTTTTGTACATTTTATGATATTGTAACACATTTCCTGCTGAAAAATCCTAATCCAACGTAAAAAAATCTAAGAATTTCCCCCTTGGATATCATTACTTATTTATTTTCATCAATATTTTATGCTTCTGCAATTGAAAACTCTTCATGTGTCAAAGTGTCAATGAATAAGTAATGAAAAAATGCGGTGAGATTATTTGCTTAGTGTCCCGCATCAAAGAGCCGCCACGCTATCGAAATGTCAAGCTGCACTTTCAAGAATGTTGACTGTGTAACAAGGAAGGCATCCAAAACTACCAAGGCGAAAATCTTCCCGGAAAAATCGTATGAAATGGGAAAAAAAAAGTTATAATGCATATACAAAGTAAACTATATAAGTAGGACAACTTAATTATGAGCAATTTAACTGTTTAGAAATGAACTTGTTTCAAATAGCCCCAATTACATAGACTGGCCACTGGGTAAGGATGGATTTTATAGTATTTCTATAAGGTCATAATTAGACTTCGTTGAATTGCCACACGCAGCATGCAATCAGGTTGCCGATACGGTAGTATAGAGGAGGTGAGCGACCGCCCGGTCGCGTAGTATAAGCAGTTCATGTAAGCACTTGTTTTTGCATTACTGTGGTTGGAATAGTCAAAGCTTAACATTTGTTCAGTGCAGACAAGAATTCAATCAAAACATACTACAATGAGAGTGTTGCTGTTCCAAATAATTGCCCCTGGAATACCCTTACCCCCGCAGCCAGTTTTGACCCGTTTGGGAACGTGGTTGGATGCTGTTAATTATTATGCAGAACATTACGGAAAAATAATGGAGGTAATTGATGCATTGGATAGCGCAGACAGTTCCGCTGTTGCAGTTATAAAATCATTGCCTTCTGAACAGCTATTGGAAGATATTCTGTTCATTGATTCTAATTTTAAAATCGTGTCCAAAAGCATCATTCTGTTAGAATCGTCTAAACTACAACTCTCAGAAGCCCTTAATATAGTGGATAAAGTATCACAAACCGTTATCCAAAATAACAATTCACTAATTTCAGAAAGTTGAGAAACATTATTGCTAAAAATTCTGCCTATTCACAACCTTCGTATTATAAATGACGTACTATCAGGTCATGACAAGACGTCTGAAGTTGGTGTACTAAAAAGTAGTAACTTTCCATTCTTCAAATATTTACGTATTACATCGTGTGATGTTGAACGTACATTTCCTAATATAAAAACTGTTTAAGTGACCATCGGAGGAGATTAGTTTGCAGTCGCTCAAAATGTACGTAACTCTTCACTGCAATGCACATATTCAAGTATGATGTATCTTACATTAAATTTTAAGAGTTAATATATCTCACTATAAAATAATTGTGTATTTACATGTTTAGACATTTCCTAATTCAAAGATCATTCATTATATTTCTTGAATGCAGGATACAGGTTTTATTGTAACCGCAGTATACTGCTCAGTGTTTACATCAGAGGCATACTCCATCCTTTACACGCCTCCTTCTCATACAGTCTATACTGCGTGCGCAGTAAACCTTGCGATTCTCGTGGCAATTCCACGAAGTCTAGTCATATTAATGCATATACAAAGTAAACTATATAAGGAGGACAAACTTAATTATGCGCAATTTAACTATCTAGAAATTAACTTGTTTCAAATAGCCCCAATTACATAGACTGGCCACTGGGTAAGGATGGATTTTATAGTATTTGTATAAGGTCATAATAATGCATACAAAGTAAACAATATGAGTAGGACAAACTAAATTATGAGTAAATTTAACTATTCAGAAATTAACTTTTTTTAATAGCCCCAATTACATAGACTGGCCACTGGGTAAGGATGGATTTTATAGTATTTCTATAAGGTCATAATAATGCATATACAAAGTAAACTATATGAGTAGGACAAACTTAATTATGAGCAATTTAACTATTCAGAAATTAACTTGTTTCAAATAGCCCCAGTTACATAGACTGGTAACTGGGTAAGGATGGATTTTATAGTATTTCTATAAGGTCATAATAATGCATATACAAAGTAAACTATATAAGTAGGACAAACTTAATTATGAGCAATTTAACTATTCAGAAATTAACTTGTTTCAAATAGCCCCAATTACATAGACTGGCCACTGGGTAAGGATGGATTTTATAGTATTTCTATAAGGTCATAATAATGCATATACAAAGTAAACTATATAAGTAGCACAAACTTAATTATGAGCAATTTAACTATTCAGAAATTAACTTGTTTCAAATAGCCCCAATTACATAGACTGGCCACTGGGTAAGGATGGATTTTATAGTATTTCTATAAGGTCATAATAATGCATATACAAAGTAAACTATATAAGTAGGACAAACTTAATTATGAGCAATTTAACTATTCAGAAATTAACTTGTTTCAAATAGCCCCAATTACATAGACTGGCCACTGGGTAAGGATGGATTTTATAGTATTTCTATAAGGTCATAATAATGCATATACAAAGTAAACTATATAAGTAGGCTTAATTATGAGCAATTTAACTATTCAGAAATTAACTTGTTTCAAATAGCCCCAATTACATAGACTGGCCACTGGGTAAGGATGGATTTTATAATATTTCTATAAGGTCATAATAATGCATATACAAAGTAAACTATATAAGTAGGACAAACTTAATTATGAGCAATTTAAAAACTTAATTATGAGCAATTTAACTATTCAGAAATTAACTTGTTTCAAATAGCCCTAGTTACATAGACTGGTAACTGGGTAAGGATGGATTATATAGTATTTCTATAAGGTCATAATAATGCATACAAAGTAAACAATATGAGTAGGACAAACTAAATTATGAGCAAATTTAACTATTCACAAATTAACATGTTTTAAGTAGCACCAATTACCTAGACTGGCCACTGGGTAAGGATGGATTTTATAGTATTTCTATAAGGTCATAATAATGCATATACAAAGTAAACTATATAAGTAGGACAAACTTAATTATGAGCAATTTAACTATTCAGAAATTAACTTGTTTCAAATAGCCCCAGTTACATAGACTGGTAACTGGGTAAGGATGGATTATATAGTATTTCTATAAGGTCATAATAATGCATACAAAGTAAACAATATGAGTAGGACAAACTAAATTATGAGCAAATTTAACTATTCACAAATTAACATGTTTTAAGTAGCCCCAATTACCTAGACTGGCCACTGGGAAAGGATGGATTTTTATAGTATTTCTATAAGGTCATAATAATGCATATACAAAGTAAACTATATAAGTAGGACAAACTTAATTATGAGCAATTTAACTATTCAGAAATTAACTTGTTTCAAATAGCCCCAGTTACATAGACCGGCCACTGGGTAAGGATGGATTTTATAGTATTTCTATAAGGCCATAATAATGAATACAAAGTAAACAATATGAGTAAGACAAACTTTACCCTGTGCAATAGAGTTATGTAGGCCTAATTTACTTTTAACAATAACGGCGCCGATGACACAGGTTGGACAAATAAAAATAGAAAGAAAGACAAGATAAAGTAGTAAATACAAAAAGAACTGAGACCAGTAAAATAAAGAAAATAATTAATATATTACAAAGGAAAAGGAACTGATATATGGGTGAGGAAGTAAATGAAAGAACACGATTCTGAAAACGAGTCGACGAAACAAAGCGGGACCTGCAGCGCCCCTTGGGAGTAGGCATCACTCTGCACTGCTGGGTATCGCTTGTTTTACTTCATATTTCCTATAACCCCTGATATTGATACTTGCGCTCCCATCCCTCTCCGCGACTTGAATATCAATCTCTCCATGTTATACCGTGCGTGCTACGACTTCGAGCCCGTCAAACTCGGATCATGAATATGAGATGCAGGGCGCTTGTTAAAACCTACGTCAAAACGTTAGGTACGACAAAACACAACTGCAAGAAGATTAACTCTTGTGTTACAGTGACAATAACGTATGGGGATGATCAAGTTAGTAGCTACCACTTGTTACAGGATGTGTGATATATGAAAGCCACCACGCAATTTACCATTGCAAACTATTTCCAAATTAGGATATTCTTTCCAAAAAAAAAAAAAAGCGCCCGGGCCTAATACTTACAAATGGCTTTTAAGAAACCCGCAGGTTCATTGCCGCCCTCACATAAGCCCACCATCGGTCCCTATCCTGAGCAAGATTAATCCAGTCTCTATCATCATATCCCACCTCCCTCAAACTTATTTTAATACTAGCCGTACCCGTGCGCTCCCCTGCAACCGTTAGAAATAAATATAAAGTAATTATATAATTAAAATAGGACATTTGATCCAGGGAAGATTTGTGTTTGATATAAGGATAAATCGTTTATTATGTTACTTAATTTAAATATTGTATTCGCATAATTAAAATGCGATCATTTTGATCCAGAGACCACTCATTTGGTCATAAAAATTATTTTAGGAAATACAGGAAACGAATGTACAGAATAGCCTATCAAGTTTTCTGTGCATAAGAAGCTATTTTAATCTTACCTGTCCTCGATTTACTCAGACGTTACAGTAATAACATTATAGCATTATGTCCATCCAGAGAAACTACACTTTCCAATGGTGAATTAATAATCAATTATACAAATCGAGTAATTTAGCTTCCGATATTACTTCATACAAACACAGAAACATTCTCTGTAGGCTATCTTTCATAGCTTTCGATTGTTGCTGTCTAAGGCCCCTTACAGACGAACTCATTTGTTTTTTAATTCATTACACGGCCTTAGATGGCAGTTATTTTAATTTTAAAACTCATTTATCTCATGAAATATCAGTCCTATCAAAATTTTTCAAGGAATAAAACTTATCGCAAATTATTTTAAAGAAACTTTTGTTATGTAACATTTTTCATAAAAATCAATAATAAGCGAGATATTTCGATTTATTTAATTCAGGCCCCCTTACAACCCCCCTTTAAATAATGAATTTTGAATACCATATAGCCTAAAATCTAAGTTACAACGAACTTAATTTATATTCCAATTTTCATCGAAATACGTTCAGCCATTATCGCGTGAAAAGGTAACAAACATACAGACAGACAGACATACAAACAAAAATTTCAAAAAAGCGATTTTCGGTTTCAGGGAGATTAATTATATATGTTCGGACCAATTATTTTTGGAAAATCGAAAATTACCAGAAAAATTTCGGCTACAGATTTATTATTAGTATAGATTATACTCCCATCTACGTCTTGGCCTCCCCAAAGGTCTTTTTCCCTCCGACCTCCCAACTAACAGTCTATATGTATTTCTGGATTCTCCCATACGTGCTACATGCCCTGCCCATCTCACACGTCTGGATTTAATGTTCCTAATTATGTCAGGTGAAGAATACAATGCGTGCAGTTCTGTGTTGTGTAACTTTCTCCATTCTCCTGTAACTTCATCCCTCTTAGCTCCAAAATATTTTCCTAAGAACATTATTCTCAAACACCCTTAATCTCTGTTCCTCTCTCAAAGTGAGAGTCCAAGTTTCACAACCATACAGAACAACCGGTAATATAACTGTTTTATAAATTCAAACTTTCATATTTTTGACAGCAGATTGGATGACAAAAGCTTCTCAACCGAATAATAACAGGCATTTCCCATATTTATTCTGCGTTTAATTTTCTCTCGAGAAAATTCACAAACGATTAGGGAAAACACGGGAATTTTACTTGATGCAACTAAAGCGATAGAATTGGAAGTAAATCCCGAAAAGACAAAGTATATGATTATGTCTCGTGACCAGAATATTGTACGAAATGGAAATATAGAAATTTGGATATTTATCTCTCTAAGAGGTGGAAAAATTTCAACATTTTGGAGCAACAGTAACAAATGACACTCGGGAGGAAATTAAACGCAGGACAAATATGGGAAATGCCTGTTATTATTCGGTTGAGAAGATTTTGTCATCTAGTCTGCTGTCAAAAAATCTGAAACTTAGAATTTATAATAGTAATATACGTTACAAGAGCGGTATGTTGACGTTTCGATGATGGTCGAGGAAAAGATTGAGAAAGCGAAACGTAGTTGAGCTTTTTTAATTTCCGAGAACATGAAAACAAACATACCGCTCGTGTATCGTACATTATTTTGTGCGAAGATCGTTTATTACATACCTGAAAGACGAGTTTGTAATTAGCTGCAATGAAATCTCCTTGTTGGTTTCTGTTTAATGACGCCAACTTCGGAAAACCAAAATATCTTTCTTCAACATTGTGTTTACTATACTCCAGCAGGCCGTGATACACGTCTATCTTTTTTTCCCCCAGTCTATAAATGCGAACTTCAAACAAACGGTAAGGTTATGTAATGATTTATTTTTCGTTTTAATATTTTAACAATATTATTTATATAACGTATTGCAGTAATAACATCGGCATCTGGAATCTTGTTGATTTTTTCACGGCTTCCTTAATGTTACTTGTATCAGGAATGCAATAAGTTTCGTGGAGTAGTAGACTTTACTTAATTTTTGCAAATATTTAAAAACAATAATTAACATTGCAATTTAGGTGAAATTGCAGTGGTAAGTTTCAATTTATAATTATTACTATGTTAAACGTCTCTAAAAATAATATGTTAAAAGCCTAAAGCAGTGAAATGAATGTCGCGCTTAAGAGGTAAGAGGAGGGAAATTGTTATGTGTGTTATGTTCGGAATACTGAATGTGGTATTTCACACTTACCCGGTATTGGTCCTGTGCGGAAAACAAGCAAATACGCACGATCTCGCTCAAAAGAGTTATATTACCGGCTGTTCTTTATGGTTGTGAAACTTGAAATCTCACTTTGAGAGAGGAACGGAGATTAAGGGTATTTGAGAATAAGTTGCTTAGGAAAATATTTGGGGCTAAGAGGGATGAAGTTACAGGAGAATGGAGAAAAGTACACAACGCAGAACTGCACGCATTGTATTCTTCACCTGACATTATTAGGAATATTAAATCCAGACTTTTCAGATGGGCAGGGCATGTAGCACGTATGGATGAATCCAGAAATGCATATAGTGTGTTAGTTGGGAGGCCGGAGCGAATAAGACCTTTGGGGAGGCAGAGACGTATATGGGAAAATAATATTAAAATGGATTTGAGGGAGGTGGGATATGATGATAGAGACTGGATTAATCTTGCTCAGGATAGGGACCAATGGCGGACTTATTTGAGGGCGGCAATGAACCTTCGGGTTCCTTAAAAGCCAGTAAGTAATAACACCTTCGGTAAAGAGCAATTTTGTGTTTTCTTCAAGGTCCGCCACACGGACAGAGATTACTGATTGTATAATAAATTTCATATCACGGTTTACAGGTTACGATATAAAGTGTACCTGAATAAAGTTGTCAGACTATTACGAAGGCTTATAGCTCCATAATAAGGTTGCCGTGGTAACACACATGCACACAGATTGCGAGGCGTTTATGAATAATTGATATGTTGACAGAGCGGGACGGAATGTGCCGCTAGGATTAGAAATTCAGCACAAATCGAAGCGGTTCATGCCAGCCCATGCGCGGATTAGCAATGGCTGGGATTATTATTGGCAGTTTAATAACCGAACCGTACCGCGCACGCGCATAACTGCTTACATGTACGTGCTTCACATCGAGGGGGAATGTCCCGGTAGCGAAGTTTAGTGGTTCGAGCTGTATCGCTGCTAGTTACAAATTCTGTGGTCGCAGGTTCGATTCTACGCAAAAAAATAATTACGTAACTCTTTCCTTTAAGGTTCGATGTTCGCAACCATTCCTTTGTATGATTTTGTTTTTAAGTTGTCTCATCCCGACTATTGTTGATACAGGGTACATATATTATTTTGTGCTTTGTTATATATACAGGGTGATTCACGAGGATTACCGTCCCTTACTTACTTACTGGCTTTTAAGAAACCCGGAGGTTCATTGCCGCCCTCACATAAGCCCGCCATCGGTCGCTATCCTGAGCAAGATTAATCCAGTCTCTATCATCATATCCCACCTCCCTCAAATCCATTTTAACATTATCCTCCCATCTACGTCTCGGCCTCCCAAAGGTCTTTTCCCCTCCGGCCTTCCAACTACCACTCTATATGCATTTCTGGATTCCCCCATACGTGCTACATGCCCTGCCCATCTCAAACGTCTGGATTTAATGTTACTAATTATGTCAGGTGAAGAATACAATGCGTGCAGCTCTGCGTTGTGTAACTTTCTCCATTCTCCTGTAACTTCATCTCTCTTAGCCCCAAATATTTTCCTAAGAACCTTATTCTCAAAAACCCTCAATCTCTGTTCCTCTCTCAAAGTAAGAGTCCAAGTTTCACAGCCATACAGAACAACCGGTAATATAACTGTTTTATAAATTCTAACTTTCAGATTTTTTGAGAGCAGACTGGATGAGAAAACCTTCTCAGCCGAATAATAACAGGCATTTCCCATGTTTATTGTGCGTTTGATTTCCTCCCGAGTATCATTTATATTTGTTATTCTGAGCAAAATATGTCATATAAACATTTGTCCTAATCTCAATATTTTCAGAATTACACTAATTTGAAATTGTTAGTAAAATACCATTATTCTTAAGTTTTAAAGGTAAAACAATATTGCAGATAAAGGATAAACTATATAGGAGTATCATTTCTTTAATTAACCAGTATTATGAAGCAAAAAAATGTGTTGTGAATTCCATAGTTGCTTCGTACAGATTTTTTTTTTTTTTTTTTTCGATTTCTAACTACAAACTTAAATTTTCTTACGCATTTATCATAACAATTGTTACAAATCACGCCACTCTTGTAAATTCTTCAAGACTGTACATTAGGATGCATAATTAAAGTGTGAAGAATCAAGTTCCTAAAGTCGTATGGTTTGTAACAATTTTTGTGGTAAGTGCATTAGATTGATGTAATTTTTAGTTAAAAATTGAAAAACAAAATCTGTACAAAGCAATTAACAAGACATTGTTTGCTTCAGAACACTAGCCATGACACTCCTGAATATCTTAACCTCTATTTATAATATTTTTACCCTTAAAATTTAAGAAAAAAAAGATATTTTACTAACAAATTCAAGTTCATGTAACTTTGAAAATATTGACATTATATGAATTCTTTGCTCAAAATGTCTTCGGAAATAAGCTCCATAAATGACGGTAAATTCCGTGAATCACCCTGTATATGATTCGTTTATTACGTAGAATAAACTGACATACGAAGGTGATACAATAGAATAAATTAAAATAAATACGAGTACATAACCTATTGTGCGTTTTGTAATTAGGAGCATTGTTAATTATAAAATTAGACTAAAAGTGCTGACTCACCTACGAACACGTGCATTCGATGCGAATAACATTATTCCGTCTCTTAATCGCTCCTGTAATGTTGCCAGACTTTCCACTAACAGAAAATAACAACACGTGTTAGTATAGCCTATATTTTTATGCTCGACCATTCCGAAATGTAGTAATTATACACCTGGTAGCAGACCTTTAATGCATGTCATTAAAGTACACCTACTCATTAAAGGTCAGGTCTTTCAGCCAATGACGACTCAGGTTACAACTGTTCAGCCAATGACAGGTCAGCTTTCTACCGTTATAAAACCGCAAGTATCGATTATTCTCGGATATGCAATCGAAAGAGAATTAGCGAAAAGTCACGGAGGCTGGAAATCCAATACTGTCGCAGAAGGTTATGTTCTGTTACTATAATAACTAGCGTTAATTGTAAATAATATTCAAATAAATTGAATTTGTCATCTCGTTTTCAATGTCGAATTCAATAATCAAGGTTATAATATTATCAAGTTTAACGGGACTACGTCAAGGTCAATGACATTATTGTTCCTCGGAAAAAAATCAATACTTTCGCGTCTGCGCACATCTTACAATTCACGACCTAGAACAAGGTCACTTCCGATCTTGTCAGATACAAATAAAATGTATACATCTGAATACCGGTAATTTCAAGTTAGAAATATGGCCGAGCATAAAAGTCGTATGAAACTCGCCTATAATGGTAATTAAGAAGCTCGTATGAAAATTATGAAACTCGCTTGCGCTCGTTTCATAAATATCCATACTCGATTCTTAATTACTATCATTATAGGCTCGTTGCATAATGTACTATTATTTAATTGGCAAAAAAAAAAAAACCTTCAACTTTTATATACAAACTACAAAGGAATAAATCATTCCTCATCAGTTCCTCTAATAATAAGAATAAAAATCAGAATCGTACGGACAGTATTTACAGAATCAAACAGTGTTAACATTTAAGGAAAATTATTATTTAAAAAGTACTCATTTGGGACTAATATGGTATTAGATATATTTTGTACTCTATCCAAGGAATAAGATGTTAAAATCTGCACAGTTATATTAGTACCGCCCTGTATATGCTATATAAAGGCTGAATCGTAAGTAATGTCGTTAATTCTTCGAGATATTTCAGACAAGAAAATTTAATACAATTTTGCTCGATTTTACTTCAATTTCTAGATAAAAATTGTTTTATATTAAACATTTCATACCGTATTTTTGGGAAATCCATTGATTCAATTCCCAATATGGAAGGTCAATTTAAGAGTGCAGTGTAATATGATAATAAATGACTGAAAGAATTTTAATTTTGTCTTTTAAAAGTGCAGAAATTTTATCAACAGTAATCTCACTAGAGGTTTCCATTTATCTAGAGAAAAATAAAAACTCTACTGGGATTTAATTGACTATTACACGATTAGAAGAAAGTATATAAAGATTAGAAGAAATAAAGTACTCTAATACAATAAAATATTAATTGACTTACTGACATTCTATTTCCTAATGTTAGCTTCACCAAAATGTTTGAACGGAGCCGACATTTTCGGTTTACTGTCTATGCTGTAAACTAATGACGACCGCAAAGCGGGTTTTATAGTACAGTAAAGAATTTACAGTTTGAAATGTTGGCAAACAAAGAAACAAATGCTAGGGTAGTGATAAAATTGTGAGACAAGCAGCCATGATTGATTGAAAGACGTCCTTTCGTACCGTTTTATTGGTCAAAAGTAGTATGACGTAGTAAAAGTGTAATAGTCGTTTTGAAAAGGTATTTTAAAATGATACATTTGTTCGGATCAATTCTCTGCAAGTTTAAAGGACAAAATTAAAATTCTTCCAATCATTTATTATCATAATACACTGCTCTCATAAATTGAATGAGCATATTGGGAATTAAATAAATAATTTTCTCAAAACAAGCCATGAAATATTTCATATAAAACAATTTTGATCTCGAAAAGGAAGCAAAAACGAGCAAAATTGTATGAAACTTTGTTCTAAGAATCTCAAAGGATAATGCCCCTGAAAACAATAACATTACTTACAGTTCACCCTGTATAATATGTGTGTATGAAATAAAGTAGAGTCAAGAGGGTATCTCTGTCGAACGCCTTTGTTAACTTTAATAAAAAATGTTCAATTTATTACTTAATTAAAATTTGTCATGATGTAATTGGAATTAAGTAGAAAAATAATATAAAAAACGCATACTGATAAAAAAGCTCTTTCAATGTCACAAAATACTTGCATTAAAAGTGACGTAACCTTCAACAAACGACTAGCAGTTCATTTTAACACTTAACTGTGACGTCGTCTGTGTTCTTTTTGTGTTGATGACGCGTTTGGAATGCTTAGAATTCTCCCCATTAACATTACAAAATATTCTTTTCAAAACCTGTGGGAACAATAGCATCTTTGTGTCCCACGCGTCGGGAAAGCTTCGTCAAACAGCCGTCGCTTTCAGTGTACTCCCGGTCACCTAGGCAACGACGTAACACGGGTTACGTACTTCGCTTGTCTTCCTTTAAAAGGCAGCAATTCAATGCATTTATACGTTTGTTTGGTATAATAAGTGTAATGTGAGGCAGGAGGGGAAGAATGCAGTTGTTTTTCCCCAAAACCGGAAACTGAAGGTCGAATAACACAACTCGTTTGACGACGGAGTTGTGGAATGTGACGTAAAGTCTTATGTAGGCTATCAAGAGACTTGCACAACTGACTCTCTGATCTTTATACGTGGAATGCCTAGCATTTTCTACAAGCATAACAAACGCTATTAAGTGCCTCCACAACAGCTGTGATACCGACACATGCGACCATGTTCTGTCAGGGGTGTACAGGCAACTTATATCTCAACTGTGATGCTGCGTAAAGGCACCGCTGTGGAGTAACGGACAATATGTCTAACCGTGAAACTAGCGGGCCTGGTTTCAAATCCTGGTGGGGGAAAGTTACCTGAATGAAGTTTTTTCCGGGGTTTTCCCGCAATCCATTAAGGTAATGCACTACTGAAAATAGTAGAATTTTGACAAATTTTATCTTTTTTTTTATTTTTGCTCTAAGAATGCACGATTTTATGAGGGACATTTTCAAGAAAATTTCACCGCAATATCTTGATTAAAAGTGTACTTGTACATAATTTGGTAGAAGTTGTGTTAATGAACAAGTTATATGTAACTAAAACTTTAAAATTAATTACCTCAAAAAAAAAAATCTAAATTTTCAACAGGTACTCATTTTGTTTTTCTGTGGTTAAATCTAGAGTGATGAAACTTTCTGAATACTTATTCCACTGAAAATCATGAAAATTTCTCGAAAAAATGTTATTGGCTATTTCACTTCTTTAGAATGTATATTTTCATACGCAAAATGAATTTAGTTCAATTTAAAGAACTGTCAAAACTATTTTCGTCATCAAGGAATTATTTTTTTTACAAATTTCTGATTACAAATCTAAAAATTTTTTATTCTAAAGTTGGCTCCCTGAAGTTACTAGATGCAAGTAGGGGAGAATTATTTTAATAGGTATTTGTTACATAGATATTTTTGTTACTTTCAAATCCATTTTTCCGTAAGTTTATTTTTATTCAACGTCAACATTTTTTATGTCAAATATTAATCAATCTGGATAAAATTTTTAATGAAAGTATTTATGAGGCAGCTGCATTTTTCTATTAATTTATTTTGTAAGAAATGCTGCTAGTTTATTTTATTAATATATGAATCATAGAAAAAATAACATTTTCAGAATTTCAAAAAAAAAATGTTCAAAGTGAATAAAAGAAATATTCCATAAAATGAATGCATAGAAATGTTTTCCATGTCTTGCGAACGTAACCAAAAAAAAAAAAAAAAATGAAAATTGAGATCTTCCGCTAAAAACTTGGGTTTGAGATTAAAAAAAAATGGAAAGAATCAAAAGCCAAAAAAAATTTTGGGAGTTCAAAATTTGGATTTTGTTAGTCCTTTACATAATAAACATGCTCTCTAAATTTGGCTGAAAAAAATGATTCAGAAAAAATGTTGTCATTTTTATTAAAATGTCTCATTAATATCGCTGTTGTGAAATGGAGCATATGATTGGATGTCTTCTCATAGTTTTATTGCTAGAGAATGATACGTAAAGCAGTATTAATTTTTATTAATGTTTGAACATTGAAGAAGTTATACTTTTTTCTTATAAATGAACAAATTACAATAGGGCATTACTAATGCTCCACTGCACAAAATGCAGTGTTACCTTTAAGAAAAAAAGAAAAAAAAAAGAAATCATTGTTTTAGAAATAGGATTTTCACTAAGAAAAAAAAACAAGTGTCATTTTAAAAGGTGTTTATGAGAAAAGATTGAAATTTACAATGTGTGATTATGATATATATGCATATTCAGTAAAAATTTCAACCGTCTAGCTAAAAAATTGTGAAACTTAGAAATTTCAGTAGCATATCGCCGTAAGAGCAATTACTGGGTAATATTAACCGTTGGACCCTGGACTCATTTCACTGGCATTATCATCTTCACAAGCAAACATTCTAATGGGGATAAAAAAAACGTTATTTTTTTCTTCCATCATATTAATAATGTCATAACAAGTGCTTATACAAATTTTGGCGCCTCGAGCACAATTACGACGGTCGTAATCAAGTAAGTTTCCCTGGGGACGTTTACAGAAAGAAAACACAATTTCATGGCAACATTTATTGGAACAGAAACAGCAACTGTTGAGCTATTTTTCAACATATTCTCCACAGGAATTGAGACATTAATTGTCATACCGTATGATTCCTGTGTCCCTGGGATCGGAACCAGTGTGTGACAGTCGTCTGCACCTCTCTGTTGATCCCACGGAGTAATATATTTGCAACTTTGAACAATATCCACATTAACGTCTTTACACCTTAAATTAAAATACATTTTGTACTTCCTGTATATTTATTTCTTTCTTTCGTAAGCAGAGCATGATACACTACGAAAACGTGGCTACCAAAATGAGCGTCTCTGCGTAAATTTTTCATCAATGCCAATTTGAAACATATTCTTAGATACATCCTGTATATTAATTTTTCCTTCGGTATTCAGAACATGGTACACTTACAGTGAACTCGTTATCAGATAAAAACTCATCAAAATAACATAACTGTAAAATATTAAAGAATTTTAACTGATTTATTTGTTTTAATTTTATTGGGTTATTTTACGACGCTGTATCAACATCTAGGATATTTAGCGTCTGAATGAAATGAAGGTGATAATGCCGGTGAAATGAGTCCGGGGTCCAGCACCGAAAGTTACTCAGCATTTGCTTATATTGGGTTGAGGGAAAACCCCGAAAAAACTTCAACCAGGTAACTTGCCCCGACCGGGATTTGAACCCGGGCCACCTGGTTTCGCGGCCAGACGCGCTGACCGTTACTCCACAGGTGTGGACTAAATGACTTATTCATATAATTATGTACTGGAGCATATTATCTGTTAGTCCCTGTATATTAATTTCTTCATTAGATAAGGAAATGTTTGTCCACTTAAAGGAAACTTGTTTCCTGATATCAATGTTGATAAAATAAGTATAAATGCGTAAATTGTAGGAATCTTGACAATAGGAATGTTAACTTGCATCCCTGTTTTGAAACAATTTGTCTGCAACTCCCTGTATATTTATTTCTTCGGAAAGCAAAACGTGGTTCCACTTACAGCAACCTTGTTTCTGGATATGATCTTCTCAAAATGAGAAATAAATGGTGAAACTTTTGGATATTTATCCACTAATTATAAGAATTTGTATATAAAAAAATCCGAGAACACTCTTTAAGTGACGATACTTTTGTTGGAACACCCTGTATAATAGGCGCTTAATAAAATAACAAACACTCGTAATGAGGGTAGAAGATCAGCTTGTCTCCTTTGAAGTAGCAACGTCATCGCGCATAACACAAGTCATGGTTTTCACAATTACTCGAATTGAACGCGCAATGACTGCAAACAAAGCGCGGGGTACTTGCACTCTCACTATTTGGGTTCCTCTGAATTGGAACTTCCTTCGCACCGGTTGTTTGTGCGCCATTCACCTCGGCAAACAACAGGTTTCCACTTGTTTGTCGGCTGTTAACCCTTTTCGTTTTATTTAACACAGTTTCTGGTCTCATTCACAACTACGGCACACGCAGAACAAACGATCCACAATGAGAACACGTTCAAGTGACGCACAGCGTCGCCTAGCAACGGAACAGTAATGAATCGTACGGGAAGGCTGCTCAAACTAACGAATCCATACAACGGCGAGAAGGTCTGAAGCTGCTAACATACAATTCTGGGGCGTACAATGCAACCGGAAGCAATCACGTGACACTTTAAAACTTGTATTTATTCTCCGATAAATTGACTCGTAGATACTGAATATGAACAAAATCCGTCCAATAGTTTAGTAGAAATCGCTGTACACAGACAGACTAGTACCAAAATTATTATATTTCATGTACATCATTCCCCGATAAATTGACTCGTAGATACTGAATATGAACAAAATCCGTCCAATAGAGAAATCGCTGTACACAGACAGACTAGTACTAAAATTATTATATTTCATGTACATCATTCCCTGATAAATTGACTCGTAGATACTGAATATGAACAAAATCCGTCCAATAGTTTAGTAGAAATCGCTGTACACAGACAGACTAGTACTAAAATTATTATATTTCATGTACATCATTCCCTGATAAATTGACTCGTAGATACTGAATATGAACAAAATCCGTCCAATAGTTTAGTAGAAATCGCTGTACACAGACAGACTAGTACTAAAATTATTATATTTCATGTACATCATTCCCTGATAAATTGACTCGTAGATACTGAATATGAACAAAATCCGTCCAATAGTTTAGTAGAAATCGCTGTACACAGACAGACTAGTACTAAAATTATTATATTTCATGTACATCATTCCCTGATAAATTGACTCGTAGATACTGAATATGAACAAAATCCGTCCAATAGTTTAGTAGAAATCGCTGTACACAGACAGACTAGTACTAAAATTATTATATTTCATGTACATCATTCCTTGATAAATTGACTCGTAGATACTGAATATGAACAAAATCCGTCCAATAGTTTAGTATAAATCGCTGTACACAGACAGACTAGTACTAAAATTATTATATTTCATGTACATCATTCCCTGATAAATTGACTCGTAGATACTGAATATGAACAAAATCCGTCCAATAGTTTAGTAGAAATCGCTGTACACAGACAGACTAGTACTAAAATTATTATATTTCATGTACATCATTCCCTTATAAATTGACTCGTAGATACTGAATATGAACAAATGTTGTTGACGAGAGTTTAAGAAAATGTGGATATTGATGAAGACTGTAATGATGCATTTAGCGATGTTAGTTTCACAGCTGTAGTACGTTCACAGAACTCTCAGGGAAAGATGTAACTGTACAGAACAGAGGGCCATTTCAAACAGCGCTGATAAATGTTTTTCATTTTTCCCCCGTATGAGAGGTTATTAGGGTCCGTGAAAGTTGCGGTCCGACCCGGTCTGTCGATTCGTTTCAATTTTTAGGCCGCTTCTCTCATCCCCCATTCGAAACCCTGCAGACAATGACTCGTAATCGAGGGGGATCCAAAGAACAAGGACGAACAGGGCCCTTTGAACTTAAACATCCCAGCGCATTACCTGTCACGTCAGACCATTCCTACCAACTTCGATCGTTACTTCAAGCATTCGGAATATTATCTCTTGCAGTGGAGTACGCGGTGGTTAGAGCGCATGCTGGAAGCCAGTGTTGTTTCTCTTTTTAGTTGCATAATTAACGACGCTGTATCAACTACTAAGTTATTTACCGTCGATAGGATATGGTATTTGGCGAGATGAGGTCGAGGATTCGCCATAGAATACCTGATATTCGCCTTACGGTGGGAGAAAACCTCGGAAAAAACCCAACCAGGTAATCACTGTTGTTGTTTCAAACTCCACCTCTGATGTCATTGCCACGACATGATATGCCTCTCTTGACTCTGGAAACCCTGATTTCGACCTCAGTTTAGTCTCAATATGTGCACAACATTCATAGCTCCATAAGCATCAAGGCAATACCACAGTCTAGTATATATATATATATATATATATATATATATATATATATATATATATACAGTCTTACTAATATAAACCGTGTATAGTTCTTATACGAGACTTATCCAGAGTTGAGACAGAAAACGTTACTAATAAACCATGCATAAGCGACGGATGTATAAACAGGCTGTAACTATACAATGGGAATTGCTTTGCAGTAGTTATATACACGAAACCCCTTGTTTAAGCGTTGTATACAGAGAAAAAATGGCTGCCCCTCTGACAGCTGTTTGTATCGACCAACGAATTAGATAGTATAAGAGGCTAAAGACCTCTGATAAGCGCTCCCTGCGGAGGCCAACAGTACTATGGATCGTTCCCTAAAAACATGGCGGTCTATAGTACCGCCAGCCTCCGCAAGGAGTGCTTATCAAAGGTACACTGCAACGAGTTGGTACATGTATTATATTTTTCAGATACATCAATATTTAATTTAAACATTTCGCTATAACTCCTCTCAATACAAGTACCATTGCCCCAGAGAATTATAAGAAAAGATGGACTGAGCATAAGCGAAATATCTGTATTAATAAGTTTGTACCATCAAGAGTTTAGTATTTATTGTGTTTATAGGGCCTACACCAATTTTCTTTTATTATTTGTTAACAAAGAAGAAAGTTTGCACTTGCATCACACACTTTGTCATTATTGTTTAAAATAATGTAAGAACAGTTTTATTCTGCAAAAGCCTCTGCCTAGTTGCGAGATACGTGTGAGATCAATGCTTGTTTCAAATTATATTACACTACACGATGTGCTCCATCACGCGACAATATTTGTTTCAAATTATATTAGACTACATGATGTCTCCATCACGCGACAATATTTGTTTCAAATTATATTACACTACATGATGTCTCCATCACGCGACAATATTTGTTTCAAATTATATTAGACTACATGATGTCTCCATCACGCGACAATATTTGTTTCAAATTATATTAGACTACATGATGTCTCCATCACGCGACAATATTTCTTTCAAATTATATTAGACTACACGATGTCTCCATCACGCGACAATATTTGTTTCAAATTATATTAGACTACACGATGTCTCCATCACGCGACAATATTTGTTTCAAATTATATTAGACTACACGATGTCTCCATCACGCGACAATATTTGTTTCAAATTATATTAGACTACACGATGTCTCCATCACGCGACAATATTTGTTTCAAATTATATTAGACTACACGATGTCTCCATCACGCGACAATATTTGTTTCAAATTATATTAGACTACATGATGTCTCCATCACGCGACAATATTTGTTTCAAATTATATTAGACTACACGATGTCTCCATCACGCGACAATATTTGTTTCAAATTATATTAGACTACATGATGTCTCCATCACGCGACAATATTTGTTTCAAATTATATTAGACTACATGATGTCTCCATCACGCGACAATATTTGTTTCAAATTATATTAGACTACATGATGTCTCCATCACGCGACAATATTTGTTTCAAATTATATTACACTACATGATGTCTCCATCACGCGACAATATTTGTTTCAAATTATATTAGACTACATGATGTCTCCATCACGCGACAATATTTGTTTCAAATTATATTAGACTACATGATGTCTCCATCACGCGACAATATTTGTTTCAAATTATATTACACTACATGATGTCTCCATCACGCGACAATATTTGTTTCAAATTATATTAGACTACATGATGTCTCCATCACGCGACAATATTTGTTTCAAATTATATTAGACTACATGATGTCTCCATCACGCGACAATATTTCTTTCAAATTATATTAGACTACACGATGTCTCCATCACGCGACAATATTTGTTTCAAATTATATTAGACTACATGATGTCTCCATCACGCGACAATATTTGTTTCAAATTATATTAGACTACATGATGTCTCCATCACGCGACAATATTTGTTTCAAATTATATTACACTACATGATGTCTCCATCACGCGACAATATTTGTTTCAAATTATATTAGACTACATGATGTCTCCATCACGCGACAATATTTCTTTCAAATTATATTAGACTACACGATGTCTCCATCACGCGACAATATTTGTTTCAAATTATATTAGACTACATGATGTCTCCATCACGCGACAATATTTGTTTCAAATTATATTAGACTACATGATGTCTCCATCACGCGACAATATTTGTTTCAAATTATATTAGACTACACGATGTCTCCATCACGCGACAATATTTGTTTCAAATTATATTAGACTACACGATGTCTCCATCACGCGACAATATTTGTTTCAAATTATATTAGACTACATGATGTCTCCATCACGCGACAATATTTGTTTCAAATTATATTAGACTACACGATGTCTCCATCACGCGACAATATTTGTTTCAAATTATATTAGACTACACGATGTCTCCATCACGCGACAATATTTGTTTCAAATTATATTAGACTACATGATGTCTCCATCACGCGACAATATTTGTTTCAAATTATATTAGACTACATGATGTCTCCATCACGCGACAATATTTGTTTCAAATTATATTACACTACATGATGTCTCCATCACGCGACAATATTTGTTTCAAATTATATTAGACTACATGATGTCTCCATCACGCGACAATATTTTTTCAAATTATATTAGACTACATGATGTCTCCATCACGCGACAATATTTGTTTCAAATTATATTAGACTACATGATGTCTCCATCACGCGACAATATTTGTTTCAAACTATATTAGACTACACGATGTCTCCATCACGCGACAATATTTGTTTCAAATTATATTAGACTACATGATGTCTCCATCACGCGAAAAGAAGTGTACCTAGCTGTGGCTCCTGTTATTTCTGATAACAATATATATTATTGTAGTGTACCGAAGTACATATGATATTTCCATGCAGATATTCTGCGTCATCATACGATGAAAGAGTAATGGAACGGAGAAAAATTCTCCGTGATTTAAGACGGCGCTTATTCCGTCGGATCCCGGCCAACTAGTCACTCATCACGAGTGCACCTCAGCACGTGTGGACTTCGGTCCTAGGTTCATAGATCTCTATAACGTAGTGCAGAGGGCGGCCACTAGAGGGAACCCAAGAGTTGGAACTTAAAACTGAGACGATTCTTCCGATGCCGGGGTGGAATCCGGTGTGGCTTAGTGGATAAAGCGTCAGCAAGTAGAGCTGAAAACCAGGGTTCAAATCCCGGCGCCGGAGAGAATTTTTCTCCGTTCCGTTACTCTTTCATCGTCTGATAACAATGTTAATCGTAAGTATCTTATCGTTTCAATAAATGTGGTGAGTTATGATCATGAGTAACTTTCTATTAGTGTCCTTCTTTAATTATTATGTTGCATGCTAAGAGGTTATTTGTAGTTTTAATAATTTCAGTTTTCAAAAAGTTCTCTGTGTTAATTCCAATTTCAAATGAATTTTTCTCAATAACTTAATTACCGTACTGGATATTTTTTTTTAATTTTCGCCACTAACCTTTCCTATATTTTACTCCTATTAGTTACATATGTCGTCTCTCTTGAAACCACCTGGTGAGCACTGAATTACATGATTTCATATTAGGTTAGATTAGCTGTAAGGTAATTAAATTTGTGACGAAGTCAAAAAATTATTTATTTTTCTTCTGCCGATTAAATTCATCCGTCTTTAGGTGCTTTGCTTTGGTTGCATCGAGTATAGCTTGTCATTTAATATCTGGGCTATATTTAGTGAAACTACTAAAACACAGGCCTACAGCTGTTATAAAACGTAAAGTTTTGTGTGTATTTTACTTTTTACTTATTAACATAGTCTTAATATGTAACTCAATTCACAATAATACCACAGTCTACTATATACAGTCGCGAAGCTCAATATGTAGTAAAAATGCAAACATGGGTAGCTGCCCACCACTAGGATCGCTACTATCGCCTCATCATCGCAGATCTCTCTCCTAGCAGACGACAAAATATGTTACACTTTCGTTGTCGTGTTCTTTTGGAAAAATTAACACCTTCCTTCCATTATTGAAATATTAAATGCATAAAGTTAATTTATTATTTTAATGAAGTATATTAAATTCCACCATAAACTCGAAGATACCTGCAAGAAATAGGTTAATATTATTTTTGTTTGTGCAAAACGAACTGAAATTTACTATAATAGCTTCACTCATTCAAGATTTAGCGATAATTAACTATGAAATCAATAAATATTAATTTGCATTTCTCTTTACAGCAATAATAATGGAAATATGAATTAATGGATTAACTTACGTGTACCGGTACTTGTAGTGTAGGCTTACGTAGTTAACAAAGTGGGATGAGGTTAAGCAATAATAATCACACCAGAATTGGAAATAAAACGTGATCAATAAATTTTATTGTAACAGACTTTTTCTACGTCTCTAGTAAAGTAACGAATAAAAATAACAACAAAATTAACAGCTATAATTAAAAACATATCCTTTGAAAAAAAAAAGTAGGCCTAAGCAATAATAATCCCACCTGAATTGAAAATAAAACGTGATCAATAAATTTCATTAAAACAAACTTAATTTTTCTACGTCTCTAGTAAAATATTTTTATTCCAATTATTGTATTTTAGCCATTAACATTTTCATTACAACCAATAACGAACATTTCACAAGCATCAATGTGAAATACGCAACGAGCTAGCACTCGATGGAAATACGACACAGTCCAAAGTCGACCGTGGACAGTCTATTGTTTCTAGTTGCTAACCGCTTGGAGCGCTTTATCACGAGATTTGCAAAAAATCATCTCAAGCTTCGCGACTGTATATAGTAGACTGTGATGGTTACTTTGTAACCACAGAAGAACAAACCAAAGATCATTGAATTATTAGAATAATATTGATGTAGCTTGTACTCTTTAACCAAAATATAGTGTGGTGATCGATTAGAGCCAGTTGTACTATCGATACTTAACACGCCACACTAGAGCACTCTACCGGATGCAATAGAGAATCTCAGATATTCTATTATCTTTCGTAACGAAGTAATGACGAAACTATGACGTAGCTGTGTAACAGTTATACTGTTATACACGACGTATGTAGTGATTATTAGTAAGGAATTTACACACGACTTATAAATGAGCTACTCATTGTATAAGTATTAGACAGTTAAACGTCTGTATATAGAGTTTTTATTAGTAAGACCGATAGTCACGAAGCTTGAGTTTATGAGGGTACTAGGAACAATAGACTGTGCAGGTACTATTTCGCATTGTCTGTAATGAGACGATAGTAGCGATCCTAGTGGTTAGCAACTATTTATGGATGCATATTTACTACGTATTGAGCTTCGTGACTATATACTAGTCGGTGGCAATACTATATTTCGTTACAAGTGTAGGATTAATGAATCTTGTCAAACACGGTAGCTGATATGCGTCATGGTAATATTTTTCACGTCAGAACAAACTAATGACTATATGCTTGCCAATCGAGAAAAATTGAAGTTAAAAAAACCATAGTCAAAAAAAAAAATTGAAATTTGAGACATTAAGCATGTGGTGAGGGTATTGTAGCGGCTATTTACTGAACTAGTTGTTAGTGGGAAAAACACCATAGTTTTATGTTGTAGAAGTGACAATTTGCAGTGGTTTTCATAAAACAACTTTAGGCCAAAGTCTTTTTTCGTGAAAACAGCCACTGTCCAGGACGGTGGTAGCATTTATAGACATTCATTCATATCATCTTGAAACATTTATCCATACGATTTTAAACTATATTAGGCTGCTTCATACGTACACGGCAAAAGCCACCTCAGAGAAAAATACTTTAGCACGTGAATTATTGTATTAGTTATGGAGTCATCTTTAGGTGCAGAAGTAACCCCATGGAAGAAACATAAGCAACGAAAGGAGAAAAACAGGATATAATAAAGAAAAAGAAGATTAAAGGAGAGACATACTTCAGCCACAACAGGTGCTTGTTAAAAGCTTACGAAGAAATTTCAGTCAATTTATGTTGCTAGTGATAATATGCTAATATTGGCAATATAATCTTGTCTAAAGATTAAGACAAATGAATTCGGAAATATAATACTTTACTCTCTCCTTAGAAACAAATCTTAGAAGTTAAAATGCTTTCTGCGTGATTAACAGGTTTTCAGAAAAACAAAAGTAAAGAAATTGTACGGACAAATAAGGATCAAATTAAATTATTTAAATTCTACAAGAAAATATGATAGAATAAATGATATTCGGGAGGAATTAAACACAGAATAAATATGGGAAATGCCTGTTATTATTCGGTTGAGAAGCTTTTATCATCCAGTCTGCTGTCCAAAAATCTGAAAGTTAGAATTTATAAAACAGTTATATTACCGGTTGTTCTGTATGGTTGTGAAACTTGGACTCTCACTTTGAGAGAGGAACATAGGTTAAGGGTGTTTGAGAATAAGGTGCTTATGAAAATATTTGGGGCTAATAGGCATGAAGTTACAGGAGAATGGAGAAAGTTACACAACACAGAACTGCACGCATTGTATTCTTCACCTGACATAATTAGGAACATTAAATCCAGACGTTTGAGATGGGCAGGGCATGTAGCACGTATGGGCGAATCCAAAAATGCATATAGGGTGTTAGTTGGGAGGCCGGAGGAAAAAAGAACTTTGGGGAGGCCGAGACGTAGATGGGAAGTTAATATCAAACTGGATTTGAGGGAGGTGGGATATAATGATAGAGACTGGATTAATCTTGCTCAGGATAGGGACCAATGGCGGACTTATGTGAGGGCGGCAATGAACCTCCGGATTCCTTAAAAGCCAGTAAGTAAGTAAGTAAGTAAATAAGTAAGTAAGTAAATAAGTAAGTATGTAATGAAGTAAGTAAATAAATAAGTAAGTAAGGTTTAAATAGTTTAACTAAAATTTAGTTCACAGTTCTACACAAATTATTACTTTTTGAAATGCAAAAATATTCGTACTTAAATAAAAAAAAGTAATCTATCCCAACACAAAGTAAAATGCATGAAAAATCACACATCAAAGAAAATATCAATCAATAATAGGCGTACTATGTATGTCTCTTATGAGGGAAATTGCTTCATAAATTAGGTATATTGTGTCTAAATGGAAGCAAATTACAAATAAATTTCGCACTAAAAATAACAGAAAGACACCGTCATTTCTCTAGATAAAATGGCGATCTTACTCGTGTTAATTGTGTAAGCATGTGTGGCTTACAGCTGTTTCGGTGCTTCTTCACACTATCCTCAGAGCCTACTAGATCTCGGCGTCATCTCGAACTTCTCTGCCTGTTGTGTGGGTACGTTCTATTGTTGAAAAATGTTGAAATGTGGTGTCAAATAGTGTGTGTGTTCTGAAATTGATCTGTGTGTTGAGAATTTGATCAGGGTGTGTTTTAGTGTGTCTGTATATTTCATATTGTTCTATTGTGTTGAGTTTTTGGTTTTTGGGTTGTATGTGTAGGATTTCCATGTCTGTATTTATGTTACTGTATGTGTGGTTAGCATTAGTTATGTGTTCGGCATATGTAGATGTATTGTGTCCTCTGGTTATTGCTTTAATGTGTTCTTTGTATCGAGTTTGGAATGATCTGCCTGTCTGTCCAATGTAGAAACTGTCGCAACTATTGCATGTGAGTTTGTATACGCCTGTGTGGTTGTATTTATTTGTTTGTGTTGTTTGTGTGTTGGGATGTCTTTGTAGTGTGTTTTCTGTTCTGTATGCTATGTTGTATTTCTGTTTTGTGAATGAGGATGCGATCTTGTGTGTGTTTTTGTTTTCGTACGTTAGTGTGATGTATTTCTTGTGTTCTTGTTTTTGTGTTGTGTTTTGCGTGTTTTTGTGTTTGTTGAGTTTTTGTTTTGTCTTCCTTATGATGTTGTCTATTATGTCTGGGTTGTAAAAAAATACTCGTACTTAAATAAAAAAAGGAATCTATCCCAACACAAAGTAAAATGCAAGGAAAATCACACATCGAAGAAAATATCAATCAATAATAGGCGTACTATGCATGCCTCTTATCAGGGAAATTGCTTCATACCTACAAAAATTAGGTATATTATATCTAAATGGAAGCAAATTACAAATAAATTTCATACTAAAAATAACAGAAAGACACCGTCCTTTCTCTAGATAAAAAATGATGATGAAGATGATGATGATGATGATGATGACAGACATGAAGATAACAATAATTGGCCTGCTAATAATGGTCAAGTCCCAGTTTCAACTTTGTATAACCAATTATTACCACAAGTACCGCTTTCTAAGAGAGTTAACATCACTATTTAAACTCTATACATCAAATAAAATACTTAAAACGCAATTCATCACCTCAAAACTGTATCCTAATATCATCTCATTACGCTTCATAGTGATATCGCATAAGTTATTGCATTAGGCCTGTATCACATCGACGTATGAATTTCAAAGGAGCTTTAACAACAGAACTTAAAAAACGAGATGGTCAATTGTTTTAAGACTTACCATACTAGAAGCAAGCAACAGCGTCCATTAGAATCCATACTGCACTTACCTGGAAAAAAGAAGAAATACGATTCATTAATCTTAGTTGCTAAGCAATAAAGGCATTGAAATCGTTACGGAAAAACAAAAGGCGAACTAGATGTGAATGTCAATTCGTTCTTCACATGTTATACATCAAAGCGTAGAAGCAGTTGGCGTAGAATCGCGCTAGGGAAAATCCGAAATATTTCACGTTTTATTTTATCGCTTCGCTTTTTTGTGACTTCCTACTTTTTATGTTTATGATGAAAATCGTAAAGTGAGTCCCTGGTTTTCCCCATGATGAATTTTTGGCGCATCGCTAGAAAGAAGAAGCGAAGAAAGAAAGATGGTTGCGTATATAAACCTACCACAGCGTGTGGTCTTCCATCAACAGTAAGATTCCAAGAAAGCTTGTTTTCGTATAACTTCATTGTTTCACTGTATCGAGCTGGATAAGATCTGTCAATAATTGGACAGATTTATGCAATAATAGACTAACCAGTAAAATAATAGTACATTATGCAACGAGCCTATAATGAAGGTAATTAAGAAGCGAGTATGGATATTTATGAAACGAGCGCAAGCGAGTTTCATAATTTTCATACGAGCTTCTTAATTACCATTATAGGCGAGTTTCATACGACTTTTTATGCTCGACCATATTTCTAACTTGATATTATTAATTTTCTTTGTATCTGGCCTTCAGTAATGTTCCGTATGTTGTGAGATGTGCGAAGACGCGAAAGTATTGATTTTTTCCGAGGAATAGATGTCCACATTGACCTTGCTAGGCCATAAGAACCTACAGAGATAACATTGAAATTAAATTAGACATTGAAAAACGAGATGACAAATTTAATTTATTTGAATATTATTTACAATTAACGCTAATTATTATAGTAACAGAACATAACCTTCTGCGACAGTATTGGATTTCCAGCCTCCGTGAATTTTCGCTAATTCTCTTTCAATTGCATATCCGAGAATAATCGATATTTGCGGTTTTATAACGGTAGAAAGATGACCTGTCATAGGCTGAACAGTTGTAACCTGAGTCGTCATTGGCTGAAAGATCTGTACTTCAATGAGTAGGTGTACTTTAATGACATACATTAAAGGTCTGCTACCAGGTGTATAATTACTACATTTCGGCATGGTCGAGCATAAAGTACTTTTCGAAGATGCTGACATATTTAGTTACAATTAATATTGTAAACTTATATTATTAATTTTGTTTAAATTCAACTGAATCTGACCAAGAAGAATATAATTTCAATATGAAACAGGGCATTATGTACTATTATAATGAATGTAGTATAAATTTTTCAATAACAAACCATGTCGTTACAGAATACAAAATGGAGGGAAATCAAGTGAGGAAGAAGTAAAACTGAATGTTGACAATGGAAAATAAGATGACCATGTGCTTAGGTATTTTCAGGTAGTTTCAACTATTTCCCTATAACCCGGGTTTTCATCTCTACGTGCTGATGCTTTATCGACTAAGCCACATCGGATTCCCATGCCGGTGTCGGATCGAATCCTCTCAGTTTACATTAAAATAATATCCCAAAGTACATTATTCTGCAGTACTTTATATTTCTCCTGAAATTGATGATAGTTAATATTTTGGTGAAATGATTCCATGGGATTACCTAACATTCTCCTTGTACTTCGGAGATATCAAAAAATCATGTAATTAGCCCAAACTTAATTCGAAACGATGGGACGCCAGAACACAACTTTTGAGCAGAAATTTTCTTCTCTACCTCTAAACCACGCTAAATGTCTCTAATTCATGCTCTGCACACATGACGTCACAGGCTTTTCCATTGTTTTCTAGTTCTACTACAATGACCTACTATTTCGTGCTGTATTATGAAGTTATTTTAGGCAATGTGCTATTTTCAATACTGTCTCAAATTTCTGTTAATTTAGAAAAAACAGGTACAATTATGCATGGCTATTTAGAAGAAATTTAATTCTTTCTGGTCCACTGTAATTCCAGTCAAACGCGTATCCCATAAAACACAATGCGTGCTGATTACGCACGAAACTTATGCAGAATTTACACAGCAAAGACAAAGAATGTGAATCGATTTTTGTCGTCATTGCAAAGTTTTCTCTTTCTAGTTCGCAGAATAAGAGCGCTACAACCCTGTCTTCAACCAGCTCTTTTTTAAAACATAAATTTCTAACACTGTACACCTATATAAGTGCTTTGACATTGTGGCTGGAAAGAAATGTTTTCTTTATAGCTTTAAGTGGCATTGAAATCCAAGGCCACTTTCAGTATTGTAAAGAATTGTTAGTGGTGTTTGTTTTCTAAGCGACATTCCGATAGCAATTGTTCTTCCAATTAAGAGTCATCTGTCGAACGAAAGGAATAATAGCACAATAACAGTTGACGTCAGCCATATTTACATGTTTAATGACAATTGAATAGCGGAATGCAAACGAAATAAAGAACTAGCTACGCAATAATGCTAAGGAAAGGTACAGAGAAGCCACGCAATAATGTGAGTACGTAAAAAAAATAAGAAATCACAAGTAGACTAAGTATTTTATGTAATATATAGCCTATAAAATTATAAATAAATGAATAAGCTATTATTTTATTGTTAAACTGGGTGAATTTAAATTTAAGGACAAAGAAATAGATTCAAGTAAGTTTGAGAAGGTTTCCTGTTAACATTTAATGATTAATTATTCATTTTGTAGCTAAGATAGTAATTTATACTTGTGAACAATATAATTATAATAGTTTCTCATGGATACTTCACCAGATTTGCATTCAAAAGTGCAAAATATTAATCTAGATAATTCCCTGAAAAAATTGGCGTAAATAATGAATGTTAAAAATAATCCACCCAATAGTTTAGCAGAAATCCCTTTAAACAGACTAGTACTAAAATTATTATATTTCATGTACATCATTCCCTGATAAATTGACTCGTAGATACTGAATATGAACAAAATCCGTCCAATAGTTTAGTAGAAATCGCTGTACACTGACAGACTAGCACTAAAATTATCATATTTCATGTACATCATTCCCTGATAAATTGACTCGTAGATACTGAATATGTACAAAATCCGTCCAATAGTTTAGTAGCAATCGCTGTACAGACAGACTAGTACTAAAATTATTATATTTCATGTACATCATTCCCTGATAAATTGACTCGTAGATGCTGAATATGAACAAAATCCGTCCAATAGTTTAGTAGAAATCACTGTACACAGACAGACTAGTACTAAAATTATTATATTTCTTGTACATCATTCCCTGATAAATTGACTCGTACATACTGAATATGAACAAAATCCGTCCAATAGTTTAGTAGAAATCGCTGTACACAGACAGACTAGTACTAAAATTATTATATTTCATGTACATCATTCCCTGATAAATTGACTCGTTGATACTAAATATGAACAAAATCTGTCCAATAGTTTAGTAGAAATCGCTGTACACAGACAGACTAGTACTAAAATTATTATATTTCATGTACATCATTCCCTGATAAATTGACTCGTAGATACTGAATATGAACAAAATCCGTCCAATAGTTTATTAGAAATCGCTGTACACAGACAGACTAGTACTAAAATTATTATATTTCATGTACATCATTCCCTGATAAATTGACTCGTAGATACTGAATATGAACAAAATCCGTCCAATAATTTAAGAGAAATAATAGCACACAGTAAGATATCCGTAAATAATTTTTAAAGTTTTTTGTGATTTCCGCGGAAATATCCTAACTGGCTTTTTTTTTTAAATTGACAGTAATTTGTTATATTTCTTATAGCTAATGAGAACAGAAATAATTGAGTTTCCAGAAGTAAGTTTTTGTACCTCATATAACATCAGAAGTATATTTTTATACACGTACTTACAAAAAACAGCAGAAAAGCTCCTATATTGCACTTGATACGAATTTTTTTCCCCATCTTTAGTTGCCATAGAAACAGGCAATTCTGGATTTTATTTCCTACCTTGAGGCTTCAGATGTTCGTAATAGCACACATACGAAAAAACTTGATATTCAGACAGGAAAGGGATCCACACGGCATATCATAGAGGAGTAATTCCTTTTTGCTGAAGGCTTCCGCCGCATATGCGAGAGAAGCTGTCGAAAATGGGAGCTTAAGAGGGAGGCTCCCAGTGTCTGAATACCTGTCCTCTTTGTATATTGTCGTAAGTCTTTTGTTAGAGAGCGAGCGTGTTTAGAAGAGCATTGCATTCTGTTCTGGCACTCCAACTGTAACCCCAGTCATCCGAGAACGAGCATAAAACACAATGCGTGCTGATTACGCACGAACCTTACGCAGAATTTACAACATAAGGCATGAATGTGAAAGCCAGAGTGGCATAAGAGTCACTAAAAATGTTAACTTACTTGTTTTGTATTATACAGGGACATCATTTTATTTTTACTTCAATTTTTATTGTACCAGAGTTTTTTAATGTACTTCACTCCCACCCCTTCTGCCAATGAAGTTCAACCGTCCTCCACACAAATCCAAGACCGCATATACAGTCATAGTAGCCGTACCGTCATAGTACTTTCCAAAAAATTGTTCGCGTTTTCCAACGAAGAAAGAGCTTTCAATATTGCATCATTTTCGCACAGGAACTGTCGTCCATTTGTCTACGTCGCATTCCGGTTTTCCCCACCAGCTTCTATTCGCCTCTCTGTAAAGGCTAGTCGCTGGGCTGTCTTAGGTCTTTTCTGAGAACATTAATTTCTGTTACATCTACGTAATATTATACTCATACAACTGTTTAAAATAACTTAAATAAAAGGGCCTCGTTAAGTAATTAACTGTCGTATGATTTCCCTCTTTTCTATGATCCTGCGACATAACCACTTGGACGGACAGTAGATAGCATGTCTGAGTAATTTTATCTTTTCGGATCGGGCAGAAGTGAAGATTGAATTTACAGTACGTAAGGTACTCTTTTATAGAGCAGGTACAGAATTATTTCACATGAGTTACTAGTACGAAGGACGAAACTGGTAATTGAATTACACACATTAAAATGAAGTCTGTATCGAAATGAACCGCCACCATTTTGAAAAATGTGTTTAAATATCCATATTATGATTATTTTTCAATTTAACTTCATTCTCTATAGTGTACGCTAATGTGCTATAGACAGTATAATATACACTGCATAATGAACACGTCCGTATGGATAGCTCAGTTCGTGAGTAAAAACATCCATTGTTAATACAGTGCTGTATTCTGATTAAACAAAAACCCAATGAAAATTATCAAACTCAAAAGCGTGACATTTCCTAGTTTACGTAAATGGATGAACTACTTTTCTTCCGTCCTATACCTTAGTAAAGTGATTTGTTTGTATATTACGCCATCGAACTCCAGTCGTGGAAGGGGTTAGCAACCGTTGATCCAAAGGTATAGCCAGGTGAATATCAGAAATGTTAGTAAAATTAAAATGATGTCCCTGTACATATAGCTCAACTGATGAATGATCTTTTGCGTTTGTAAATTTAGTAATCTGATTGGCTATGTATTGTATACTTTTAGTAGAGCCATCGATGTAGCTCAGTCGGCAGACTCGCTGGGCTGCTGATCCGGAGCTGCGTTCGGGCTTGGGTTGGATCCCCCTTTGGTCTTTGGTTTCTTCCGAGGTTTTCTCCAGCCCTGGGACTGAAGCCGGATGGTCTATGGAGAGTCCTTGGCATCAACCCCTTTGGTTTGATTACCCCCTTTGATTTGATTACCTGGTTGGGTTTTTCCGAGGTTTTCCCCAACCAAAAGGCAAATGCCGGGTAATATTTTGGCGAATCCTCTGACCTCACCTCATCTCACTACATCTCGCCAAAATATTGTAAAAATTGCACAAAATTGTAAAAATTTTAGAAAATTACTAAATTGTAAAACTATAAAAATTTGTAAAAATTGTAATTGTAATATTGTAAAATATTTGACTTGTTCCACATCTTAAAGCTTCATTGCTCATGTAAGATCTATGAAATAAAATAAATGAATGAATGAACGACGTTAAAGTATACAAAGATATATGTTACTACAGAGTGGCAGATATGAATCAATACCTTAAGATGTGGCCTATACATAGAAAAAACATTACAAGAGAGGCAGTGTACAGATCTTTCATCTCAAAGTTCGCAGTCTAAATAACTATTTCTTTCAGTTAAATTTACTTTAAACAAAAACACATCAATTTAGATATTGAGGGGTAAGTTTACAACCAGTGTTCGCTGTATGTCAGGTTTCACCCCTTTGTCCCAAATCCTTCCCCTATATTATGAAACTTAAATTTGAAAGTGTATTCAATTGTTTATAGCTACATCTAATTCATTTGTTTCACATCTTTTCTTTTCTATCGTTGCCTGGCAACCTGGACTGTTGTTACTATCAGTTGGTTGTAGATGAAAACGCAGTTTATTATGGATAATTACTTATGCTTAAGGGGGAAGGCACATCATTGGCCTGCAAAAATTGGGTGAAATTAATTTTTTTATATCTCAGCGACTATAAAAGCTAAATGAATAAAACTTTCCAAGCTTAATATACATACACTACACTTTATAAAACGCTATTCAAAATATTAAAATAGCTAATAATAATTATATGTAAAAATAGTATTAAATTTGCATAATTTTCCTACAACCATAAAGCATTTACATAATAAAATATACAATTAATTAAATATCTGCACGATTCCTTCACTAGAATGTCTTAAAGACCAACAACAACAAAGTCCAGAATCTATTACCTTCTCTTTCATGAAATATACAGGGTGATCAGGGGGTATGGATAAAATAAAAACATCGTAAAACACTTACCACTGAATTTTATTTGTTGAAACTTTGTGCATACAACACTGAAAGATGGGAGATTCCTCAGAGCTCAACATGACCCCCATTGCGCACCCTGCACAACTCATAACGGTGATGCAATTCAGCCCATGTCCGTTGTAACATAAGAGGGGTGATTTGTTGAAAAGCTTGAGTAATTTTTACTCTCAGATCATCAATGTTCCTGGGTTTCCGTGAATAGACCTTGTCTTTAACAAAACCCCACACGAAGAATTCAGGCGGGGTTAGATCTGGTGAGTTTGGGAACCAAGCCAAGAGATAGCTGCTTCTCGTACTGGGTTTGGCCTGCGACCTCCTGCATGTTTTTTTGACACAGAACCTGTTTCTACAAATGTTCGATACCACAACATTATGGAATCGTATTTAGGTACATTACGCACACCATACTCACGTCGAAATTACCTTTGAACTCTTTTAACACTCTCAAATTTAACATACCAAAGAACACATTGTGTCCGATGTTGATTTGTAGTAGCAATTTTAATCATCTACGATTTTCATTTGTCCTTTCAGATTATGCAGTGTTGGTTGTCATGGAAACTCCCATCTTTTAATCATAATATAACCAGCAAGAAATTCTTTCTACTATCATAATAGCTTTATAATAATAAATTAATATTATCATTCCTAAACGGATAAAACTGTGTTTTTTCTTCATGAAAAATTTTAGAAAATTTAATGTTGGACGTAACGGTTAAGAAAAACAATATTTCCTGAAGGAACAGGTTAAAGATCCTAGACTATGTTACTGATTTAATTAATTGTATATTTTATTATGTAAATATTTTACGATTGTAAAAATAATTATGCAAATTTGATATTATTTTATAGGTAATTACTAACTATTTTAATATTCTGAATTATGTTTTATATAGTGTAATGTAGGTATATTAAGCATGACAAGTTTTTTGTTCGCTGAGGTTTTATAGTAACTGAAATATAAAAAAATGGATTTCACTAAATTTTTGCAGGCCAATGTTGTACCTCCCTGTAAATTAATTAAATTTATTAAATTAAATGTTCAAAATGTGCTCCATTGTTGGCTAGACAGTAATGCAGCCTATTTCAGAACTCCTGTACATAGCGTTGCCATAGTATCAAAACCATACATAAATAACGTAAATCCAAACTTCGAATTTTATTATCTTCTATCATGTTTTAAATTTTAAAGAAAAAGTTTATAATACGCAATCATAATATTCCTGAATATTAGTTTGTGTTAGTACCTGAAATAACCTGCAATAATAATAATAATAATAATAATAATAATAATAATAATAAAATCCATGGCGCTACAGCCCACGAAGGGCTAAGACCGACCAACCGGCTGCTGGCCTCACGGTCACATGCCGAAGCAGAGGTGGACGATCATCCAACCAGAATAGATGTATCGTGTGATTAGCACGATGAGCCCCCTCAGCCGTTTAGCTGGTTTGCCTAACCGGATTTCAGTACCTATCGTAGCTCCCCAAGTGCATCACGATGCTGGGTGGGCACCGGTCCCATACACTGGCCGAATTTTCATGAGAAAATTTCTTCCCCCATGAGGACTCGAACCAGCGCGCATTCCGTAACGCGAGTCCGAGGCACGATGCCTTAGACCACGACGCCACGGCGCGGGACGCAATCAGCAATAGCCTTTGTATAATTTGAAGGGAAAAATTGTTCCGGGGCCAGGTATCGAACCCGGGAACTTAGACTGAGAGCGCCAACGCTCTACTGACTGAGCTACCCAGGAAGGTAAGAAGCACAGAATCAATTTTTTCCCCTTTATACCCTCATACCTTAAAAGGGCTGACAAGATGTCAGAAACCCAACACTGAGAGCACACAAACTCTGTGTGACTTGAATTGTAGTTTTCTGTTAACGAACAGTGACGTAAGTTACGAAAATCTGTCTTTCAGGTATAGCTCCACTAGATTTGCATGTTATGAATGTGATCCATTAATTTATTTACATTTTTTGTTTCAAATAACCTCAAGAGTCACCTTCATAAATGGAGGGATAACTTCGTGAATCACCCTGTAGAAATTAACCCTGTTATATTTCACCCCACTAATTAATACACTATTTCCTCAAATTATATTCTATTTTACCTTCCGTACTGTCCTCTCGTTGCACACTCCTAACACGTCTAAACCTCTCTATGCTACTTTTATTCCCCGCAAATGATTTCACGTAGATGGTCTATGTCTTTTGTTCGACCTATGAAATACTATTAACATTCCTGGACCTCTTATCCTCTTTTTTGGTTACGCTATGTAATATAATATCTCAAATGGAACATCAAGACTAACAACGGACACAGTTACCTACGAAAACCACCAAGACCAGTAAAACGTTTGGACGTCAGGGATGTAAAATTCTACTCTGGGTATTGCGAACAACCCGCATTGATACCATGTCTGATTGGTTGCATATCCATCAAGCCGGTGGCGCATCGATCTCTCTGAAAGTTTTACACTCGCGCCAAGTGACGGCTCGCTTCTGGCTATTGTTTTAACGCCTCATAAACGGGAGGGACACGCCTAATAAAGGCGGCTTTGAGCGCGGGATGGAGCGCCCTGCAAGTAGACTAGACTGTCATTGAGGCTCTGGCTGGAGGCAGCAAATAGTCTGTTGCGATTGTTCACAGTTCTCATGAGGGCAGAGTTACGTCGGAAGATTACAATGTGAATATGACACTAAAGAATTGTTACAAAAATGTTTTGTTCCTTACTGAAAATAGTTTCTTCGTATACAATTCGAAAAAAAGTTTTAATATCATCGTAGTAAATAATTTCTATATAAAGATATATTGTATACAAAAAATGCGTCCCGTTTCCGGGTGTCTCTACTCTCTGTAAGGGGCAGAGAGAGAGAGAGAGAACATCCGACTCTCCTCAATAGTAGACCTGCTTGAGTGACGTCAGGTTGTATCAGAATGCAGAAACAAAAATCCAACAAAGAACAGATAATAGGAAGACTGAATTCAGAACGTGGAGAAATTGTGTTTCACTTAATTGATAATAATGATATTTTTTGTAAATTTAATATTTCTTCCGAGGTAATTAGGTTTGAAACACAAGTAATCCTGTAAATGTAAATTCTATTATGAGTTCATTCATACGGAGCAGACTGTACAAGCAGCCGCTACAGTAACTAGTCGTGCGTGCACACTAGCATTTGTAAACACAGAGCTGTACGTACGATGCAGCGTAAACTATAACCAATACTTTATTCAGACCTAATAATCTCACACCCACATTCACATCCACACACACACACACCCATTCACACACACATTCACACCCATCCATACACACATTCACACCCATCCATACACACATTCACACCCATCCATACACACATACACACATTCACACCCATCCATACACACATTCACACCCATCCATACACACATTCACACCCATCCATACACACATTCACACCCATCCATACACACATTCACACACATCCACACACACATTCACACCCATCCACACACACATTCACACCCATCCATACACACATTCACACCCATTCATACACACATTCACACCCATCCATACACACATTCACACCCATTCATACACACATTCACACCCATCCATACACACATTCACACCCATTCATACACACATTCACACCCATTCATACACACATTCACATCCATCCATACATACATTCACACCTATCCATACACACATTCACACCCATCCATACACATTCGTACACACATTCATACACACATTCACACCCATCCATACACACATTCACAACCACACATTCACACCCATTCATACACACATTCACACCCATTCATACACACATTCACACCCATTCATACACACATTCACACCCATCCACACACATTCACACCCATTCACACACATTCACAACCATCCATACACACATTCACACTCATCCATACACATTCTCACCCATCCATACACACATTCACACCCATTCATACACACATTCACACCCATTCATACACACATTAACACCATTCATACACACACATTCACCCCCTTCCATACACACATTCACACCCATTCATACACACATTCACACCCATTCATACACACATTCACACCCATTCATACACACATTCACACCCATTCATACACACATTCACACCCATCCATACACACATTCACACCCATCCATACACACATTCACACACATTCACACCCATCCATACACACATTCACACCCATCCATACACACATTCACACACACTTTCACACCCATCCATACACATACACAAATTCACACCCACCAAAACACAGACAGTGTTAATCCCCTTAACTTCATGGATTAGACAATTAACCTGTTCCGGTCTTAAGCAACAATAATAGCATCAACAACAACAACAACAACAATAATAATAATAATAATAATAATAATAATAATAATATTTTGACTCCAGTATTCAATTATTGTCAACCGAAAGCAAATAATCCAACTTACGTATTGTGGATATCAATCAACTCGTCGAGATCTTTTCTATGATTGGTGAAAATGTTGTCTTTCTGCTATAGTTATGGAGCAAATTAATTTCCTTCTGAGATAAAGGAAAGCATACGGAACATCTGCCAAACCCTATCAAGCATCCTCAAGTTACTGGCATCCAAAGATAGAACTGAGTCAGTGTTAGGCTAAGAACTGTGCGTTTCATTCTAGTGACCCTTGGATACATTATTCGACGTTAAAATGAAGATAAAAGTCAGTTATGACTTAATAGGAACACAAAATATGGTACGGTTAAAGTAAGCAATGATTTTTGGACACAAAATTCACAATTTGCTAGTACTATGGTATTGTTTACTACATTGGAAAGTAAAATACTACAGACAGACATTCTTTGAGGAAAACGCCTCAACACTTAGTATCCCCTGGCACTAGTCCCAATTATATAGAAAATAAAATTACGTTCAAATGTCAGCATGTACACCCCTGGGAAGTGAAGTCCGATGACAGTGTACCAAGCTATCCGGAAGACGGCTGTAGCATCCACGTGGCCCGCGGACACGAATTGGATTCCAGGGAAATTAATCCCTTATTTATGACGCAATATTACCTGCAATTAATTAAGCATTACAAGTGATGGAGTTTGATGTTTATGAGATTATTATGCACGGCGTCAAAGGGTCACGTGATCTAGACCAGCCGGCAGGCCGCATAAATTACTACTCTGGTTAAACAACTAGCTTTAAATATAGCCAGTATTAAAATTATTATATTTCATGTACATCATTTCCTGATAAATTGACTCGTAGATACTGAATATGAACAAAATCCGTCCAATAGTTTAGTAGAAATCGCTGTACACAGACAGACTAGTACTAAAATTATTATATTTCATGTACATCATTCCCTGATAAATTGACTCGTAGATACTGAATATGAACAAAATCCGTCCAATAGTTTAGTAGAAATCGCTGTACACAGACAGACTAGTACTAAAATTATTATATTTCATGTACATCATTCCCTGATAAATTGACTCGTAGATACTGAATATGAACAAAATCCGTCCAATAGTTTAGTAGAAATCGCTGTACACAGACAGACTAGTACTAAAATTATTATATTTCATGTACATCATTCCCTGATAAATTGACTCGTAGATACTGAATATTAACAAAATCCGTCCAATAGTTTAGTAGAAATCGCTGTACATAGACAGACTAGTACTAAAATTATTATATTTCATGTACATCATTCCCTGATAAATTGACTCGTAGATACTGAATATGAGCAAAATCCGTCCAATAGTTTAATAGAAATCGCTGTACATAGACAGACTAGTACTAAAATTATTATATTTCATGTACATCATTCCCTGATAAATTGACTCGTACATACTGAATATGAACAAAATCTGTCCAATAGTTTAGTAGAAATCGCTGTACACAGACAGACTAGTACTAAAATTATTATATTTCATGTACATCATTCCCTGATAAATTGACTCGTAGATACTGAATATGAGCAAAATCCGTCCAATAGTTTAGTAGAAATCGCTGTACATAGACAGACTAGTACTAAAATTATTATATTTCATGTACATCATTCCCTGATAAATTGACTCTGAATACATACTGAATATGAACAAAATTGACTGTCCAATAGTTTAGTAGAAATCGCTGTACACAGACAGACTAGTACTAAAATTATTATATTTCATGTACATCATTCCTGATAAATTGACTCGTAGATACTGAATATGAACAAAATCCGTCCAATAGTTTAGTAGAAATCGCTGTACACAAACAGACTAGTACTAAAATTATTATATTTCATGTACATCATTCCCTGATAAATTGACTCGTAGATACTAAAATTCCAATAGTTTAGTAGAAATCGCTGTACACAGACAGACTAGTACTAAAATTATTATATTTCATTACATCATTCCCTGATAAATTGACTCGTAGATACTGAATATGAACAAAATCCGTCCAATAGTTTAGTAGAAATCGCTGTACACAGACAGACTAGTACTAAAATTATTATATTTCATGTACATCATTCCCTGATAAATTGACTCGTAGATACTGAATATGAATAGTTTAGTAGAAATCGCTGTACAAAAATACCGTCCAATAGTTTAGTTTAGAAAATCGCTGTACACAGACAGACTAGTACTAAAATAAATATCATATTTCAAAATGTAGTTTAGTAGAAATCGCTGTATCTAAAATTATTATATTTCATGTACATCATTCCCTGATAAATTGACTCGTAGATACTGAATATGAACAAAATCCGTCCAATAGTTTAGTAGAAATCGTTGTACACAGACAGACTAGTACTAAAATTATTATATTTCATGTACATCATTCCCTGATAAATTGACTCGTAGATACTGAATATGAACAAAATCCGTCCAATAGTTTAGTAGAAATCGCTGTACACAGACAGACTAGTACTAAAATTATTATATTTCATGTACATCATTCCCTGATAAATTGACTCGTAGATACTGAATATGAACAAAATCCGTCCAATAGTTTAGTAGAAATCGCTGTACACAGACAGACTAGTACTAAAATTATTATATTTCATGTACATCATTCCCTGATAAATTGACTCGTAGATACTGAATATGAACAAAATCCGTCCAATAGTTGAGTAGAAATCGCTGTACACAGACAGACTAGTACTAAAATTATTATATTTCATGTACATCATTCCCTGATAAATTGACTCGTAGATACTGAATATGAACAAAATCCGTCCAATAGTTTAGTAGAAATCGCTGTACACAGACAGACTAGTACTAAAATTATTATATTTCATGTACATCATTCCCTGATAAATTGACTCGTAGATACGCTGTACACAGACAGACTAGTACTAAAATTATTATATTTCATGACATCATTCCCGATAAATGAATATGAACAAAATCCGTCCAATAGTTTAGTAGAAATCGCTGTACACAGACAAAGTAGTACTAAAATTATTATATTTCATGAACATCATTCCCTGATAAATTGACTCGTACATACGGAATATGAACAAAATCCGTCCAATAGTTTAGCAGAATATACTTCCTGAAATTTTGAAATTGTACTTCTCTAGTAAAAAAAAAAAAATTGTTTTGCGGAATTGACAAAGAGTCACAAACTAATCAAACTTGGTGCTAGCGTTCAGAACTAATTAATTAAAACGAATTGCTACAATCCGCAAGGACGTCTTCACGGAAAGCAATCAAACTTTGTGTGGAGGGAGGAAGAACTGTTTAACTTTCATAAAAGTGTTAATGCAACTATTATGAAAAGTCGGGCTTGTCCAGAAAGTAATCAAATTTGGTGCAATAATGCGGTTGCACCAAAGCACCAAGCATATTAACGATCTGACCCTAAAGATGGCGTAGCAAACATCCAGACCATCCACGCCATCCCCTGTGTATTCCCCGAGAGCGTTTCTGATGGCTTGTGGTATGATACTAATCAAATATGCTAGTCTGACGACATTTCATATGAAAACCCACTGCTGTGTTACAGTAAAACCTGTTTCCAGTTCTAGCATACATACACACATTTACAAATTGTACAGGGAGAAACATAAGCAATATCATTAATTTAGAGGGTTATTCTTTTATATATTTCAAACAAACAACTTTTAATAAAATTTTGCTCATTTTTTGCTTACTTTTCGAGATAAAAATGTTTTACGTGAAATATTTCATAGCGTGTTTTGGGAAAACCATTGATTGAATTCCCAATACGCTCAGTAAATTTAGGAGATCATTGTATTATGAAAAGCACTGATTCTTGTCTATGCGGATGACGTGAATATGTTAGGAGAAAATCCACAAACGATTAGGGAAAACGCGGAAATTTTACTTGAAGCAAGTAAAACGATAGGTATGGAAGTAAATCCCGAAAAGACAAAGTATATGATTATGTTTCGTGACCAGAATATTGTACGAAATGGAACTATAAAAATTGGAGATTTATCCTCCGAGGAGGTGGATAAATTCAAATATCTTGGAGCAATTGTAACAAATATAAATTACACTCGGGAGGAAATTAAACGCAGAAGAAATATGAGAAATGCATGTTATTATTCGGTTGAGAAGGTTTTGTCATCTAGTCTTCTGCCAAAAATTCTGAAAGTTACAATTTATAAAACAGTTATATTACCGGTTGTTCTGTACGGTTGTGAAACTTGGACTCTCACTTTGAGAGAGGAACAAGGATTAAGGGTGTTTGAGAATAATGTTCTTAGGAAAATATTTGGGGTTAAGAGGGATGAAGTTACAGGAGAATGGAGAAAGTTACACAACATAGAAATGCACGTATTGTATTCTTCACCTGACATAATTAGGAACATTAAATCCAGACGTTTGAGATGGGCAGGGCATGTAGCACATATGGGCGAATCCAGAAATGCATATAGAGTGTTAGTTGGGAGGCCGGAGGGAAAAAAAGACCTTTGGGGAGGCCGAGAAGTAGATGGGAAGATAATATTAAAATGGATTTGAGGGAGGTGGGATATGATGGTAAATCCTGGATTTATCTTGCTCAGGATAGGGACCGATGGCGGGCTTATGTGAAGGCGGCAATGAACCTCCGGGTTCCTTAAAAGCCAGTAGTAAGTAAGTAAGTATGAAAATAAATGACAAAATAATTTTACTTTTGTCCTTTAAATGTACAGAAATTTTATACGAACAAATGTAACACTGAAAAATTTCTTTGCAGAACAAAAAGTTACATTTCTTCAGATCAAATTTCTGAACATTTAAGGAACAAAACTGAAATTCTTTCAATCAGTTATTATCATAATACACTGCTCTCTTAAATTGACTGAGCATATTGGGAATTAAATCAATGGCTTTCCCAAAACACGATATGAAATGTTTCACATAAAACAATTTTTATCTCGAAAAGGAAGCAAAAACAATAAAAATTGTATTAAACTGTTTAGTTTGAAATATCTCAAAGAATAACCCTCTGAATTTAGTGACATGACTTACGGTTCATTCTGTATATGCAGGCGTTGTAGTTCTTATACGGAAAAAAAAGACTTCCAAGCGTCGAAGCAAAGATCCTAACTTACACTTACATTGTATCATTAAAATCAAAATGCAGTTCAAAATGATTACACAATTGTAACGAATTAGATAGGGATGTGAAATAGACACTGAATGAAAAGATAAATCTTCAATTGTTTGTCTTCTAATGATTGCTATGGTGACCTACAGATGAATTGCTATTGTTATTGTTACAGTCAATAAAATGAACATCAGAAAATTGCAGTACATATTATGGCATGTAAAATTAGAATCAGCTATTTTCCGACGTGAATACAATAGTAATATACGTTACAAGAGCGGTATGTTGACGTTTTCATGGTCGAGAAAACATTGAAAAAGCGAAACGTAGTTGAGCTTTTTAATTTCCGAGAACATGAAAACAAACATACCGCTCGTGTATCGTACATTATTTTGTGCGAAGATCGTTTATTACATACCTGAAAGACGAATTTCTAATTAGTTGCAATGAAATCTCCATGTTGGTTTCTGTTTAATGACGGCAACTTCGGAAAACCAAAATATCTTTCTTCAACATTGTTGCTATAAAATGTTTTCTGTGTTTACTATACTCCAGCAGGCCGTGATATACGTCTGTCTTTTTTTCCCCCAGTCTATAAATGCGAACTTAAAACAAACGGTAAGGTTATGTAATGATTTATTTTTCATTTTAATATTTTAACAATATTATTTATATAACATATTGCAGTAATAACATCAGCATCTGGAATCTTGTTGATTTTTTCACGGCTTCCTTAATGTTACTTGTATCAGGAATGCAATAAGTTTCGTGGAGTTGTAGAGTTTACTTAATTTTTGCTCATATTTAAAAACAATAATTAACATTGCAATTTAGGTGAAATTGCAGTGGTAAGTTTCAATTTATAATTATTACTATGTTAAACGTCTCTAAAAATAATATGTTAAAAGCCTAAAGCAGTAAAATGAATGTCGCGCTTAAGCGGTAAGAAGAGGGAAATTGTTATGTGTGTTGCTTTGGGAATACTGAATGTGGTATTTCACACTTACCGCATATTGGTTCTGTGCCGAAAACAAGCAAATACGCATCTCGCACAAAAGTTATTTACATGGCAGTACGGAATATGATAGTTTCCCGTACAATGGAAGAGTATGGAAAGACACTGCCGAAAGGTATAGAAGTTATAATGTTAATTCTCATCATCAGACATTTATTAATTTTGGGTGGAAAATTATTTGTTTTTCTTCCCCCCCCCCTTTCCAGCTACCTCTCTATATCTCTATAGAGATCCATGTCGATGGTACCAAGCAATCTCTGTAAAGGAAACAATCATTTCATACGTAAACTTACAAGAAGGAAGTTTATAAAAAAACTTTTTGATGTCCAAGCTGCACTGAACATTCGTTGCAATAACTTTGAAGATGGCGCGGACTGAATATGAAGAACATCCAGATGGCCGTGATACGACGCTTCTCAGTCGGCAGTCTACCACTGTCGTTTTATTACAGCATAAAGCGCGCTCTTGTTATTCTTCACATTCCCTTGCCGAAGATGATTCTCGCACTATGTTCCGCTCTTCATTTCCAAGGTTACCGACTACTGCGGAAGATTATTACTCTATTAAAAGTGCTGATGATAAAGCCAGAATTGTCGAGCACGAAGCACTTTGTAATTAATTTCAATTCTCTCTGAAAAAGAAGCTCACAATGAAAGTAACCCAGTCTCTAGCAGCTACTATAACACGCATTGTTCTTGAGTATTTTCTGATAAGCAAATAACTCAGCACAAATCTAGGAACCATTATTTTGGAATACTTTACTCTCAAGATTCCGTAGTTTTCAAACCAATCGCTTGCCATTTATACTCGTAGATACGTTACTAAACTAAAAACAATAATTATTAAGAAACATATTATGCTATGTAAATAACTGACGTTCTTCATTTCATTATTTTTTACTCATTTTGTTGCTAAGTGACACTGATACAGTATTATAGAAGAAATTGAAGTTCATTTTTTAACAGATTTTGTTGCTAAGTAACAATGATATAATATAGAAATAACTCAATTTCTTCATTGTAGCCTATTATTTGCTATTGATTTTGTTGTTAAGTAACAGTTAATATGTGGAAATGACTGAAGTTTTTCATTTTATTATCAGTTCTTGATTCTTAAGTAACAATTACATATAGATATTTGTTACATATTTGTTATGTATACTGATTTTGTTGTAAGTAACTGTTACTATATGTAGAAATGGCTAAAATTCTTTATTTTATTGTTTGTTCTTGATCCTTAAATAACAATTACATATAGACATTTGTTATATTGTATTTGTTATGTATACTGATTGTGTTGTAAGTAATAGTTACTATATGTAGAAATGACTCAATTTCTTCATTTTGTTATTTGTTCTTGATCCTTAAGTAACTTGTTATGTATACTGATTTTGTTGTAAGCAACAGTTATATATTATGTAGAAATTATTGAAATTTTTCATTTTATCAAGTGAAAGTGACAAATAGCGTAAGGTCTTCATTCTATTACTTCTTAGTAATTTTTGTTTCTAAGTAACAGTGATAAAGAATGTAACTTCATCCTTTTATTATTATTTTGTTAGCAATTTTGTTTCTAAGTAACAGTGATAAAGAACGTAACGTCATCCTTTTATTATTATTTTGTTAGCAATTTTGTTTCTAAGTAACAGTGATAAAGAACGTAACTTCATCCTTTGATTATTATTTTGTTAGCAATTCTGTTTCTAAGTAACAGTGATAAAGAACGTAACTTCATCCTTTGATTATTATTTTGTTAGCAATTCTATTTCTAAGTAACAGTGATAAAGAACGTAACTTCATCCTTTGTTAGCACTTTTGTTTGTAAGTAACAGTGACAAAGAACGTAACTTCATCCTTTTATTATTATTTTGTTAGCAATTTTGTTTCTAAGTAACAGTGATAAAGAACGTAACTTCATCCTTTGATTATTATTTTGTTAGCAATTTTGTTTCTAAGTAACAGTGATAAAGAACGTAACTTCATCCTTTGATTATTATTTTGTTAGCAATTGTGTTTCTAAGTAACAGTGACAAAGAACGTAACTTCATCCTTTGATTATTATTTTGTTAGTAATTCTATTTCTAAGTAACAGTGATAAAGAACGTAACTTCATCCTTTGTTAGCACTTTTGTTTGTAACTAACAGTGACAAAGAACGTAACTTCATCCTTTGATTATTATTTTGTTAGCATATTCTGTTTCTAAGTAACAGTGACAGAGAACGTAACTTCATCCTTTGATTATTATTTTGTTAGCAATTTTGTTTCTAAGTAACAGTGATAAAGAACGTAATTTTTGATTATTATTTTGTTAGCAACAGTGATTCTGTTTCTAAAAGAACGTAACTTCATCCTTTGATTATTATTTTGTTAGCAACAAAGAACGTTCTATTTTGTTAGCAATTTTGTTTCTAAGTGATAACAGTGATAAGTAACAGTGACAAAGAACGTAACTTCATCCTTTGATTATTATTTTGTTAGCAATTTTGTTTCTAAGTAACAGTGATAAAGAACGTAACTTCATCCTTTGATTATTATTTTGTTAGCAATTTTGTTTCTAAGTAACAGTGACAAAGAACGTAACTTCATCCTTTGATTATTATTTTGTTAGCAATTTTGTTTCATCCTTTCCTTTGATTATTATTTTGTTAGCAATTCTGTTTCTAAGTAACAGTGATAAAGAACGTAACTTCATCCTTTGATTATTATTTTGTTAGCAATTCTGTTTCTATTATTAACAGTGATAAAGAACGTAACTTCATCCTTTGATTATTATTTTGTTAGCAATTCTGTTTCTAAGTAACAGTGATAAAGAACGTAACTTCATCCTTTGATTATTATTTTGTTAGCAATTCTGTTTCTATGTTTTCATCCTTTGATTATTATTTTGTTAGCAATTATGTTTCTAAGTAACAGTGACAAAGAACGTAACTTCATCCTTTGATTATTATTTTGTTAGCAATTCTGTTTCTAAGTAACAGTGATAAAGAACGTAACATTATCCTTTGATTATTATTTTTAGCAATTTTGTTTCTAAGTAACAGTGACAAAGAACGTAACTTCATCCTTTGATTATTATTTTGTTAGCAATTTTGTTTCTAAGTAACAGTGATAAAGAACGTAACTTCATCCTTTGATTATTATTTTGTTAGCAATTCTGTTTCTAAGTAACAGTGATAAAGAACGTAACTTCATCCTTTGATTATTATTTTGTTAGCAATTTTGTTTCTAAGTAACAGTGATAAAGAACGTAACTTCATCCTGTGATTATTATTTTGTTAGCAATTCTATTTCTAAGTAACAGTGATAAAGAACGTAACTTCATCCTTTGATTATTATTTTGTTAGCAATTTTGTTTCTAAGTAACAGTGACAGAGAACGTAACTTCATCCTTTGATTATTATTTTGTTAGCAATTCTGTTTCTAAGTAACAGTGATAAAGAACGTAACTTCATCCTTTGATTATTATTTTGTTAGCAATTCTGTTTCTAAGTAACAGTGATAAAGAACGTAACTTCATCCTTTGATTATTATTTTGTTAGCAATTATGTTTCTAAGTAACAGTGACAAAGAACGTAACTTCATCCTTTGATTATTATTTTGTTAGCAATTCTGTTTCTAAGTAACAGTGATAAAGAACGTAACATTATCCTTTGATTATTATTTTTTTAGCAATTTTGTTTCTAAGTAACAGTGACAAAGAACGTAACTTCATCCTTTTATTATTATTTTGTTAGCAATTTTGTTTCTAAGTAACAGTGACAAAGAACGTAACTTCATCCTTTGATTATTATTTTGTTAGCAATTCTGTTTCTAAGTAACACTGCTAAAGAACGTAACTTCATCCTTTGATTATTATTTTTTAGCAATTTTGTTTCTAAGTAACAGTGATAAAGAACGTAACTTCATCCTGTGATTATTATTTTGTTAGCAATTCTGTTTCTAAGTAACAGTGATAAAGAACGTAACTTCATCCTTTGATTATTATTTTGTTAGCAATTCTGTTTCTAAGTAACAGTGCTAAATAACGTAACTTCATCCTTTGATTATTATTTTGATAAAAATAAATTAAGTTCGTCACTTTAATATATGTCACTTATTTCGCTACTAAGTAACAGTGACATGGTATATAATTAACTGAAGTTCTTTTTATTATTTGTTACTGATTTTGTTGCTAAGTAACAGTGCCATGCAAATAAGCTTACAGTTTCTTATTTTATCATTTGTTGCGATTTCAATGCTAGAATAGGGGTGCCATGCACTGTATTTCATTCTCCCATCAGACCAACAGGCTCGCCAGTGGTCTGTGGTATAAATTTTGACTTCGACCCTATAAAGTGGAGCGGTCTGCACGTGTGTGTTCCAGCCAGGTCTGGTAGCAGTTGTCCCACAAGGGCCACACAGGAACTGCGATCGTTTAAGCATTCCAACGCGGGGAATATGCTAAGGCGAATATTCAATAAAGCATTGTATAGGAACTTGAAAACATCAATATTGCAATGTTCATATATCTCTTTGTATTTAGTACAACAAGGACAAGCATGAATAAATTCATGCCAGTAAACGCTGGACCACACTTTTCGATATCTTGAGAAACCTTCATCTCCCCCCACCCCAGATGTCTAGGATGTTCTTGATCATCTTTAGTTGCCTCACGTGTATTAGTCCATACTGAATTGTCATGGTTGATAAAACAATAACATTGGATAATAAATATAAAAGGTAACAAATATTCACACCAAAAAGTAACACATATTAATAATAACATTTAATTGTGATAAAAATGTAACAAATATTGATAACAAAAGCAACACAAATAATCTATACTAATAATAAATCTGTAGCCGAAATTTTTCTGGCAATTTTCGATTTTCCAAAAATAATTGGTCCTAACATATATAATTAACCACCCTGAAACCGAAAATCGCATTTTTGAAATTTTTGTTTGTATGTTTGTCTGTATGTTTGTCACCTTTTCACGCGATAATGGCTCAACCGATTTATATGAAAATTGGAATATAAATTAACTTCGTTGTAACTTAGATTTTAGGCTATATGGCATTCAAAATACTTTATTTAAAAGGGGGGGGTTATAAGGGGCCTGAATTAAATAAATCGAAATATCTCGCTTATTATTGATTTTTGTGAAAAATGTTATATAACAAAAGTTTCTTTAAAAATGATTTCCGATAAGTTTTATTCTTTACAAAATTTTGATATGACTGATATTTAATGAGATAAATGGGTTTTAAAATTAAAATAACGCCATCTAAGACAGTGCAATGAATTAAGAACAAATGACTTCGTCTATAAGGGGCCTTGGACAACAACAATCGAAACAGGGGCCTTGGACATCAACAATCGAAAGCTATTAAACATAGCCTACAGAGAATGTTTCTGTGTTTGTATGAAGCAATATCAGAAGCTAAATTAACCGATTTGTATAATTAATCATTATTTCACCATTGGAAAGTGTAGTTTCTCTAGATGGACATAATGCTATAATGTTATTACAGTAACGTCTGAGTAAATCGAGGACAGGTAAGATTAAAATAGCTTCTTATGCACAGAAAATTTGATAGGCTATTTTGTACATTCGTTTTCTGTATTTCTTAAAATAATATTTATGTACACTCATTTTAATTTCAGAGAATTAACGAACAACGACAGTGTATTGATTTAGTATGCAGTAATAGTACGTTAGCTTAGCAATCCATTATTTTATAATTCAAATTTTAACTATGCTCAATTGAATCGTGTTAAATATATATGCAATAAATGCAATGCAAAAAAAAAAAATTGGGTAATGAGCGAAGCAGATTATCTTGCGCTGTTGTAAAAGTTGTTCCCTGGATCAAACGTCCTATTTTAATTATGTAATTACTTTATATTTATTTCTAACGGGTGCAGCGGAGCGCACGGGTACGGCTAGTAAATAATAAAACAGTAACATTGAATAATACGGTAAATACAAAAGTAACAAATATTCACACCAAAAGTAGCACAAATATTGATTAATAATAACACGGAATAAGAATAAAAATGTAACAAATGTTATTAACAAAAACAACAGAAATATTGATAAATCAATAACGTTGAATAATAGATACAAAACGTAATAAATATTCACAGCAAAAGTAACAGAAATATTGATTAATAATAGCATTGAATTATGATGAAAATGTAACAAATATCGATAACAAAAGTAACACAAATAATAGTGATAGAACAGTAACGCTGAATAATAAATACAAAATGTAACAAATATTCACATCATAAGTAGCAGAAATATTGATTAATAATAGCATTGAATTATGATGAAAATGTAACAAATATTGATAACAAAAGTAACACAAATAATATTGATAAAAAGTAACATTGAATAATAAATACAAAAGGTAACAAATATTCACACCAAAAGTAGCAGAAATATTGATTAATAATAACACTGAATAAGAATAAAATGTAACAAATGTTATTAACAAAAACAACAGAAATCTTGATAAATCAATAACGTTGAATAATAGATACAAAATGTAATAAATATTCACAGCAAAAGTAACAGAAATATTGATTAATAATAGCATTGAATTATGATGAAAATGTAACAAATATTGATAACAAAAGTAACACAAATAATATTGATAGAACAGTAACGCTGAATAATAAATACAAAATGTAACAAATATTCACACCAAAAGTAACACATATTAATAACAACATTGAATTGTGATAAAAATGTAACAAATATTGATAACAAAAGTAACACAAATAATATTGATAAAAAGTAACATTGAATAATAAATACAAAATGTAACAAATATTCACACCAAAAAGTAACACATATTAATAACAACATTGAATTGTGATAAAAATGTAACATTGAATAATAAATACAAAAGGTAACAAATATTCACATCATAAGTAACAGAAATATTGATTAATAGTAACATTTAATTAAGATAGAAATGTATCAAATATTGATAACAAAATTAACAAGAATATTGATAAAGCAGTAACAATTCATAAGGATAAAATGTAACGCACATCACAACAAAATTAACAATGATCAAATATAGTAACATGGAATTATTATATATTGTAACATAAATTCACAACAAACTTTCTAATATTAAAAACAAAAGTAACTCAAGCATTGTGATATTACCAGAGAAAAAAATAATAGGAATATGATAATTATATGTACGTTGAAAATGTAAAAAAAAATCGCGTTTGGGTTCCCTTAATTTTAGTCATTATCACTATATCCCAATTAAAATTCTTGGCTTTATTTTACATTACCACTGCTTCTGAATTATCAATGTTATTTTTAAATTATTACTCTTACTGAAATTTAAGTCCTGATTTTTATTTTTGTCATTACTCCAGTCAGCTTTCAATAATATTGTTACTTTTGTTATATAGTTGTTGCAATATTTATGACTATAATTTCTGATATTTGTTTTTCGTTTTTGCTTTCACTGCCATATCGTTCATCTGACATTTTTCATTTTTACTGTTATTTCTGTCGTTTCTACAATATTTATTGTTATTATTGCAGGTTATTTATTTCTAATCCTTGGGTGTGCCCATTTCTGTTACTTTCTTATCAAGTAACGCACAGTAACTCATGGGAGAGACTGTAGATCACTAGAATAAATAAATGGCTCTATCAAGCTGTGATCTCCGCTCACGAAATAGACTTAACTTGAGAACAAATCAACTTAGACGAGTGAGTCTAGCTTTTTTCTCCACTCACTCTCTCCATCTAGCACCATTAATATCTCCCCTTCATCCTTAGACAAGGGCAGAGGGGGTGAGGAACATGGACGCAAAATTACGAGCCCTTTTATTCGTCACTATAGCACCCTTTGTGTCGCCTCATCAAGTAAAGACACCCGACGCCGACGCCCGACGTCGAGTCGGGTCGGCTCCAGAAAAGACATCATTAGAAAAGAAAGGAGGAGTTCCACATGCGTCCCCCTCAGCAGAGTCATCTCAACCCCTTAAAAAAGGAAGGGGATGACTACCAGCCGAAAAAGTCAGCCAACTATCTTTCCTATAAAAACGCTTGAATTACGAGGCGGGATATTTTCTTTGTGGCGTCCGGTCAAGGATGTCACAGCCGCTAATGCATTAATTGGCAAAGAGAGTCAGGGGATGTCGCGAGAATAATGATCACCGCGGCTTCTTTGTAGGTGAGCGAGGCGTGGTCGATGGGTATCGCGAAGACGGCGACGACTGGGGTATGCGTGCTTGGGATGTCTGCTTAAAGTATATAAAAAACTCACTTTGTTAGTCTTCTCTTGTGACTGAATTGGTGACAAGATTTACATTAATCCTATTATTGCTTTGTTACCATTTGAATTGGTGACAAGATTTACATTAATCCTATTATTGCTTTGTTACCATTTGAATTGGTGACAAGATTTACATTAATCCTATTATTGTTTTGTTACCATTTGAATTGGTGACAAGATTTACATTAATCCTATTATTGTTTTGTTACCATTTGAATTGGTGAAAAGATTTACATTAATCCTATTATTGTTTTGTTACCATTTGAATTGGTGACAAGATTTACATTAATCCTATTATTGTTTTGTTACCATTTGAATTGGTGACAAGATTTACATTAATCCTATTATTGTTTTGTTACCATTTGAATTGGTGACAAGATTTACACTAATCCTATTATTGTTTCGTTGCTTTTTCAATTGGTGACAAGATTTACACCAATCATATTACTGTTTTTACTATTTCAATTGGTGACAAGATTTATACTAATCCTATTACTCTTCAGTTATTATTTGAAATGGTGACAAGATTTAAACTAATCCTATTATCGTGCGGTTACTATTTCAATTGGTGACTCATTTAAACAAATCCTGTTATTGTGTTTTTTACTATTTGAATTGGTGACAAGATTTACACTAATCCTATTATTGTTTTGTTGCTTTTTCAATTGTTGACAAGATTTACGCCAATCATATTACTGTTTTTTACTATTTCAATTGATGACAAGATTTACACTAATCCTATTACTGTTCAGTTATTATTTGAAATGGTGACAAGATTTAAACTAATCCTATTATTGTTTCGTTGCTATTTCAATTGTTGACAAGATTTACACCAATCATATTACTGTTTTTACTACTTCAATTGGTGACAAGATTTATACTAATCCTATTACTGTTCAGTTATTATTTGAAATGGTGACAAGATTTAAACTAATCCTATTATTGTTTCGTTGCTATTTCAATTGTTGACAAGATTTACACCAATCATATTATTGTTTTTTAATATTTCAATTGATGACAAGATTTATACTAATCCTATTACTCTTCAGTTATTATTTGAAATGATGACAAGATTTAAACTAATCCTATTATTGTGCGGTTACTATTTCAATTGGTGACTAGATTTAAACTAATCTTATTATTGTTTTGTTACTATTTGAATTGGTGACAAGATTTAAACTAATCCTGTTATTGTTTTGTTTCTATTCGAATTGGTGACAAGATTTACATTAATTCTATTTTTGTTTTGTTATTATTTGAATTGGTGGCAAGATTTACACCAATTCTGTATTATTGTTTTGTTACTAATTGAATTTGTGACAAGATTTAAACTAATCCTACTATTGTTTTGTTACTACTTGAATTGGTGACAAGATTTAAAATAATCCTATTATTGTTTTTTTCATTATTTGAATTGGTGACAAGATTTACACTAGTACCGTTTTTGTTTTGTTACTATTTGAATTGGCGACAAGATTTAAATTATGTGTATTATTGTCTTGTTACTATTTGAATTGGTGACAAGATTTACACTCATCCTATTATTGTTTCCTTACCATTTCTATTAATAAAACTGCTACCTTTTGAGTAACATATTTAGTGTTACTAGTCTTGTTAGTCATTGTTACTTTCATTGGGATTAATATCTTCATGTCATGTTCCTACTACATCTGTTACTTTCTGTATATTTCCTAGGATTGTTGATATTTCTATCATTAGTAGCCTAGTCTTATTTAACATTCTTATTTGTCTATTATTGCTATAATTTAAAGTAACTTCATTACCATCAACACCATCATAATAGAGCTATTACTATTGCTTTTATTACGTTGCATACTATTATATATTTTGTTCAGACAAATTCCACTCGAAATTTAATATAACATATTGAATGCGAGTGCCGAAGAAATAGTGTGTACATTTCCCTGGATCGAGCGTGGGATGGTTTTGCGTTGCGTAGTATAGACAGATAACACAGGCTTAAGAGACGATAAGATTAGAGTATTGGTATACAGCTGACTTCCTTTCAGTGCAGTTCATTTTAGTTCGTAGCAATGCAGTACACACTAAATCGGCTAATTTTCATGTACTGTATTGTATGATACGTATCTTAGAACCTCCTGATTAAAAAAATACAATAATTAATAAAAAAGTGAGAGAAATCGGTTCATTTAAAAAAAAGATGACACAGACTGTAGGCTATAATAGTCTCCCACGAAATCAATAGAGAAGCAAGCTTTCAAAACCTGACATGTCCATTTTCAGAAAATACACTTCAAATGTCAAAAACGTACATCTCTGCAATGAACAAAATATTTTCAATGGTGAAATATTAAGGATTTTTTTTTGGTATAGATTCTTACAAAATTTTGTCATAGAAAAATCTTCGTTTTACATAGACACATATTTGTAGCATTTCTTGAAAATGGATATGTCTAAAGTTAGCTCAACAAAATATCAGCTGGGAGCGCCAAATTAGGTATAGATAGCTCGGGAATATTCAAGAAATAAAACCTAGTTGGCTAACCATTGCGGTCTGTTTTAGTTTATGAATAGCAAAATGAACAATTTGTGCCTACTTCAGTAGCTAAGCCCTTGGGTTGGAGGAAGAAAAAGACAGCTACAAATATTTCACAGCTATGTTTGTATTGCTATCAACCCATTCATAAAGCGGTGTAGATCTGAATTTATTATTAAATTATTATGCACGACACCCTGTATTTACGAATACAGCCATGCCCAAAGGTATGTTGTAAATTCATCACGTGTATAGTTTCTTCTCGAGGCGGCAGTCTTTCATCTTCTACGCTATAAGATATTACGACGTGACGTCAAACTGTAAAATTTTGCATTATATTAAAGATAATGGCATGGCCGTAAGGTTTAAGCTCTCGTAAATGTGTTGGGGTAATTCTGAAAACAGCAATTTTCTATATTAAATATTTACAGGCCAATTTTACACTTCCGCAAAGCAGTACATAATGCAATGCCATCAACATTGACACTAAAAACCGTACCTTCATGAATAATGGCCTGTAATATATCACTAAGATGAGGCGGATGTACAGCTGCCAAAGAAAATGTGCACTGACCTGTGTGTACTTATATCGGGTGTAGAAACATAGTACGTTGTCTTAAATATCTTAAATGTGTATTGATTTGTGTCTATGACCATAAAGCTTATACTGAGCAAACTTTATTGCGACAAGGAAATATGTCTTAAAGGGTTCATAAATGGCACGTATCAGAACGCTGTCCTGAATACAAAAGCAATATTAGCAACGAAATGGAACCGCGTTGGAGAAACAGTGGAGACAAAAGTAACAGCAATGATGACGAAAAATAGGGGCAAAAATCATAATAAAAGTTGGAGTAAGAGTGGAGATAAAAGTATCAGCAATGGTGACGAAAAGTAATTGCAATGATTGTAATAAAATTGGAGAAAGAATGGAGACAAAAGTAACAGTGATGGTGACGAAAAGTAATTGCAATGATTGTAATAAAAGTTGGAGAAAGAGTGGAGACAAAAGTAACAGTGATGGTGAGGAAAAGTAATTGCAATGATTATAATAAAAGTTGGAGAAAGAGTGGAGACAAAAGTAACAGTGATGGTGACGAAAAGTAATTGCAATGATTGTAATAAAATTGGAGAAAGAATGGAGATAAAAGTATCAGCAATGGTGACGAAAAGTAATTGCAATGATTGTAATAAAAATTGGAGAAAGAGTGGAGACAAAAGTAACAGCAATGGTGACGAAAAGTAATTGCAATGATTGTAATAAAATTGGAGAAAGAATGGAGATAAAAGTATCAGGGTGACGAAAAGTAATTGCAATGATTGTAATAAAATTGGAGAAAGAGTGGAGATAAAAGTATCAGCAATGGTGACGAAAAGTAATTGCAATGATTGTAATAAAAATTGGAGAAAGAATGGAGATAAAAGTATCAGCAATGGTGACGAAAAGTAATTGCAATGATTGTAATAAAATTGGAGAAAGAATGGAGATAAAAGTATCAGCAATGGTGACGAAAAGTAATTGCAATGATTGTAATAAAATTGGAGAAAGAATGGAATAAAAGGAATGATAAAAATGATTGTAATAAAATTGGAGAAAGAATGGAGATAAAAGTATCAAATGGTGACGAAAAGTAATTGCAATGATTGTAATAAAAATTGGAGATAAAAGAATTGTAATAAAATTGAGAAAGAGTGGAGATAAAAGTATCAGCAATCAAAAGTAATTGCAATGATTGTAATGGTGACGAAAAGTAATTGCAATGATTGTAATAAAATTGGAGAAAGAATGGAGATAAAAGTATCAGCAATGGTGACGAAAAGTAATTGCAATGATTGTAATAAAAATTGGAGAAAGAGTGGAGATAAAAGTATCAGCAATGGTGACGAAAAGTAATTTGCAATGATTGTAATAAAAATTGGAGAAAGAATGGAGATAAAAGTATCAGCAATGGTGACGAAAAGTAATTGCAATGATTGTAATAAAAATTGGAGAAAGAATGGAGATAAAAGTATCAGCAATGGTGACGAAAAGTAATTGCAATGATTGTAATAAAAATAGAAAGAGTGGAGATAAAAGTATCAGCAATGGTGACGAAAAGTAATTGCAATGATTGTAATAAAATTGGAGAAAGAATGGAGATAAAAGTATCAGCAATGGTGACGAAAAGTAATTGCAATGATTGTAATAAAATTGGAGAAAGAATGGAGACAAAAGTATCAGCAATGGTGACGAAAAGTAATTGCAATGATTGTAATAAAATTGGAGAAAGAGTGGAGACAAAAGTATCAGCAATGGTGACGAAAAGTAATTGCAATGATTGTAATAAAATTGGAGAAAGAGTGGAGATAAAAGTATCAGCAATGGTGACGAAAAGTAATTGCAATGATTGTAATAAAAATTGGAGAAAGAGTGGAGACAAAAGTATCAGCAATGGTGACGAAAAGTAATTGCAATGATTGTAATAAAATTGGAGAAAGAATGGAGATAAAAGTAATCAGCAATGGTGACGAAAAGTAATTGCAATGATTGTAATAAAAATTGGAGAAAGAATGGAGATAAAAGTAATAGCAATGGTGACGAAAATGGTGACGAAAAGTAATTGCAATGATTGTAATAAAAATTGGAGAAAGAGTGGAGACAAAAGTATCAGCAATGGTGACGAAAAGTAATTGCAATGATTGTAATAAAATTGGAGAAAGAGTGGAGACAAAAGTATCAGCAATGGTGACGAAAAGTAATTGCAATGATTGTAATAAAAATTGGAGAAAGAGTGGAGACAAAAGTATCAGCAATGGTGACGAAAAGTAATTGCAATGATTGTAATAAAATTGGAGAAAGAGTGGAGATAAAAGTATCAGCAATGGTGACGAAAAGTAATTGCAATGATTGTAATAAAAATTGGAGAAAGAATGGAGATAAAAGTAATAGCAATGGTGACGAAAAGTAATTGCAATGATTGTAATAAAAATTGGAGAAAGAGTGGAGACAAAAGTATCAGCAATGGTGACGAAAAGTAATTGCAATGATTGTAATAAAATTGGAGAAAGAGTGGAGACAAAAGTATCAGCAATGGTGACGAAAAGTAATTGCAATGATTGTAATAAAAATTGGAGAAAGAGTGGAGACAAAAGTATCAGCAATGGTGACGAAAAGTAATTGCAATGATTGCAATAAAATTGGAGAAAGAGTGGAGATAAAAGTAATAGCAATGGTGACGAAAAGTAATTGCAATGATTGTAATAAAAATTGGAGAAAGAGTGGAGACAAAAGTATCAGCAATGGTGACGAAAAGTAATTGCAATGTTTGTAATAAAATTGGAGAAAGAGTGGAGACAAAAGTATCAGCAATGGTGACGAAAAGTAATTGCAATGATTGTAATAAAAATTGGAGAAAGAGTGGAGACAAAAGTATCAGCAATGGTGACGAAAAGTAATTGCAATGATTGTAATAAAATTGGAGAAAGAGTGGAGATAAAAGTATCAGCAATGGTGACGAAAAGTAATTGCAATGATTGTAATAAAAGTTGGAGAAAGAGTGGAGACAAAAGTAACAGCAATGGTGACGAAAAGTAATTGCAATGATTATAATAAAAGTTGGAGAAACAGTGGAGTCAAAAATAACAGCAATGGTGACGAAAAGTAACTGCAAAGATTATAATAAAAGTTAGACAAACAGTGGAGACAAAAGTATCAGTGATGGTGCCGAAAAGTAATTGCAATGAGTGTAATAAAAGTTGGAGATTTTGGAGACAAAAATGACTGTATTAGTGACGAAAAGTAATTGCAATGGGTATAATAAAAGTTGGTGAGAGTGGAGACAAAAATAACAGCAATGGTGACGAAAAGTAATTGCAATGATTGTAATAAAAGTTGGAGAAACAGTGGAGACAAAAGTAATAGTGATGGTGACAAAAAGTAATTGCAATGATTGTAATAATAGTTGGAGAACAGTGGAGACAAAAGTAACAGCAATGATGTCGAAAAGTAACTGCAATAATTATAGCAAAATTTACACGAATATTAAAGACCGAAGTAACAGAAATGATGACGAAACAAAACTGCAGGAATGATAACAAAAGTTAGAGGAACAATACAGATAAAAATAACAGCAAAAGTAATAACAAGAAGTAACAGTTACAAATAACATAAATAATTATCGGTAAGAGGAGTACTAGAACAATTATGTCTATAAGAACAAAACAAGAAAAGTAACAGTTTTAACAAAAGTACAGTATTAACAGCAATAACAACAGATAGAATAAATACCACCGAACTAACAACTGAACAACAATGGCAACCACAAAGTGGTAGTAATGGAAATAGTAAAACAATTGTGATTGCAATGTTAGTGATGTTATTCCATCTCGATGGGGAGCGTGGTTTGTTTCCCTACGCAATGTAATGTTTGCAGGAGAGGAGTGATAGTTGGATGGCATTCACATTTCACAATGAAGTCAACACGGGCTGAGGGGAGGGGGAGACGAAATCTAGCCATCGCTTTGTCATGAATCCGAAAACCAAAGTGGTCATGTATTCTGAATCGAACCCAGTCCCTGCGGAGTTGCGGCCGCACGACACATGTACTGTTGATTCCGATCGCAGCGAGGGGGCGCGATGCGAGGGGTTGCCCTGTCACAACTCGGCAGGCAACGGCATCACGCCAAAAAAGGCCTGGGTTTGACTCTCAGCACAGAAATCGACTCGGAGCAGATTTTCTGCAAGTGGCTCTGTTTCATGTGATGTTTTCGTTCCACCACTGCTTCATTAATCGCTTTTAATGACAATTTCATTTATAAAGGGAAAAGTGAGCGTTCATAGGATATTTTCTCGACGTGCTTCCGTCTAGTCTCTTAATATCTCTCTAAGCAGCATAATGCGTGAAAAGAAAGAGAAGCGATGCGTTCGCGTATGTACAGATAAGATATGATGACCAGATTAGTCAATAGCACGTATAACAGTGAGAGAGAGAGAGAGAGAGAGAAAGTAAGGGAGAGAAATTAAAGGAGATAGAAACAAAGAAGGAAAGAAAGAGGGACAAAGAAATACAAGGAAAGAAAAAGAAAGACAAAGAAAATTAAAGAAAACGAGGAAGAAAGAAAGGGAGGAAAATAGAAAGAAAGAAAGAAAGGGAGAAAAAATAAAGGATGAAAGAAAGAGGAAGAAAGAAAAAGAGGAAAAAAGGGAAGAAAACGAAAGAACGAACGAAAAAGAGGAAGAAAGAAAGGGAGGAAAAAAGTAAAGAATGAAAGAAAAAGAAAGAAAGAAAGGGAGAAAAAATAAAGGATGAAAGAAAGAGGAAGAAAAAAGGCAGGAAAAAGAAAGAAAGAAAATAGGAAGAAAGAAAGGGAGGAAAAAGAAAGAAAGAGAGGAAGAAACAGAGAAAAAGAAAGACTGAAAGAAAAGAGGAAGAAAGAAAGGGAGGAAAAAATAAAGAGTGAAAGAAAAAGAAAGAAGAAAGAAAGAAAGAAAGAAAGAAAGAAAGAAAGGAGAAAAAATAAAGGATGAAAGAAAGAGGAAGAAAGAAAGGGAGAAAATAAAAAGAAAGAGGAAAAAAAGAAAGGGAGGAAAAGAAAGAAAGAAAAATAGGAAGAAAGAAAGGAGGAAAAAGAAAGAGAGGAAGAAAGAGAGAAAAAGAAAGACTGAAAGAAAAGAGGAAGAAAGAAAGGGAGGAAAAAAAAATAAAGGATGAAAGAAAGAGGAAGAAAAAAAGGCAGGAAAAAGAAAGAAAGAAAAATAGGAAGAAAGAAAGGGAGGAAAAAGAAAGAGAGAGAGGAAGAAAGAGAGAAAAAGAAAGATTGAAAGAAAGGGAGGAAAGAAGAAGGACTGAAAGAAAAGAAAGAAAGAAAGAAAGGGAGAAAAAATAAAGGATGAAAGAAGAGGAAGAAAGAAAGGGAAACATATGGGGAGAAAGAAGAAAAAGAAAAAATGGGAGAGGAAAAAATATGAAGAGAAAGAAAAAGAAAGACAGAGGGGAAAGGAGGAAAGAAAGAGAGGAATAAAGAGAAAAAAAAACGAAAGGAGCAAGAAATGTTAGGAAGGGAGCTAAAGCATATCAGAAAGAGGAATGAAAGAAGAGTGGAAAAACGAATACACGAAGAGAGGAAAGAGAAGCGGAGGACGTGTTGCATACCTGTCACTTGTCACGGACAAGGTGTACAGCGTTATGTATGGAGCAGAGCTTGTCCGCAAGATTCTAAACATAAATAATGGGGTGCGCCGGACAGCGAGGGCCCTGCGTCATCATCAAAATGGCCTTTTCAACAGCTTCGCTAATTAATTTATTACGTCACCACATCCACTGTCGGAACTTTGGAACCGCAGCCAGACAGCTACCTATTCGATGTCGGGGCCACTTCCCACTTGATTAACTGCTTTAATTTCGTAATCAGACGGATAAAACAGTGAAGCCAACAGAGGAAGTGTCCGTCGCTCAAGTGGCAACATTTCCAGCCACAAGCCCAGTGGATGTCGGTTCGATTCCTGGCAGGGAAGTAGGAATATTTTACTATTACAGAACCTGTGGATGTTTCTCCAGAATCTTGTGTTTCCAATGGATACGAAAAGTTAGATAATAATAGTCATTTCTACTTTTATAACATCATCTTACAGCAACTGTTGAAATTCTTACATTTTGCAACAGACTCAACAAACAAGTAACCATGCTTCTCTCCCTCCTGATGATAGAAATGATACGAAATAGTTATTTATGATACAATTTCGTAAAGGTTGTCTTTTTCTCACGGGTGTAAGGTTCCTGAAACGAGGCGACGACTACAAGAGCCAAAAAAGATAACTTTACGAATGTGTACCACACAATGTTTTTTCTACGATGTGATAGCATAAATTTACATTAAATAAATATTCCAAGTTACAGGAGTTAGGATTTCACGACCGTCTAAATTCAGAACCATTAAAAAATAAGTACCCATGCAATAACAGCCTTTTTATTCTTCGTCTCGATTTCATGGCCCTCTAAAACGGTCATAATGAACAAAGCGGTTAGGAAAAGTTGAATGCTACCTCTAGTTGCTATGACTACTACAGATGAAGCTTCAGAAATAATAAGGGCTAAAAAATATATATGGATGTTAAATTTGTTACTAATTATGTTATGTGTAATATTATTTTAAGTAATAAAAGATCAAGGTAATACATTAATTTCGTACTGAATGAAGTTTGTACATTGAATATTGCATTTACTTTGGCAATGCCTAAAATGAATTGCAATACCTAAAGTGATCACTTAGTTTTTTACGCAGTAGTGTTTCAAAGGCAACTTTACGCACTGTGGTAGGTAAAGTTGCATTTTCTACATATCGATGGCTAAGAAGATAGCGATACCTCATTAGTATAAATATTCTGGTGAATCAGAAAACGCTTTTAAAAATTAATCTCTCAAAATAGACGAACGTTTTATATATGTTTCTGCGTTGCAAGATCTTCTACTATAAATGAATGAATAAATAAATAAATAAATAAATAAATAAACAAAATAAATAAATGGATAAATAAATAAATAGCTAAATAAATAAACACATAAATAAATAAATATTAAGATAAATATATGAATAGCCACATAGATGCACTGATAAATAGGTAACTAAATAAAAAGATAAATAAATATAAAATACGTAAATATATAAAAAGATACATATGTAAATCAATAAAAAGATAAATAGATAATTACGTAAATATACAAATAGATACATAGATAAATATGTAAATCAGTAAAAAAGGTAAATAAATAAATAGATAATTACGTGAATATACAAACAGATACATAGATAAATATGTAAACCAATAAAAACATAAATAAACAGATAATTAGGTAAATATACAAATAGATGCATAGATAAATACGAAAATCAATAAAAAGATAAATACATAAATAATTAGGTAAATATATAAATAGATACATAGATGCATAAATAATAATGTAAATCAATAAAAAGATAAATAAATAGATATTTAAGTAAATATATAAATACATACATATGCATATATAAATATGTAAATCAATAAAAAGATAAATAAATAGATAATTAGGTAAATAATAAATAGACACATAAAAGATAAATATATAACTAAATAAAATGATAAATAAATAGATAATTAGGTAAATATTATATACATGGGTACATAGATGCACAGACAGACAAATAGATGTAGATAAACAGATACATAAACATAAATATGAAATAAATCAATAAATAAATAAACAGAAAAATAATAAATAAACATAGCTGAACAGATAAAAATAAAGATAAACAGATACATAGATAAACATAAATAAATAATTAGAAAATTATATAAATATATGCACAGATAAATATTATAAACAGATACATAAACATAAATAGGTAGATAAATAAATAATTAGAAAAATATATAAATAGATACATAGATGCACAGACATAAACATAAATAGACAAATAGATATATAAATAGATACATAGATAGATAAACAGATACATAAATAAATAGATCATAGATAAACAGATAAAAACATAAATAATAAATAAATAATTAAAAAAATATATAAATAGATACATAGATACATAAATAGATCATAGATACATAAACATAAATAAATAAATAAAAAATATATAAATAGATACATATAAATAAATAAACAGAAAAATATATAAATAGATACATAGATACATAGCTAAATAGATCATAGATAAACAGATAGATAAACATAAATAGATAGATAAATAAATAATTAGAAAAATATATAAATAGATACATAGATACACACATAAATAGATCATAGATAAACAGATACATAAACATAAATAGGTAGATAAATAAATAATTAGAAAAATATATAAATAGATACATAGATACACACATAAATAGATCATAGATAAACAGATACATAAACATAAATAGGTAGATAAATAAATAATTAGAAAAATATATAAATAGATACATAGATACACACATAAATAGATCATAGATAAACAGATACATAAACATAAATAGGTAGATAAATAAATAATTAGAAAAATATATAAATAGATACATAGATACACATAAATAGATCATAGATAAACAGATACATAAACATAAATAGGTAGATAAATAAATAATTAGAAAAATATATAAACAGATACATAGATACACACATAAATAGATAAATAAATAATTAGAAAAATATATAAATAGATACATAGATAAACAGATACATAAACATAAATAGGTAGATAAATAAATAATTAGAAAAATATATAAATAGATACATAGATACACACATAAATAGATCATAGATAAACAGATACATAAACATAAATAGGTAGATAAATAAATAATTAGAAAAATATATAAATAGATACATAGATACACACATAAATAGATCATAGATAAACAGATAATAAACATAAATAGGTAGATAAATAAATAATTAGAAAAATATATAAATAGATACATAGATACACACATAAATAGATCATAGATAAACAGATACATAAACATAAATAGGTAGATAAATAAATAATTAGAAAAATATATAAATAGATACATAGATACAGATAAACAGATACATAAACATAAATAGGTAGATAAATAAATAATTAGAAAAATATATAAATAGATACATAGATACACAGATCATAGATAAACAGATACATAAACATAAATAGGTAGATAAATAAATAATTAGAAAAATATATAAATAGATACATAGATACACACATAAATAGATAATTAGATAAACATAAATAGATCACAGATAAACAGATACATAAACATAAATAGGTAGATAAATAAATAATTAGAAAAATATATAAATAGATACATAGATACACACATAAATAGATCATAGATAAACAGATATAAATAATTAAAAAATATATAGATACATTAGATAAATATAAAATCACAGATAAACAGATACATGGATAAATATATGAATTAACAGATAAATAGGTACATACATAAACAAATAAGTAAATAAATAAATTAGTTAATAAATAAATATATAAATAATATATAAATACATTTACCAATTATTACTCTGTAATACTCGTATACCAGAAAAAATAAATTTTAGAATGTTGAATATAGCTAATTTAGCAAGTTCTCGTTGTCCCCATCACGCTATACAAACAGCCTATCTCTTCTTCATGCAAAACATTGCCACGCATACAAAAACACACAGCGATCACCAGTTAATGAAATCATTTCATATCGGACAGGTGGACAGGAATTCTGCGGGTGACATGGCGAGGTGAACCTAAGGAACAATAAAATGGAGAACTCCATCGCTACAATCCGGGCAATTAATCATGTCAGGTGCTCAAACACGCGTCACAAAAGGTGCGTGCGCTGTTTAGAGAGGTCCACGCAATAATTGGATGGAATCGCGAAATAATTAGAATGTCAAATTGCAAATTGTACAGCTCTGGGCCCAGGCGATGCTTTTATGTTATTGGAATGGGAATTCTGGGCAACAAAAGTTGACTGACACGGCCAACCAGACATCACGGACACAATGACGTTACGGTAATTGAAAGCGCGATACATGGAATACTTCAAGTGTTGGCGCGTTATTACATTTAGCACCATGTCATTCCTGTCAAAAGAAAATTTTTTTCTTGCGTTAAAAATACTACACCATTAGGCTATTACACGCACAAAAACCAAGTAGACTAAAATACTGACCGAAAATTATCATGTGCATAGAGCCACTGGTGTATATAAATCATATACAGTGTGTTGAAAAAAGAGCTGTACTTTGTCCGACGATTATTTTTGTGCGACGAAATAGAAGCTTAAATTAAGGCGTCAGGTACAGCTTAAGGCCCATTCACAATGATAATTAAACATAACCGTAACATAAACACAGAAGTTTGCGCCCAGGCTACCAAATGGGATCATTCACAATGATTCAAATAAGCATTGACATAAACATTACCGTAAGACGTTAACATGAAAGTTCGCAAACTCCAAAATTTCATGCTTATGCTTAGGCCTACGTGATTTGCAAACAGACACAATCGTGGAGCGCTGAAGTATACGACAGAATATGAGGGAATGGCGTCGTTGTTATGTTTCCATGGTTACCAAGTATGTTTGCTGTTATGTTTATGTTCCCATCGTGAATGATCTTAATTTTACCGTAACGTTTATATTCTTAACGTTTACGTTATGTTTCATTTTCATTGTGAATGAGCCTTTACAGGAGTAAAATTTTGGCAATATTCAACTTTTTTTTTCTCCATTACTGTATCTTATACAATAATTAAAATTTGTATGTGTAAAACACTGTCCTTCTGCTATATGGAAAAAATACTTTTACGATTTAAAAAAATTATTTACATTTTTTTTTCAAAATTCATTTCACTGTGCAGTGATGAAGCTTTTCCCAAATAACTAAAAAACTATCCAACATTCTGTGAAGAAATTTTTTATGTGCATTTATGCATGTCATATCTACAATATGATGCAAGATCACTTCTCTACCTTTGATAGATTATCTGATAAAAATATATTCATTTAAAAAAATGGTCAAATATCAATATTAAACAAATGTATTATTTTATTTTATTAAAATATTTTCATAGAAATTTTAATAACTTTGAAAGGTACATACATAAATACAGAACTAAAAATATGAATTCTCTACGTTTGTCTGGACCAAAATGTAAAACCAATACAGCTTTTATCATAGCATGAGTCAAGGTCCCAGATTATTAAACAAATTTTATTCCAATAACATTTCAACCACGAATCCTCTCCAAATTAATAAAAAATTAAAAAAATTGTATTGGATTTATAGTTTGCGTTTAAACATATTAAACACTATTTAATCTGTATTCACTCTCAATTTTAATTTTATTTTTGTCTGTATTGGAATCCTCCTGAGCACGAGTCTTACTCATTCAGGGGTGGGCTAGTTTATCTTTCTTTGTATTTATTAATTTATATTCATCTCAGACATACTAGCAATGAAAATAAATGAATAAAAATCAGTATTTCCTATTATACAAAATAAAAAAAAATATTATTTATTAAGGAATGTAGTTGAAAGAGCATGATATTGTAAACATGAGTTTCAGCAATAAAATAAAAGAGAGAGAACATGAAAAAGTTAACAAGTTTATGAGTTATGAGGGAAACGCTTCATCACTGCAGGTGAACTGTGGACATGTTGAATTTTGAAAAAAAAAATATATATATATATATATATATACAACGTATATATAATTTTTTTAAATCGTGAAAAAATATATATATTATATACCCCGTATATATAATTTTTTTAAATCGTGAAAAAATATATATATATTATATATCCCGTATATATAATTTTTTTAATCGTGAAAAAAAAAATATATATATATATTATATACCCCGTATATATAATTTTTTTAAATCGTGAAAAAAATATATATATATATATATTATATACCCCGTATACATAATTTTTTAAATCGTGAAAAAAATATATATATTATATACCCCGTATATATAATTTTTTAAATCGTGAAAAAAATATATATTACATACCCAGTATATATAATTTTTTAAATCGTGAAAAAAATATATATATTATATACCCCGTATATATAATTTTTTTAAATCGTGAAAAATATATAATTATATACCCCGTATATATAATTTTTTTAAATCGTGAAAAAAATATATATATATTATATACCCGTATATATAATTTTTTAAATCGTGAAAAAATATATATATTATATACCCCGTATATATAATTTTCTTAAATCGTGAAAAAAATATATATATATTATATACCCCGTATATATAATTTTTTTAAATCGTGAAAAAAATATATATATATTATATACCCCGTATATATAATTTTTTAAATCGTGAAAAAAATATAAATATATTATATACCCCGTATATATAATTTTTTTAAATCGTGAAAAAAAAATATATATATATATTATATACCCCGTATATATAATTTTTTAAATCGTGAAAAAAATATATATATTACATACCCCGTATATATAATTTTTTTAAATCGTGAAAAAAATACATATATTATATAACCCGTATATATAATTTTTTAAATCGTGAAAAAAATATATATATTACATACCCGTATATATAATTTTTTAAATCGTGAAAAAAATATATATATTATATACCCCGTATATATAATTTTTTAAATCGTGAAAATATATACATATTTTTATATACCCCGTATATATAATTTTTTTAAATCGTGAAAAAAAAATATATTATATACTCCGTATATATAATTTTTTAAATCGTGAAAAAATATATATTATATACCCCGTATATATAATTTTTTTAAATCGTGAAAAAAATATATATATTATATACCCCGTATATATAATTTTTTTAAATCGTGAAAAAAATATATATATTATATACCCCGTATATATAATTTTTTAAATCGTGAAAAAAATATATATTATATACCCCGTATATATATAATTTTTTAAATCGTGAAAAAAATATATATATATATTATATACCCCGTATATATAATTTTTTAAATCGTGAAAAAAATATATATATATTATATACCCCGTATATATAATTTTTTAAATCGTGAAAAAAATATATATTATATACCCCGTATATATAATTTTTTAAATCGTGAAAAAAATATATATATATTATATACCCCGTATATATAATTTTTTAAATCGTGAAAAAAATATATATATTATATACCCCGTATATATAATTTTTTTAAATCGTGAAAAAAATATATATATTATATACCCCGTATATATAATTTTTTTAAATCGTGAAAAAATATATATATATATGTATATATATATATTTCATATAGCAGAAGGACAGTGTTTTATACATATCAATTTTCATTATTGTACAAGATACAGTAATGGAGGAAAAAAATGTTGATTATTTCCAAAATTTTTACTGCTGTAAGCTGTACCTTAAATTGCTCGTACACAGTACAATTAAACCTCAAGCATTTATATACTGAAATCAGAGACGTACACAAGAGAGGGGGGCTACCAGGCTTTGAAACCCCCCTTGAATTTATTTTAATTACATATTTAGATTTGAATATTTTGTTATCCGTAATCGTTTTCCCTTATCTAATTTTTCACTGTCAGAGTAACAAAATCTACATCGACATAAGGTTTGGTGCTGTGCCACGTTCGAATTATAACAATGCTATGTTTATTATACAGAGACCTACTGCCAAGTACCAACCTTGTAATAAAATGAAGCCAACACAATATGAAATTTAACATGTTGTGAAACATGTTGAAAAGATTGTTTTGATATTTCTGCAGTGCAGATGTTAAAAATTGCGCATTGTTGATTTTAAAACCGTTCGTTACTTTAAGTTCTGACTTTATTGTGAAAAGTTCATTTAAAGTTTTGCGCATTTGACAGTTCATATTTTAATAATAATAATAATAATAATAATAATAATAATAATAATAATAATAAATCACAAAATTTAAAATACTGATATTGTAAATTGTAAACAATTTTAGTAATGACCGTCTTGGCTAAATTCTGCATACGCCACTGACTGAACTAAACCATTTAGAAAAAAAAATCTTTAATCCAAAATCTGATGGCCCATATCAAGATAACTATTCAGTTTTACGATGTGTGGTATCAACAAAAAATTTAGGAACATCAGTTTAGTTCATACTTTTTCGGAGTGTCTTAAACTTTTAAATGCATACAGGGTGTTTCATAATTATAGACACAAATTGCTGGGGTGACTGAAGGACAATGAAACAAGGCAAAAAGTCCTATAAGTCCAGAAACCAACCGTTTCCGAGTTATGTCAGCACTGTGGCTACAAACAAAATACACCTCGTACATTTGCAATTTCATTTCTTACATGGTAATTTAATGGTTGTGCGTGCCTGAATTTTTAAAACATGAGCTACGTGACTTTCTGGAGCAATATTATTGCCTCCACGGTCCCCACACTTCAATCCTCTCGTTTTCTTGGACGGGGATATTTGTAATATTTCCTGTAATCCACCCCTGTTGATGACGCTAACGAACTCAGGGAAAGCATTATTATCAATAGAGATACACCAGGAATATTTCATTGTAGATGAGGAAACATGTTGATGCCTGCCTTATCATGAACGGTGAACATATTGATGAGATATTAAAAGCTCTCTTTCTCCAGTGCATATCGCATGATATGTTACTCCACAGCGCCTGTACTGACGAGGAAATGAAATCTCTAGATTTCGGAAAAGGCTTGCTTTCCAATTTATGTTTATTAGGACTTTTTGCCTTGTTTCAGCTTCCTCTAATCCCCACAGCAATTTGTACCTATTATTACAAAACAGCCTGTATATGATTTTAAGTATTACTAAAATAAAACATACAAATGCTATGTTTTATTTTAATTTAAGGGCTGCCTCTCAAATTACTTTTCCTGAGTTACTAAATTTTTTAACTTTTTTTTTTTTTTGGACATTCAAACGCAAGTATATTTTTCGATAAAAACAAAACTACATAATTAAAAACTATCCAACAATTATACAACTATAATAAATAAGTCCATATGAACAACCATTCATCTGCCCTTACATACAATTATTCCATGCATTCTCTAAAGGTACCGGTAACCTGAAAGTTGAAGTCTTGTTTCATTCTTTCATAAAACACTCCGCAGTTGTTTCGTAGGCCTTCTTAAGGGAAGGAACCTACCAAAAATCTTTGTTATATTATTTCAGTAGAACCTCTATTTTCCTAACATATTTTTTTATCAATGTATGAAGCTTTTTAAATACAGTCTGATCCGTTTGGGTATAGATAATATTAATTTATTATTGTAAAGGTGTTATGATAGGAAAAATTTCTTCCTGGTTATATTATGATTAAAAGATGGGAGTTTCCATGACAACCAACAATGCATAATCTGAAAGGACAAATGAAAATCGTAGATGATTAAAATGGCTACTACAAATCAACAGCGGGCACAATGTGTTCTTTGGTATGCTAAATTTGAGAGTGTTAAAAGAGTTCAAAGGGAATTTCGACGTGAGTATGGTGTGCGTAATGTACCTAAATACGATTCCATAATATTGCGTCATCAAACATTTGTAGAAACAGGTTCTGTGTTAAAAAAAACCATTCAGGAGGCCGCAGGCGAAACCCAGCACGAGAAGCAGCTATCTCTTGGCTTGGTCCCCAAACTCCCCAGATCTAACCCCTCCTGACTTCTTCGTGTGGGGTTTTGTTAAAGACATTGTCTATTCACAGAAACCCAGGAACATTGATGATCTGAGAGTAAAAATTACTCAAGCTTTTCAACAAATCACCCCTCTTACGTTACAACGGACATGGGCTGAATTGCATCACCGTTATGAGTTGTGCAGGGTGCGCAATGGGGGTCATGTTGAGCTCTGAGGAATCTCCCATCTTTCAGTGTTGTATGCACAAAGTTCCAACAAATAAAGTTCAATAGTAAATGTTTTACTGTGTTTTTATTTGATCCATACCCAAACGGATCACCCTGTACTACATTTTCACTTTTTCCCTTTATGGTACAGTCGCAGACATAAAAATACAAAAACGCGGTATTATAAAGAAAATGATATATCTGCACTCAGGAGAATCGCAGAATCACAAATCTTGCCTTAAATGAAAGCTAAAAGACTGCTAATCAACTTTGTTTGATGATTTTTAGAAATTTTAATTTTTATATTTGTATAGTCTATATATTTTTTTTGCATTTTTAGGAACAGAAAAAACATTGCATGTCTATTTTTAACTTATTCTTTAATTTGCAATAATTTGAAAATTTCGTCTTACAAAATTATGCATGTATAATGTGAGGATATGCCCTGAAAATTTTATTCAAATATATCTATTATTGTCTGAGATATTACCTAATAAATGTTGAAAAATGTGAAATAAACAAACTCAGGATATTCAACAGAGAAGTTTGAGCACAGAGTAAAGGGACTGGAGCGCAGCGGCTATATAAAAATGGCGTAAAACAATCAGGAATATGCATTATGTCTTTCTCGTGTTAAATTCTATCGTACCTGGTTAACATGTTTCGGCCTGTTATGGGCCATCTGCTCTTGGCGCCTTTTATTTTGTTTCCTGTGGGGGTGTGTTTGTGTAGTGTAATGTGGAGTCAAAGAGTGTGTGTGTTCTGAAATTGAGTTGTGTGTTGAGAATTTCATTTGGACGTGTTTTTGTGTGTCTGGTTTACATCCAAATGAAATTCTCAACACACAACTCAATTTCAGAACACACACCTCTTTGACTCCACATTACACTACACAAACACACCCCCACAGGAAACAAAACAAAAGGCGCCAAGAGCAGCAACAATCAGTTCTGAAGAAGGCCCATAACAGGCCGAAACATGTTAACAAGGTACGATAGAATTTAACACGAGAAAGACATATAATACATAGGGTAAACTAGGGTCTGTTGGACAGTCGGGCATGTTGGACACTTTGTACTTTAACGTGTTACCTCGCCCCTTGTGGGCACCACATTCTGCTAGACGTCAATGACGGAAGTAGCAACGAGTGGGGCTACTGTCGTCATTGACTTCTAGCAGAATGTGGTGCCCACAAGTGGCGAGGTAACACGTTGAACTACAAAGTGTCCAACATGCCCGACTGTCCAACAGACCCTAATTTACCCTATTACAAATAATATAGTGTTAAAAATTGTGTAATCAAGATGTATAAAAACAATTCTTCCTAACGACCTTGTAATATCGCTCAAATGAAGTCAATATTATGAAGTATTTTTTGGCTAAAATAAAAAAACACATGTCAATTTTTGACACATATTTGATCATTTCTATAGGTTCTTCCCCTTAAATTATACCTCCATTCCGCGTCTTACTGTAAAGTCTTGCCACACCTCATTGCAAAGAGAACACGTAAGAATTCGTAAGCTACAGCTTTAAAATCATTGTTCAGTATACTAGAGACATGACTCCATAAACAATAATGAGAGACTTTCCGAGTAGTTTCTTTGCCATGGAGACATGCTACAACTGAATTTCTTGTGCGAAACGGAGGGCAGATATACAAAGAAGGCGAAAGAGGGGTGGCTTGTAAGCAATTACTCAAAGCTGGAGTCCCGTGATGCACGTCTTAACCAAATGCCTTCAATTTGTTGATTCATTACCGCCTGCAACTCAATTCCACAGCATCTGCCAAACAAACGCGCAAGAAACGCTTCTTTGAAAGCGCCATCCATTACTTAATGGGGCAGAAGGGAGGGACCCACTGCAGTCACTTCAGTACATGCCCCGATGGAGCAGAATTGTCCCTAGTAATTCTCAGGGAGTTTTAATTACTAAGCATCACTACCAACTTCAAAACCAAAGAAGCAAACACATTAAGTAGTTTGATGTTTTGATGTATCAGCGTTTAATTAGTATTGCGATGTCGAGCGTATGAAAATTCCGGACAAAAACACGTTTCTTATTTTCGGCCTCGTCGTGGGCTAGCGAAAGGTACATGTAAATTCCGGAATGAAAATATCCGGTGAAGGGAAAAGAGTGGGGTAAAGAATTGAAGAGCGCAGTGACGTTCACTCATCAGTCATTTATAAGAGTTGAAAAGTTCATTTCTACTTGGAGTTACCTTTGTACATTCCGTATACATTCCTTTAGTAAAACAGCACGGAGAGTACAATTATTGTCGCAACTCGAATTGACCGAAATCAAAGTCATGAAATTTCTGTTAACGTAACCTAATCTAAGTCAGTAATATAGCTATATAATAATAGAGCAAGTTTAACCACACCAGGTTTTCCGAAGAAATCTGTCAATTCTAAATCTGGGAAAGTGGGAAGGACTTGTTAACTTAATCTCAGTCCCTCCGATCATTTTTCCCCTACTCCGCAATTTACGTGCATTTAATTTTTCCTCTACTCCGCAATTTTATGTGCATCTCATTTTCACTACTCCGCAATTTACATGCAACCCATTTTTGATCTACTCCATAATTTACATGCTTCTAATTTTTTCCCACTCCGCAATTTACGTGCTATCCCTTTTTCCCTACTCTGCAATTTACGTGAATCTCATTTTACCTCTACTCCGCAATTTACGCGCTACCCATTTTTCCTCTACTCCGCAATTTACGTGCATCTCTCTTTGCCTACTCCGCAATTTACGTGGATCCCATTTTTACCCTACTCCGCAATTTACGTGCTATGTCAATGTCCGTGTCCAGTAGTTTCACAACTCAAAAACAAAATATTAATGGCAGCCTTCTATGTGATCTTTTAACTGTATCCCGCTCTTCCAAGACTAATCATGACTAACTTTTGAATGGGAAGTAATATACTTATATAGCGTCCATTTAGACTTTATATGCAATGTGTGTTGAGCTCTAACGCAGCATTATACTACTATAATCAGGGAGTGCAGGTACATAATGTTATGCTTATCTATGTTGGTCATAATTTCGACGGAAAAATAAAAGAACAATACTTTACTGGAAGACAGATGGCGATAAGTTTGATGAAGACTTAAAGAATGATATTGCAAATGTCGATAAATCAGTTGAAGAAAACAATTATTTTTATTTATTTATTTATTTATTTAACTACCTAGCTAGTGAGTACAAATTACATTTATAGAACAAAAATGTTTCTAGCCACTACCGTAAGAGCCAGGCTCGTGTACGGTGTGGTCTTAGTCAATAATGATCTTGAAGATGATTATAATGTTGAAGACGATGATGTAAGTGAAGATAATGATGTTGAAGATGACAATTGTGTTCCAAATTACAGACGTGGACAAATTATTATCAAAATTGACGATTTTTATGATAATTCTGTTTACAAAATTTGACTTTTCAATTTAGACTACAGTTGACAATTTTGCATATTTCCATCATTATAGTAGACAATATTTATGCAAAAATGTCAACTATAGTTTAAATTGAAGACCCAAATTTTGTGAAAATACATAATAAAAATCTTTAATTTTGCTAAAATTTTATAAATATGGAAAAATGTCAATTGCAGTCAAAATTGAAGAGTCAAATTTTGTAAAAATATGAAATAAAAATCTTCAGTTTTGCTAATAATTTGGAAATATCCAAAATGTGAACTGTAGTCCAAATTGAAGAGTTGAATTTGGTAAAAATATACAATAAAAATCTTCAGTTTTGCTAATAATTTGTAAATATGCAAAAATATCAAATGTAGTCCAAATTGCAGAGTCAAATTTTCTAAAAATATACAATACAAACCTTCAATTTTACTGATAATTTGGAAATACGCAAAAATGTCAACTAGTCTGAATTGAAGAATCATATTTTGTAAAAATATATAATACAAATCTTCAATTTTGCTAATAATTTGTCCACGTCTGTACAATAATGATATTGGAAGTGAGAACAAAAACGTTTCAAGATAATGAAAATGATGACATGATATTGATGTTGAATATGACAATGATAATGGTGTTGAAATGATGATAATGTGGAAGATGATGAAGATAACAATGATGTTAATGACGGTAATGTGAATTGATGCCAATGATGTCGAAGATGAAGGTAACGTAGAATAGGACGATAATGGTGTTTACGATAATGAAGTTGAAGATGATAATGATCTTAAAGATTAACGACAAAGATGTTAATGATGTTACAGTTTATAAAAATAACGTTGAAGAAAACGACAATAATTATGTCACACGATGAGCAATATGTACACACCTTAATTGAAACATGATTTATACATGATCATATTATAACACGAACATTTGCTCTTTCTGTAAAAAGTTATCGTTTACAGGATAAATTCAATAACTCACTTATTTTATTTTTAATGTTCAATATTCTATAATACACATTCGATATTTTCTGTTACCGAAAACAGTTCATTTCTAGATTTGCTCTTGTTCAGACAGGTAGATAATTTCACTCACTTTTCACAAAATACGACAAACTTCTTTATGAAACGAGAGGTAGAGTAAAAACTTCACTTCACTTTAAAATAAGAAGAAACTTTAAACAATAATGTAAAAACATTTGAAAGCACTGAAGTGTTAACACACGTGACCTCTGATTAGCACGATACCCATACAAGATACGAAGTGGAGACCGTTATGAATGGCGCTATCAAGGCCTGTGGCCGACCACCAGTGTCGCAGCAATTGCACGCATCTGGGTGCGATATCAGCACCACACGTGGCACAGGGCAGATTGGCTTTGTGGTTACATATCTCAGCTGCATGTGGGGACGTCAATATGACCCCCATCTACCAATAGCCAAGTCCAGAATTAGTATAGTGTGTATGTCATAGGGGTTGACATTCAAACAATTGGCTACTGGCCTATATGACAGGAAAGAAGCAGGTGAAAGCTACACAGGGACACCAAGGAGTATAGGAAATAAGAGAAAAAAGTGATGGTAAAGACGGGCATCATGAAATCATAATATTCCGCAGAGCAGAAGGGGGGGGGGGGAAACCGGGATGCGACATAGGCAAACGGACAACAGTACCTGTGCCAGAATATGATTCAATATTGAAAGCTCTTTCGTCACTGGAAAACGCGAACATATTTCTGGAACGTACTAAACTCACTATTTCAGTAATGTTTAGGTTTACTATGAAAGTAAGGCGACTTTGACTGTATAAGTTTGGTTCTGTGTGGAGAACGGTTGGGAGTTTACTAGTAGAGGGGGTCATTCAAAAACTCAGATACAATAAAAATTGAAGTAAAAATAAAATGATGTCCCTGTATAAAGATTTTCTTATTAATATACTGAAGGTAGTTGATTTTAAATAATATTTCTATCTATATGTCACTCTGTAATTTGCCATTTAAAGCTACATTTTACATATTTTGGTTATGTTATCTATATTGATCTATTTTTCATTTATTTTAATTTGTATCTTGCATTTATATCTGTTTTATCTCCTTTTATGTCATCTCCAATTTTACGTTCTAAAGCAAATATTCGTACTGTCTATTGTAACTGGGGCCTTGCCCTGTTATAGACATAAATAAATAAATAGATAGATAAATAAATAAATAATATAATCCGTGGCGCTACAGCCCGTGAAGGGCCTAGACCGACCACCCGGCTGCTGGCCTCACGTCCACATGCCGAAGCAGAGGTGGACGATCATCCAACCAGAATGGAGGTATCGTGTGGTTACCACGATGATCCCCCAGCCGTTATAGCTGGCATTCGCAAACGGATTTCGCTACCTATCGTAGGTCCCCAAGTGCATCACGATGCCGGGTGGACACCGGTCCCATACACTTGCCGAAATTTCATGATAAAATTTCTTCCTCCATGAGGACTCGAACCAGCGCACATTCCGTAACGCGAGTCCTAGGCAGGATGCCTTACACCACGACGCCACGGCACGGGACAATAAATAAATAAATAAATAAGTAAATAATTCCAGCAGTTGATAAAGCGTCGTAAAATAACCAATTAAAATAGTATCGCAAAAATAAACTAGAAATGGTAATATCATTCTCAACACAATAAATGTAATGATTTTTTTGCGAAAATCGGCAATCTTCCAGCGAGAAAATGTGTCATTTACGTGACACATTATTTTATATCAGAATACTTGCTCTATATTTCATCATGAGACTACAATAAAAATTATCTCAAAATAAACATTAAATAAATGAGTGTGTCGAAATATTCTAGACACGTTTTACTCCACTTACAAAAATATGATATGCAGGCTGTAACAATAATTAAACATCTGTAAGGAAATGAAGAAAAACTGTCAGACTTATAATCTTCGTAATTAAATAAAATACGAGACTCGAATACCGAGACCGGAAGCCTAGTACCAAATATGGAACGTTCACCTGTGAGATTCAAAGCAGGGGAATGAAACAACGGAAATGCCAATCTTGTTCCTCTCTGCTGCCATCTTGTGACACGACATGTAAATAGAGAGTATGTGTATATAATACAGACTTGGATTAGAGTCTTCATGTATGCATGGATGGTTCGAAATCTAGAGTTTGTATCGTGTTGTAGTACTCTGGTAAGCGGCAAAGGAGAGGGAGTTTCTGGTACAGACAGCTTAACTAGCAGAAAATTAGCAACCCAAGGTACTTGAGACGAGGAGGGCTCTTGACGATTTCCACGCTTCTCCGAACACATGTAAAGCAAGAACCTTCCACTCCTCTTCAGGCTGATCTTGATCCAACTCACTGTGCTTTCAAGTTGGTCTTTTCGTGTCATTTCAAGTTTTGCGAATAAAATTCTGCAAAGTAATCACGTGCCATATTCTCAATTACAGCTGTGAAACATAGATATAACTTACTTACTACCTTACCCACTCACAAATAGCTTTTAAGGAACTTGGAGGTTCATCGCCGTCCTCACATAACCCCTCCATCAAACCCTATTCTGAGCAAGATTAATCCAGTCTCTATCATCATATCCCAACTCCCTCAAATCCATTTTAATATTATCCTCCCATCTACGTCTCGGCCTCCCCAAAGATCTTTTCCCTCAGGTCTCTCAACTAACACACTATATGAATTTCTGGATTCAGCCATACGTGCTACATGCCCTGCCCATCTCAAACGTCTGGATTTAATGTTCCTAATTATGTCAGGTGAAGAATACAATGCGTGCAGTTCTGCGTTGTGTAACTATCTCCATTCTCCTATAACTTCATCACTCTTAGCCCTAAATACTTACCTAAGCACCTTATTCTCAAACACCCTTAATCCCTGTTTCTTTCTTAAAGTGAGAGTCCAAGTTTCACAACCATACAGAACAACCGGTAAATATAACTGTTTTATAAATTTTAACTTTCAGATTTTTTGACAGCAGACTGGATGACAAAATCTTCTCAACCGAATAATAACAGGCATTTCCCATATTTATTCTGCGTTTAATTTCCTCCCCACTGTCATTTATATTTGTTACTGTTGCTCAAAGATATTTCAATTTTTCCACCTCTTCGAAGGATAAATCTCCAGTTATATTACCGGTTGTTCTTTATGGTTGTGAAACTTGGACTCTCACTTTGAGATAGGAACAGAGATTAAGGGTGTTTGAGAATAAGGTTCTTAGGATAATATTCGGGGCTAAAAGGGATGAAGTTACAGGAGAATAGAGAAAGTTACACAACGCAGAGCTGCACGCATTGTATTCTTCACCTGACATAATTAGGAACATAAAATCCAGACGTTTGAGATGGGCAGGACATGTAGCACGTATGGGCGAATCCAGAAATGCTTATAGAGTGTTAGTTGGGAGGCCAGAGGAAAAAGACCTTTAGGGAGGCCGAGAAGTAGATGGGAAGATAATATTAAAATGGATTTTAGGGAGGTGGGTTATGATGATAGAGAATGAATTAATCTTGCTCAGGATAGGGACCAATGGCGGGCTTATGTGAGGGCGGCAATGAATCTCCGGGTTCCTTAAAAGCCAGTAAGTAAGTAAGTAAGTAGGTAATAATAATAATAATAATAATAATAATAATAATAATAATAATAATAATAACAATAATAATAATAACAATAATAAGCCTAATAATAATAATAATAATAATAATAATAATAATAATAATAATAATGAGTAATTCGAGATTTATTGAATGTAACGTCATGATATACCGGTTGCCACAAATCCAAGTGACTTCAGCTTCGTCTCATACTTTTCTGCTCATCTCGCAGTAGCCGGTCAAAGAAGCCTTTGATAAATGCGAGCGGCCTCCAGTAGAATAAAACGATGCAGTGTTCAGAGCATGAATCATCGGCAAGCGGCAAAAAGCGGAGAGGAAATGAAAAGTGGAGGAAAAAACAACAAACGGTATGCTGGAGAAAATGGAATAATGGTAAAAACAAGAGGTGGCGAGCCGCGGCTGCGTGGAGGCGTGAAGACCTGGCCTTCCGGTGCGCGCGCACCCTGCGTGACCGACTGAACCCGTGGCCCGAGAGCCGAGGAGTGCCCGAGACTGAGTACAGATGAGAGACATCATCTTTAAATGCTCTGATTTAAATCTCTCGCTGTAGTGTATGATATTGTATAATACTTCCTACGCAGATACATAAACAACACACACGGTGTGGCTACTCCTAAACGACGGAGAGATAGAGAAAGTGAAGAAAATATTGGAGGCAGAAAGAAAGGCAAGGATAGTAGAAAAATAGGAGGAAAAGAAATGTGAAGAAGAGTGGAGAAAGACAGGAATGGTAAGAAGTATCTACAGTCTGAAGGGATACAAGATCAAGAGAGGCCGTCAAAAGTAGGTTCAAAAATCACAGAAGGGCAAGAAGCGTGGAAGGCTCAATAAGAGTAAAAATGTCAAGAAGCGTAGAAGGGTCAATAAGAGTAAAAATGTCAAGAAGCGTAGAAGGGTCAATAAGAGTAAAAACGTCAAGAAGCGTAGAAGGGTCAATAAGAGTAAAAATGTCAAGAAGCGTAGAAGGGTCAATAAGAGTAAAAAGGTCAAGAAGCGTAGAAGGGTCAATAAGAGTAAAAATGTCAAGAAGCGTAGAAGGGTCAATAAGAGTAAAAACGTCAAGAAGCGTAGAAGGGTCAATAAGAGTAAAAAGGTCAAGAAGCGTAGAAGGGTCAATAAGAGTAAAAATGTCAAGAAGCGTAGAAAGTCAATAAGAGTAAAAAGGTCAAGAAGCGTAGAAAGGTCAATAAAAGTAAGAAGGTCATGAAGCGTAGAAGGGTCAATAAGAGTAAAAATGTCAAGAAGCGTAGAAGGGTCAATAAGAGTAAAAAGGTCAAGAAGCGTAGAAGGGTCAATAAGAGTAAAAATGTCAAGAAGCGTAGAAGGGTCAATAAGAGTAAAAAGGTCAAGAAGCGTAGAAGGGTCAATAAGAGTAAAAATGTCAAGAAGCGTAGAAGGGTCAATAAGAATAAAAAGGTCAAGAAGCGTAGAAGGGTCAATAAGAGTAAAAAGGTCAAGAAGCGTAGAAGGGTCAATAAGAGTAAAAATGTCAAGAAGCGTAGAAGGGTCAATAAGAGTAAAAATGTCAAGAAGCGTAGAAGGGTCAATAAGAGTAAGAATGTCAAGAAGAGTAGAAAGTCAATAAGAGTAAAAAGGTCAAGAAGCGTAGAAAGGTCAATAAAAGTAAGAAGGTCAAGAAGCGTAGAAGGCTCAATAAGAGTAAAAAGCCAAGAAGCGTAGAAGGGTCAATAAGAGTAAAAATGTCAAGAAGCGTAGAAAGTCAATAAAAGTAAGAAGGTCAAGAAGCGTAGAAGGCTCAATAAGAGTAAAAAAGCCAAGAAGCGTAGAAGGGTCAATAAGAGTAAAAATGTCAAGAAGCGTAGAAGGGTCAATAAGAGTAAAAATGTCAAGAAGAGTAGAAGGGTCAATAAGAGTAAAAAGGTCAAGAAGCGTAGAAGGGTCAATAAGAGTAAAAATGTCAAGAAGCGTAGAAGGGTCAATAAGAGTAAAAATGTCAAGAAGCGTAGAAAGTCAATAAGAGTAAAAAGGTCAAGAAGAGTAGAAAGGTGAATAAAAGTAAGAAGGTCAAGAAGCGTAGAAGGCTCAATAAGAGTAAAAAGCCAAGAAGCGTAGAAGGGTCAATAAGAGTAAAATGTCAAGAAGCGTAGCAGGGTCAATAAGAGTAAAAATGTCAAGAAGCGTAGAAAGGTCAATAAAAGTAAGAAGGTCAAGAAGCGTAGAAGGCTCAATAAGAGTAAAAAGCCAAGAAGCGTAGAAGGGTCAATAAGAGTAAAAAGCCAAGAAGCGTAGAAAGTCAATAAGAGTAAAAAGGTCAAGAAGCGTAGAAAGGTCAATAAAAGTAAGAAGGTCAAGAAGCGTAGAAGGCTCAATAAGAGTAAAAAAGCCAAGAAGCGTAGAAGGGTCAATAAGAGTAAAAGTGTCAAGAAGCGTAGAAGGGTCAATAAGAGTAAAAATGTCAAGAAGCGTAGAAGGGTCAATAAGAGTAAAAATGTCAAGAAGCGTAGAAAGTCAATAAAAGTAAAAAGGTCAAGAAGCGTAGAAGGCTCAATAAGAGTAAAAAAGCCAAGAAGCGTAGAAGGGTCAATAAGAGTAATAATGTCAAGAAGGGTCAATAAGAGTAAAAAGGTCAAGAAGCGTAGAAGGGTCAATAAGAGTAAAAATGTCAAGAAGCGTAGAAAGGTCAATAAGAGTAAAAACGTCAAGAAGAGTAGAAGGGTAAATAAGAGTAAAAAGGTCAAGAAGCGTAGAAGGGTCAATAAGAGTAAAAATGTCAAGAAGCGTAGAAGGGTCAATAAGAGTAAAAATGTCAAGAAGCGTAGAAAGTCAATAAGAGTAAAAAGGTCAAGAAGCGTAGAAAGGTCAATAAAAGTAAGAAGGTCAAGAAGCGTAGAAGGCTCAATAAGAGTAAAAAAGCCAAGAAGCGTAGAAGGGTCAATAAGAGTAAAAATGTCAAGAAGCGTAGAAGGGTCAATAAGAGTAAAAATGTCAAGAAGCGTAGAAAGTCAATAAAAGTAAGAAGGTCAAGAAGCGTAGAAGGGTCAATAAGAGCAAAACGTCAAGAAGCGTAGAAGGGTAAATATGAGTAAAAAGGTCAAGAAGCGTAGAAGGATCAATAAGAGTAAAAATGTCAAGAAGCGTAGAAGGGTCAATAAGAATAAAAAGGTCAAGAAGCGTAGAAGGGTCAATAAGAGTAAAAAGGTCAAGAAGCGTAGAAGGGTCAATAAGAGTAAAAATGTCAAGAAGCGTAGAAGGGTCAATAAGAGTAAAAAGGTCAAGAAGCGTAGAAGGGTCAATAAGAGTAAAAAGCCAAGAAGCGTAGAAGGGTAAATAAGAGTAAAAAGGTCAAGAAGCGTAGAAGGGTCAATAAGAGTAAAAATGTCAAGAAGCGTAGAAGGGTCAATAAGAGTAAAAATGTCAAGAAGCGTAGAAGGGTAAATAAGAGTAAAAAGGTCAAGAAGCGTAGAAGGGTCAATAAGAGTAAAAATGTCAAGAAGCGTAGAAGGGTCAATAAGAGTAAAAATGTCAAGAAGCGTAGAAGGGTCAATAAGAGTAGAAATGTCAAGAAGCGTAGAAAGTCAATAAGAATAAAAGTGTCAAGAAGCGTAGAATATTAAGTGCAAACCGCAGATGTCTTTAGTTACATGTAATTCTAAAGAGCACGACAGGACAATAAATTTGGACCGAAAGAATGATTAACATAATAAGTAAAATTTGATGTTTTAAAAATAAATATTCTACAAAAGTAGTAATTGAAGAAAGTCCATATTCTAGAAACGAAAAGCAGTCTTCCTGACAATCGGCTTTTGGAAGTAGTTAATTTGTGACAACCCTTTACAACTTATGTACACAAAGATATGTTATTTTAAGTATTTACACTATTATAAAGAATGAAGACTTACACGACCAAACATTATTCACAGTATTGTACACTATTTACAAAAGAAGTAGGCTATAATATTATGAAATAAAACACCTTGCAATACAGTATACAACACTGTACATAATAGTATAATAGTAATATACGTTACAAGAGCAGTATGTTGAAGTTTTCATGTTCGAGGAGAAGTTTGAAAAAGCGAAACGTAGTTGAGCCTTTTTAATTTCCGAGAATTGAAAGAATACATACCGCTCATGTATCGTACATTATTTTGTGCGAAGATTGTTTATTACATACCTGAAAGAGGAATTTCTAATTAGTTGCAATGAAATCTCCATCTTGGTTTCTGTTCAATGACGGCAAATTTGCAAAACAAAAATATCTATGTTCAACATTGTTGCTTTAAAATGTTTTCTGTGTTTACTATACTCCAGCAGGCCGTGATATACGTCTGTCTTCCCCCAGTCTATAAATGCGAACTTAAAACAAACGGTAAGGTTATGTAATGAGTCTGGAATCTTGTTGATTTTTTCACGGCTTCCTTAATGTTACTTGCATCACGAATGCAGTAATTTTAGTGGAGTTGTAGAGTTTACTTAATTTTTTGCAAATATTTAAAAACAATAATTAACAGTGCAATTTAGGTGAAATTGCAGTGGTAAGTTTCAATTTATTATTATTACTATATTGAACGTCTCTAAAAATAATATGTTAAAAGCCTAAAGCAGTAAAATGAATGTCGCGCTTAAGCGGTAAGAAGAGGGAAATTGTTGTGTGTGTAGGTTGGGAATACTGAATGTGGAATTTTAGACTTTCCGCGGATTGGTTTTGTGCGGAAACCAAGCAAATACGCACGATCTCGCACAAAAATGTTTGATGAGTCCAGGCCTACATTCTATAGGATAATGTAAATAGTAACAAATAGCGTATTCTAGTGTACATAGTGTAAATAATATAAATTGTAAATGAAGAGTCCACTCCAAGAATGATGGATGTCATTTGGAATACATTTTGCAGGAGAAGCAATTGAAAGTTTGAAATGCTTAGCGCTCAAAGCTTAACTGTGATTTTCCGATCATTACTGGACAATGTCTATCAGTGTTAATGCCATATAACTCTCTACGTACATTCTATATGTCTTAAGCTATGCATTGACAGTCTTGGTTCATTTTCGACAAGAAAGTGACATCAATCATTCTTGCAGTGGATTCTTCAAATATTAGTGTAAATGTTAAAGTGGTCCATGTTTTATTCTGCGTTACTTTACGAAACAAGAGTCGCGTGAGGAGTCAGTCAAGTACAGTATTTCGCTTACCGGAAAGACACAAGCAATTATATTAGGACACAAACGGCAAACCGACGCTGTAAAACACCTCGACATTTCCCCTGTTAAAGTAAGTACAGTGCATATCCCTTTCAGTTCTTCAGTAAAAATCTTGGCATTCACATGGATAATAATCTCAACTGGGACATGCAAATCACAGAAACCTGCAGGAAAGTATATTCTATTATCCATGTGCTAAAAAGGATAAATGTTCATCTCCCTCTTGCTTAAAAAGTCCCTTGTGCAGACACTTGCATTTCCCTATTTTGACTATGCTGACATTTTACTGACTGACCTCTCCAGCGACAACAAAATGAAACTTCAACGTGCTCATAATTTGTGTGTACGATTTGTAAGCAATGTTCGTAAATATGATCACATTACCCCATCCCTGGAAGCAATAGGTTGGCTTAAACTAGATAAGAAAAGAAATTTACATTCACTTCTCTTTCTCTTCGAAATCTTGAACTCTTCTATTCCTTCGTACCTGTCGTCTCGCTTCACTTATCTTTCTTCCCACCATAATCTGAACACACGCTCTCGTCATGAAACAATACTAACAATACCATCCCATCGCACCTCCTCATACTCATCCTCTTTCACAATAGCCCTGCCAAGACTCTGGAATTCGCTACCTGCTAGCATCAGGGACTGTCGAAATAAAATTGAATTCAAACGAAAACTTACCAGGCACTTGGTCAGTAATTGATTTCTTGTAAATAGTTTCTTTAATCTATCACAAAATATTTCAATATTCAGTAATTTCATCACTATACAATTTTGTTATTCTACAGGAGAATGGAGAAAGTTACACAACACAGAACTGCACGCATTGTATTCTTCACCTGACATAATTAGGAACATTAAATCCAGACGGTTGAGATGGGCAGGGCATGTAGCACGTATGGGCGAATCCAGAAATGCATATAGAGTGTTAGTTGGGAGACCGGAGGAAAAAGACCTTTAGGGAGGCCGAGACGTAGATGGGAGGATAATATTAAAATGGATTTGAGGGAGGTGGGATATGATGATAGAGACTGGATTAATCTTGCACAGGATAGGGACCGCTGGCGGGTTTATGTGAGGGCGGCAATGAACCTTCGGGTTCCTTAAAAGCCATTTGTAAGTAAGTAAGTAAGTAAGTAAGTAAGATTTAATTTTTAATTGAGTAAATATAAAATATTCTTTGTTCCCCTATGATAAATTATCTAGCTTTAATTATTATTATTCAGATAATCTTTTCGTACTTTCATTTTATTGTAATTTAAGACATTATTACAAAAACAACCCTTGTCAAAATTACTATTTTTCAAGAGAACAATAAAAATAAATAGAAGAACACATGTCAGCTGTTTCCGTACAACTGGTGTTTATCCTTGTGGCTATTGCACCTAACATGTGTCATTTTTGGAGTCTATAAACATTTGAAATAGTAGCAAATGTGTCCTTAACTCATTTCCATTAAAAGTGACTAGGGCTGTTTTTGTAATAATGTCTTCAATTATAATTGTAAATTTAATACTAATTGTAATGTTATTTGTAATTGTAATTATAAATTTAATACTAATTGTAATTTTATTGTTGATATTGTAGTTGGAATCTCCTGGTAGAGGGGCAGAGAAGGCCTGACGGCCTTATCTCTACCAGGTTAAATAAATAAATACTAATACTAATACTAGATGCACGGGATTAGGTATTTCACTAAAAATCTGCCGTAATATTTAATCTTGTAGCATCCAGGGACAAAGTAAGATCCCTACTGATCCGTGTCTGGTGCGTCACTGGGAATCAATATGCAGAGGCCGATCGACGGTTCACGGGATGCGAAGCTGTTGATTCTAGGAATAGTAATATCAAGGTTTGCGGTTGAAAGGACGGCAGAGTGAGATTTTTCTGGGAAAGGCAGGCGCGATTCTTTGTGGCGCCCTTTACAAGAAAACTGCATTGAATCGGCCCAGTTCGCACAGGAGTCACGCAGACCGCCGAGCGTGATGGATGCCACCACGTCTTGAGGCCGGTCACGTGGTGTGAACACCGAACAACCACCCACTCATTACAGGGTGGTTGTTATTATTTATAGCATCACAACCATGCACACAATTACATACAGTACATTGCTCTACACGCATACAAACACATACACACTGTACGTATATACATACATACAACAATACATACATACAACAATACATACATACATACAACAATACATACATACATACATACATACAACAATACATACATACATACATACAACAATACATACATATAGCAATACATACATACATACAACAATACATACAAACATACAACAATACATACATACATACAACAATACATACATACAACAATACATACATACAACAATACATACATACATACAACAATACATACATACATACAACAATACATACATACATACAACAATACATACATACATACAATACATACATACATATAACAATACATACATACATACAACAATACATACATGCATACATACATACATACATACATACATACATACATACATACATACATACATACATGCATACATACATACATACATACATACATACATACGGGCTGTTCCATATGAAATCGATCGGTAAAAACCTCGCATTTTTTTATAATCTAACTTTTTCCCTACTTATACAAGGTGCTGAGGAGAGTGCATTTTCAAAAACATACTATCGAAAGTCAAACGGTTTTCGTACTATTGAGCGACAAATTTAGCGTATTTTATAAAAACAAGCCTCTTTCAGCGCTCTGAACTCTGGAACCATTTACTGCAGAACATTGTACGAGAGCTTATTTTGAAGCTGACATTTGGTAGGTTATGTTAAGAAGTAATCATTATTATTGTATACAGAGAGACAGATAATCTGATTTTACTTACTTTTACGCCTTTCGGCCATTTGTAAAAATGTAAAAAAATATTGAGAAAAAAATCTTGCATTATTAAGAGGGATTAAACATTGTTTGCTTAGTGGTACGGCAATAAGTTTCGAGGGTATTCAATAAATTATTTTCACACGCCTAGACTTGAACGGCGCAGTACCGCACGCACTAGCCGAGAGCTGAAGATAAGCGAGCGTTGGGCGTCATTTTACTCCTGTGTTTATGAAACCCTGTGATAAAGCTAGCACAGCCATAACTGCTAGACGACACATCACGTGTTTATGTCTCCTGGCCTTGCTTACCTCGGCTAGCTCCCGTCTCACAGTCAGCTGGTTAGTTCACGCGCGTACAATTTATTTTCTTTATTTGATATTTTCAATACTTTCTTATCAACGTGCTATCAGTAAAAAATATGTGTTTATTTGTACTTTCAATGCGGAATCTAACTATATATTTTAAAAATATTTTTTCCTTGGCAAAGGCGTCTTAATGAGGAAAAATCTAAATTTCTCCATTTCCATAAAAAGTAAGAAAATCTGTTTACATGTCAATATAAACTTTAATTTCTCAGCATCAAAATAAACCATGTTTTTTTATCATTGGGTGAAAGGGTTTCGGAGCTACAACAGTTTAAAGTTGGTAATTTTATGAAAATACGATAAATTTAAATATTTTAAATTTAAACACTATGAAGTTCTGATGCCTCAAACTTTCCACAAAGCATTGTATCACAGTTGTCAACGGACAGAGAAAGTTTTATTGTATTTAGAAATTGTAAGGTCAATTTTCTCCATATTTCGGTCGATTTGAGATGGAATAGCTCATAAGCATACGCACAGATACACACGAACGCACGAACATACACACACACTATGAACCGTAAGTAATGTCATTAATATCAGAGGGTTATTCTTTGAGACATTTCAAACAAAAAAGTTTCATACAATTTTGCTCGTTTTTGCTTCCTTTCCAAGATAAAAATTGTTTTACATGAAACATTTCATAGCGTGTTTTGGGAACGCCATTGATTTAATACCCAATATGCTCAGTCATTTAAGATAGCAGTGTATTATAATAAATTATTGAATTATTGAAATAATTTTAGTTTTGTCCTTTAAATGTGCAGAAATTTGATCCGAACAATTGTAACTTTCCGTTCTGCAATAGCATATTATGATACAAGGTTGGGAAATGAATTTATAAAATCGGGGAGAATTTCGAAAAAGAGCTCAGCAAGTTTTTCAATTTAAGAGATTTTGTAATGCCCTTCACAAACGTGTACTGTACATTAATCTTTTGCACGGTAGTTACAATCACAAATGGCTTTTAAGGAACCCGCAAGTTCATTGCCGCCCTCACACAAGTCCCTATCCCGAGCAAGATTAATCCAGTCTCTATCATCATATCCCACCTCCCTCAAATCCATTTTAATATTATCCTCCCATCTACGTATCGGCCTACCTAAAGGTCTTTTCCCCCCGGTCTCCCAACTAACACTCTATAAGCATTTCTGTATTCGCCCATACGTGCTATATGCCCTGCCCATCTCAAACGTCTGGATTTAATGTTCCTAATTATGTCAGGTGAAGAATACAATGCGTGCAGTTCTGCGTTGTGTAACTTTCTCCATTCTCCTGTAACTTCATCCCTCTTAACCCCAAATATTTTCTAAGCAACTTATTCTCAAACGCCCTTAACCTATGTTCCTGTATCAAAGTGAGAGTCCAAGTTTCACAACCATACAGAACAACCGGTAATATAACTGTTTTATAAATTCTAACTTTCAGATTTTTTGACAGCAGACTGGATGATAAAAGCTTCTCAACCGAATAATAATAGGCATTTCCCATATTTATTCTGTCTTTTGCACTGTAGTATATTTCGAAAATAATATTTTTAAAAAATCTTAATATACAGTATGTGCGTTACACTATGAACAGCTGACTTATCCTAGCAGTCTTGCCAACGTACAAACTTCACCATCAATTTGAATATGAAGGAGTAAAAATAATTCAGGTACTTGTAATATTTAGTGTTCAATTGGAATAATTTTTGTTTCTTTTTTGTTAAATGAAGTTTCAGTTGTTTAAAGAAACTTCACTACGTTTCAAATACAGTGATCTGTTTCGTTATGTTAAAATGTTATGTTTTATTTAACGACGCTCGCAACTGCAGAGGTTATATCAGCGTCGCCGGATGTGCTGGAATTTTGTCCCGCAGGAGTTCTTTTACATGCCAGTTAATCTACTGACGAGCCTGTCGCATTTAAGCACACTTAAATGCAATCGACCTAGCCCGGGATCGAACCCGCAACCTTAGGCACATGTTTCGTATAATGTATACTAATTAACACTGCCTTTTGCGTATCAATTTTACATGCATTGTAGGATTGTAGCATACATAGAAGGCAGTGGTTTTCATTATAACGATAGGCTTAGAGCATTTATTTGTAATATTTCAATATAGGCCTACTTATCTAGGTTGGTAACTCTGAATTCAGTAAAATCAACTTTCAATCGTGGCGGAAACACACAATTCAAATTCTCCCCCAGAAAGTCATTTGAACCGAAACACCCAGCCTTGTTATGTAAGTGAAGCCCTTTCGGTGATGAGGATTCTGTAAATCTGTCACCAGGAAGGAAAATAACGAATTCGTTGCTTCAGCAAAGTGCTCCGCGTCACATGCGGGCGGCAGAACTTTTACAAAGCAAACGAAGACGGTGCTCAAATATAGCTAATAGGGAAGAAGGCACTAATGCGGCTACAAGCGGGGGATGAAAGAAATGAAGGGGTGAGAACGCACCACCCTGCACAGCCACGAACAGGAAACCTTGCTACATTACAACTAAGGTTTCTGCCGACAATATCATTTTTTTTTGTTATACAATTGAATAGTGTACACCGATACAAGTACGGTAAGTGTACAGAATCGAGGAAAAGTTGGAAAATATGAAACAACCTCGTCACGTCTTCTCTATTTCCGAGATTCTGTTACGTATCCTAACGTAGTCCATGTGCTCTACGTAAGTTATTATTTTTTTAGAATTGAAAATAGAGCAGACTTGGTTAATTTCGTGATACTAAGGTTTTGGTACAAAAATAATGTTCAAATTAAAAAAAGAAAACTTAGTGTTGTTAATGTTCGTACATTCACAGATTTCAGGAAGTTACATGTCAACATTTGGAGCAACAGCAACAAATATAAATGACACTCGGGAGGAAATTAAACGCAGAATAAATAAGGGAAATGCCTGTTATTATTCGGTTGAGAAGCTTTTGTCATCTAGTCTGCTGTCAAAAATCTGAAAGTTAGAATTTATAAAACAGTTATATTACCGGTTGTTCTGTATGGTTGTGAAACTTGGACTCTCACTTTGAGAGAGGAACATAGGTTAAGGGTGTTTGACAATAAGGTCCTTAGAAAAATATTTGGGGCTAAGAGGGATGAAGTTACAGGAGAATGGAGAAAGTTACACAACACAGAACTGCACGCATTGTATTCTTCACCTGACATAATTAGGAACATAAAATCCAGACGTTTGAGATGGACAGGGCATGTAGCACATATGGGCGAATCCAGAAATGCATATAAAGTGTTAGTTGGGAGGCCGGAGGGAAAAAGATCTTTAGGGAGGCCGAGACGTAGATGGCAGATAATATTAAAATGGATTTGAGAGAGGTGGAATATGATGATACAGAATGGATTAATCTTGCTCAGGATAGGGACCAATGGCGGGCTTATGTGAGGGCGGCAATGAACCTCCGGGTTCCTTAAATGCCAGTAAGTAAGTACATGTCAACATTTTTACCTCAAATAAATTTATAAAACATTTACAAACAAGCAATACATACTTTATAAACAAAACAGTTTAGCACTCTAGAAGGACTGGTATATTTTCGTGACAGTCCTTAAATTCAAAATATTGAGGCATATTCAGTCTAATTTTAAATTTCTCACTCAGATTTATGGATACAATTCAAATAATTAAACTTCTTTCGGTATTTTCAAAGATCTTGACATGTTTCATGAAACCACTGATCACAAATGACGCACTGAATCCATCTTTCGCCAGGCTTGCCGTCCTCGAAATTTACTGAGCAAGATCGTAACAAATTATTAGGCTATCATTTGGCTTTTCTTTAAGCACAGATCACCTTTGTTTGGCTCCTGAAGATGATGTTTCGTTGTCTATCTCTTTTAACTCACTTCAGAGGCTGTAAATATCATTCTCCTTGACTGCTGCTTTGGTCCCTTCTGGTTCTCGTGGAATTTCCCAAGAAAGAGGCGAGTTTTCTCTACGCAGGTTAAATTTGTTAAGACAATCAATTGTCTTTTTCATATAATTTGTATTAAACTTCTTTCCACATTTATCTGCCATGTACAACATTCTCGACTTGCACAATATAAATAAATAAATAAATAAATAAATAAATAAATAACTAAATAAATAAATAAATAACTAAATAAAAAATAAATAACTAAATAAATAAATAAATAACTAAATAAATAGATAACTAAATAAATAACTAAATAAATAAATAAATAAATAACTAAATAAATAACTAAATAAATAACTAAATAAGGAAATAAATAAATAACTAAATAAATAAATAACTAAATAAATAACTAACTAAATAAATAAATAACTAAATAATAACTAAATAAATAAATAACTAAATAAATGACTAAATAAATAAATAACTAAATAAATAACTAAATAGCTAAATAAATAAATAACTAAATAAATAACTAAATAAACTAAATAAATAAATAACTACATAAATAACTAAATAAATAACTAAACAACTAAATAAATAAATAAATTATTATTATTATTATTATTATTATTATTATGTCGTAGATGCTATGAACGCACATACAAATATTTTACACTCATGCATTTGATATTTCTTCCACTAGAGTGTTGTTATAGCATATAAAAAAATGCAATATCACTTGAACTCGTGGAATGAGAAAAACGCTCACAAAAAATAACCTCTCAAGATACGCCACTGTTGCATAATCAGTGCATTGATATGCATATATTTTTCACCAAGAAGTATACAATGTCAGGAATTACCATTGAAAACAATTTGGACCACAAAAAAACACCCAAAAAAATCTCTTCTTTTAACAAAGGAAATCAGATGGTGTAGTCACTCACAAATTCAAAGGTATAGATCTCAATCCTGCTGCTAGATAAATTAGATTATTATGGAATTAAAGGTGTTGCACACCAATGGTTTCACTCATATCTCATAGATAGGAAACAGAAAGTTGAAATTAATACAACTATGAAATCTACATCGACATGGGGAACTATTAATAATAGAATTCCTCAAGGATCAATATTAGGACCCCTACTTTTCTAGTGTTTATAAATGATCTTGCCCTCCTTATAAAAGATGTAGGTCATCCCATATTATTTGCAGATGACACAAGTATAGTAATTGCAGCCAATAGCTCTAACACATTCCAATCTTCAATAGAGGAAATTCTCTTCAAAATATGTGACTGGTTCTCAGTCAATAAATTAGTATTAAATTGTAACAAAACTAACATAATTCAATTTAAATCCTGTCCAAATTCAACGTCGCAAATTTCTAGCGCAATAATTAACAATAGATCCCTATTAGAAACTACAACAACCAAATTTCTTGGCTTAAAAATCGATAATGTGTTAAATTGGAAAAATCATATTAAAGAAATTACCCCAAACTAAATTCAGCTTGTTTTGCTATTAGGTCTATGCAAAAGATAGTAAATATCAATACCTTAAAAACAATATACTTTGCATACTTCCACTCGGTAATGAGTTTTGGAATAATATTCTGGGAAATTCCACAGATAGTAACAATATATTTCTATTACAAAAAGAGTAATTAGAATAATAGTAGGTGCGAAATCTAGGAGTCGTGTAGGACTATTTTCAAAAACTACAAATAATGCCCATGGCTTGTCAGTATATCTTTTCATTAATAGTTCCTCGTATGTAATGGTGACAACTTTGTAACTAATTCAACAGCTCATAGCATAAATACACGTCAAAAATGACTTTCATACTCCATCGGCAAGTCTATCGTGCTATCAAAAAGGAGTGCGTTATATGGCAGTAAAAATTTTTAATAGCCTCCTATCGATATAAAAAATGAAACTCAAAACATAAAATTATTTAGGGCCAAATTAAAGAAGTACCTAATTTCTCACGCCTTCTATTCTGTAGGTGAATTCATGACATTCAATAACACTTCATGAAATTGATGCTAAAACTTTGTGTTGTACTAGTAGACTATATTGTAAATCTCGTCTGTATATATTTCATCTAGACTGTGACTATAAATTAAGATTTTATAATAGTATTAAGTTTTTTGACTTGTTCCATATTCTAGCTGTAAGCATGTATGAATACCATGGAATGTTAATAAATACAATACAATACAATACAATACAATACAATACAATCTCTTCAAGTAATTTCCAAAAAATCCGCTCTCGATACTGTAAGACCTCAGTGAACAAAATTTATCTTACAGTACATCTTCTGCCATTTATATTATCGACAGTATGGACACATCGCGCCGGTACCTTTGATGTAGCAGGACTGAATTCAATGACCTTCAAACCAGTTTGAGCGTGAGATTCAGCATTCTCCCTGGAGTTGGCGCTGACATCACACCAGCTAGCAGTCGACACAGCGGAAATATAACACATATAATTAATACATGTAGGTATATTATCTACTCAAATAAAATAAATTGGACCGATAAAATAATACATCCATCATTATCTTTAATGTCTAGACTCTAGAGTTCCTTTAAAATGAGAGTTGAAATGTTGACTCCATCGACAATTAAAATATGTAATGATTTGATAGCGCTGAAAATGGAAAAACAAACTCCTACGAGAAGTAAAACCATATAGACCTATTGTATACAAATATTAAACAAATTTAGTACATAATTTTATAACGCATTATATGTTTTTATAATATGATTTATTATATATAAAGTATAAAAATTCATTATTACAACTAGTTTGTCACTGAGAAATAAGGAAAAGCTGGTAACTTGAATTTATTTGAAGCAAAGCGTTACTGTATTATGCAATAAGGTAGGCGATGTTTGGATCCTGTGTCTCAACTCTATTCTCAATTATTATCTTAGCGTATGCTCGATTACACTAACCTCTAGCGCTTGAAAGTGGAACTAAACGCAGGCGCACAGAGAAACAAAACACAGGAAAATTCACTCAGTGTCCATTCTTTGTAATCCCTATTCGCTGTTTAAACTATACTGTATAATTTCATGGTACATTTAAAAGAAATATCACGAAATTAGCTTTCACGAAATTAAATCATGTATTTCACAAAAATTGTAACTCATAAATTGGGAGAACCCTGCCTCTCACACTAGTATTTCTTAATGCGGGACGGACTGTAAAGAAAACGACTAACTAAACGTTATAGAGAGGGAGAGAATCCCGAAAGGATATCTGCCTTATAACAACAGGTACCGTTTTGTCATAGCCTTACTTACTTACTTACAAATGGCTTTTAAGGAACCCGAAGGTTCATTGCCGCCCTCACATAAGCCCGCCAGCGATCCCCATCCTGTGCAAGATTAATCCAGTCTCTATGATCATACCCCACTTCCCTCAAATCCATTTTAATATTATCCTCCCATCTACGTCTCGCCCTCCCTAAAGGTCTTTTTCCTCCGGTCTCCCAACTAACACTCTATGTGCATTTCTGGATTCGCCCATAAGTGCTACATGCCCTGCCAATCTCAAACGTCTGGATTTAATGTCCCTAATTATGTCAGGTGAAGAATACAATGCGTGCAGTTCTGTGTTGTGTAACTTTCTCCATTCTCCTGTAACTTCATCCCGCTTAGCCCCAAATATTTTCCTAAGCACCTTATTCTCAAACACCCTTAACCTATGTTCCTCTCTCAGAGTGAGAGTCCAAGTTTCACAACCATACAGAACAACCGGTAATATAACTGTTTTATAAATTCTAACTTTCAGATTTTTGGACAGCAGACTGGATGATAAGAGCTTTTCAACCGAATAATAACACGCATTTCCCATATTTATTCTGAGTTTAATTTCCTCCCGGGTGCCATTTATATTTGTTACTGTTGCTCCAAGATATTTGAATTTTTCCACCTCTTCGAAGGATAAATCTCCAATTTTTATATTTCCATTTCGTACAATATTCTGGTCACGAGACATAATCATATACTTTGTCTTTTCGGGATTTACTTCCAAACCGATCGCTTTACTTGCTTCAAGTAAAATTTCCGTGTTTCCCTAATCGTTTGTGTATTTTCTCCTAACATATTCACGTCATCCGCATAGACAAGAAGCTGATGTAACCCGTTCAATTCCAAATCCTGCCTGTTATCCTGAACTTTCCTAATGGCATATTCTAGCGCGAAGTTAAAAAGTAAAGGTGATAGTCGTTTTGTCATAGCCATGTAAATAATATCTCTCTCTCTCAGTGTATGTTTCTTTCAAGAAACGTCGTGGTTTGTGCCTGAAAACCTCTCCTACAACAGGGCTGCTGCTGAGACATGAAAAAACCTCCTTGGGATCCCAGTTACTTATGTTACATGTTAAATTTAAATATTAAATTTATGTTACTCTACGTAAAACCAGAACTCTGTGTACAATGTGTTCGTATTGAAATAAATTCATACAAGCGGTTTACTCCGAAACTGTAATATTAAACTTGCTAATTGAAAAATATGTAATTAGCTAATTACATAATACATTATTTCCCGACTCCCTCACGTAATGAATAATGCATTCTAAACTACAGATATTTTTAATATTATTCAGTATGGAAAACACGTTTATAAACATTTGATTTTTAAAATCACTGAAATTACATTACCTCGCACTTCAAATATCGCACAACAAAATATCTACTTCGGTCGAAAGTATTGTACAGCACGTAACTGGACTTAAAAAAAAACTTTCGGTATTTAAAAATCATCAACTTTTACTTCTTGATTCCACTAGAAAACTGTATTACAGTACTGCAATAATGATACATTAAAAAAAAAAAGTAAACTCAATCAACAGTAAAACAAAAACAATAAAAAAACTTCATATCTTCTTGAAACAGACTACAGCCAACGCTTTTAGTATATTTACAAAGACTATTACACTTTTACTACGTCACACTACTTTCGACCAATAAAACGGTACGAAAGGACGTCTTTCAACCAATCATGGCTGCTTAACGCACAATTTTATCGCGTCCCTAGCATTTGTTTAATTTTATCGCGTCCCTAGCATTTGTTTATTTTTATCACTACCCTAGCATTTGTTTCTTTGTTTGCCAACATTTCAAACTGCACTGATCTGGACGTCAAAAAACAGAAAATTACAAACCACTACAGTCGATGCACAGCAGTTTCAAATATGACTCGCATTGGCATTCAAGAACAAGAATTAATAAAGATCACCGGTCATATATGAAGAGCACCATTCGGAAATCCTGAATAAGTTGAGGGATACACCATGTACATCAACGAGTTCACTTCTTTTACGCACTCGTCCAATATAACATCAACTGAACCACCAACCACCAAAATATTCAAATTTGAAAATTGTACTTTCAATAATTGTTTCTTTTAAAATTATCCATGTTTATTTTTTATTTCATCATCGTTAATTAAAACGTTTCTTGTTTATTTCATCATTCCTAATTAAAACTTTTCTAACACTTGTTTATATTATTTAGGTTATGTTTGTTACAGCTTCTGCTATATGATATTATGGATAGTCACGTATCAGAGATTGTTTAATACTAAGATTTATTGAAAATCATCTGTCAAGTGACGTTGATTACTGGGATCCGGATGATTGAAATGGAATGCAAATGTTTTAATAAAAATGAAACTGAATCAACAAAGCCTTCTTGACTAGTAACAGTCCACAGAGTTCAATGATGATTCCATAGTTGGCACAACTGAAAACATCATAATAAAACACTAGTGCCATCTAGCGTAATGTTGAGATGGTACAATAATACATTAGAAGACAGTTGTATTTTCGTAAGCCAATTAATATTTTATTGTACACTTTGTTACTTCTAATCTTTATATAGCCTACTTTCTTCTAATCGTGTAATAGTCAATTAAATCCCACTCGAGTTTTGATTTTCTCTAGATAAATCAAAACGTCTAGTGAGATACTGTTGACAAGATACTAGCAACTAACTTTCGAGGAATCGAACTCTCAGCTGAGCTGATAATCATCGGGCCATTGTAGAAGAGTCGAACCACAGCTATGGCAATTACCATCTATGGTTTACTTTGACATGCCTGACTTAGGGAGACAGGCCTTACAAGCAAACATTCTGATGGGACAGATAAAAAAGTTAACCTTTTTTCTTCCGCCATGTTAATAATGTCAAAAGACATACATACAAATTTTGGCCACTCGACCGCAATTACGAGACCGTAAAAAGAAAAGTACGTTCGTCACGGGCCGTTAACAGAAAGAAAACACAATTTCATTGGAAAAATTATTTGAACAGACACAGCAATTGTTGATTTTTTTTTTCAACATATTCCCCACCGGAAATGAGACATTTGTCATATCACGGAATCGACAGAGAGATGCAGACGGCTGCCAAAAACTGGTTCCGATCCCAGGCGGCTGACTTCTACGATACAAAAATGGATCCCATGGTATGACAATGTCTCAGTTCCAGTGGGGTATATGTTGACAAATAGCGCAACAATTGTTGTATCTCTTTCAATAAATCTTTCCATGCAACTGTGTTTTTTTCTGTAAACGGCCCCAGGGAAAATCACTTTCTGGACGGCCTCGTAATTGCAGTATAGTGGCCAAAATTTGTATAATCACTTCTTTTGACATTATTAACATAGTGGAAGAAAGAAATTTAACTTTCTTATCCGCCCCCACCAGAATGTTTGCTTGTTAGTTCGTTTACCTCTTACGAGAAGAAATATCACTGTGTTAGCGGCGGTTGCCACACTGCTGGAACTTCCAACTTAATTTTATAATTAAGCGTAAATTTAATCACAAAACGTAATATAGGTTTTCTATTCATTCAAGTGTACCCTATCGTACCTTTCTAGCTGCAGAGTATTTCCACTTCGACAGCGTTTGAACTCGGGAATCTCGGATACAACGCGCAAATCAAAAACAAATAAATAGATAAGAACAAATGAATAAAGTAATAAATAAATGAAAATGATATAAATAAATAAAAAATAAAATATCAAGAATAAATAAATAGATAAAAATTAAATAAAGAAAAAAAAGAAAAATTAAATAAAGCAAGAATAAATAGATAAGAACAAATAAAGTAATGAATAAATAAAAATGAAATAATAAATAAATAAATTAATGAAGGAAGAAAACAAAGATTTCTCAGATACATAGCTACGTACGTCGATTATTACAAGAAATGTATGACTGTTGTGAGAAGATGGTAACATTGCTTGTCTAGTAACACCACAGTCTACTATATACAGTCGCGAAGCTTGAGGTGTTTTTTTGCAAATCTCGTGATAAAGCGCTCCAAGCGGTTAGCAACTAGAAACAATAGACTGTCCATGGTCGACTTTGGACTGTGTCTTATTTCTATCGAGTGCTAGCTCGTTGCGTATTTCACATTGATGCTTGTGACATGTTCGTTATTGGTTGTAATGAAAATGTTAATGGCTAAAATATAATAATTGGAATAATAATATGGGACAAGGAGGAGATGTTTGTAGTGCTATAAATTGTAGCAGCAGTAAGAGAAAGAGGCCAGAGTTATCCTTTTTCCGATTTCCGAAAGATTCAGAAAGGTTCCTGGGTTTCCACAAGAATGCTGTGCAGAAACAAAACTGTTAATTTGAAGTTCTTTGTGACTGTTAGAATACATTATATCCTTAAATTTCACAATGAAATGTTTCAGTCTAACCGAAAAGACATTAGATACCGGTTAAAGTTCTGTCACTTAGGCTGCTAAATTTCCGGAGAAATAAAAGTTAGGTCTACTTTTTTTTCAGAGGATATATTTTTAATTGTAGCTATTAATTTTGTTATTATTTTTATGTGTTATTTTACTAAAGACGTAGAAAAATTAAGTTTGTTTTAATGAAATTTATTGATCACGTTTTATTTTCAGTTCTGGTGGGATTATTATTGCTTAGGCCTACTTTTTTTTTTTTTCAAGGATATGTTTTTAATTATAGCTGTTAATTTTGTTATTTTTATTTGTTGCTTTACTAGAGACGTAGAAAAAGTCTGTTACAATAAAATTTATTGATCACGTTTTATTTCCAATTCTGGTGCGATTATTATTGCTTAACCTCATCCCACTTTGTTAACTACGTAAGCCTACACTACAAGTACCGGTACACGTAAGTTACTCCATTAATTCATATTTCCATTATTATTGTTGTAAAGAGAAATGCAAATTAATATGTATGGTTTCATAGTTAATTATCGCTATAATCTTGAATGAGTGAAGCTATTATAGTAAATTTCAGTTCGTTTTACACAAACAAAAATTATATTAACTTATTTCTTGCAGGTATCTTCGAGTTTATGGTGGAATTTAATATACTTCATTAAAATAATAAATTAATTTTATGTATTTAATATTTCAATAATGGAAGGAAAGTGTTAATTTTTCCAAAAGAACACAACGAAAGTGTAACATATTTTGTCGGCTGCTAGGAGAGAGATCTGCGATGATGAGGCGATAGTAGCGATCCTAATGGTGGGCAACTACCCATGTTTGCATTTTTACTACATATTGAGCTTCGCGACTGTAGATAGTAGACTGTGTCTACATCTCCCAAGGGAGCGAATATATTTAATGCTTACGGTACAGCAAAAGGACTTGGAGATCCGTTAAAAATCACCTGTTAGCATTATGGTGCACGTCTGCCTGAAATGTAATCACCACTCTACCTTTTGGTCGGCAGGAGGGCCTCTCCGCCACTTCAAAGCAGAGCACATTTCCGACTGATTTTGCGGTCTCTGACAGGAAAATCGGTTTTTGTAGCAGTGGGCGTCCCAGCTTAATTAAACCATTAACGGGAGCCCACTTACGTCTGAAATCCATTTCCACAGCGGTTCGCTTGTTTTTTTCATGAGATTATGGCCTACTCCACATCTCTTCCTCTCCCTGAGGTTGGTAACTGAATACTCAGTCTATTTCATACTAATGTAACGTGCAGTGCTTTATAAATGGATCCACATCAAAAGCGGTATAGAGAAAGTCGTCTAGTATTACGTGAAGATTTTCGTCATAGAGTTTCAACAGTACAAGCTTATGCTCTGTCAACTGGAAGCCTCATATGAATAATATCAAATATACTTTGAAGTGCTGCCTGTCATGTAGGCGGTCTCGTTTCGAGTCCCGGGTAGACATGGGGATTTTACGTAAAACAATACAGACTGTCTCGTACCTAGGGGGCGGAATTTAGCATATTTGCATGTTTTATTTCTTAGTTGCAATTCATGTGCTACAAATGATTTGTAACCAAAGGTCAAGATTTTACAGTGCATATAGGGGAGAGTCGGGTAGTATCGGACATCGGGTAATATCGGACAGTGAGTTTCTTTCATCTACCACACGATGATAGTATCTGATTGACATGGTTACGTTTTTGTGATGTCACATAGAAAAACGTAACCATGTCATTCAGGTACTACCATATGGTGGCAGGTGAAAGAAACGCACTGTCCGATACTACCTGACTCTCCCCTATGCATATTTAAGGCATTAAGTTAATTTTAAATTAATATCCTAGAAAGCTATAAATCAAGATTAAACTTAATAATTTAAAAGCAAATAAATAAGCAAGAATAAAACCCTCAACTAAAAATTACAACTTTTTTCTTAATTTTTTTAAACAAAATTTTGAGATCATGTTTACTGTATAAAAGACTAATAAATTCAAGTTTTGAACTCCCAAATAATTTTGGCGTCCGATTTATTTATTTGTTATAATTTTTAGAAATATTTTCAAACACAATTTTAGGAGAAAATCTAAATTTCTAAACTTCTTTCTTTTTTTTGCTTACATTCGCAAGAAAAAGACAAACACTTCTATGCATTTATTTTATGAAATATCTCATTTATTCGCTTTCAATTTTTTTTAAACTTTGGGAAATATTATTTTTTCTGTAATTCATGAAAAAATATTAATAAAATATAGTAGCAGCATTTCTTAGAAACTAAATGCATACATATATACAGCTACCTCATAAATACTTGCAGTAAAAATTTCATCCAGATTTAATAATAATAATAATAATAATAACAATAATAATAATAATAATAATAATAATAACAATAATTATCCGTGCGCTACAGCCCTTGAACGGCCCAGACCGACCAGCAGGCTGCTGGCCTCACGTTCACATGCCGAAGCAGAGGTGGACGATCATCCAACCAGAATGGAGGTATCGTGTGGTTAGCACGATTATCCTCCCAGCCGTTAAAGCTGGCTTTCACAACCGGATTTCGCTACCTATCGTAGCTCCCCAAGTGCATCACGATGCTGGGTGGGCACCGGTCCCATACACTGGCCGAAATTTCATGAGAAAATTTCTTTACCCATGAGGACTCGAACCAGCGCGCATTCCGCAACGCGAGTCCTAGGCAGGATGCCTTAGACCACGACGCCACGGTACGGGACAGATTTATTAATATTTGACATAAAAAGCTGATGTTGAATCAAGAAGAATAAACTTAAGGAAAAATGGATTTGAAAGTAAAAGGAATATTCATGTAACACATATTTATTAAAATTCTCCTCCGCTACATTCATCTAGTAACTTCAGGGAGCCAACTTTAGAACAAAAAGTTACTAGATTTGTAATCAGAAATTTGTAAAAAAGAATTCTTTGATGAAAAAATAATTTTGACAGCTCTTCTTCCTTAATAAAAATATTAAACATATTTGTAATCAGAATTGAACTAAATCCATTTGGGGTATGAAAATATACGTTCTAAAGAGGTGAAATATCCAATAAAAATATTTTGGAAAATTTTCATAATTTTCAATGGAGTCTCCCCTTAAAGGATAAAGGGCTTTTAGCGCATATAAAAGCATATTTTGTTATCTTTTTTTTAAGCAATGTGGTGCTTCAACCAAGATTAAGAATATGAAAAATCGGAAAAGTGGAATACAGAAGAAACTCAGACATTGAAACACATACAAGAGCGAACCAGAAGATTTGATACCAACATATGCTCAAGAATGAAATATTACATAAAACATATGCTATTTCAGATATTTAAAAAAAAAACTATAGGGTGTAATTTAAAAATGTTTTCGATGACGTCACAACTCGCACAAAATAGTCTCAAAAATATTTTATTTCCATAAAAATATTCCTCTCTAAATACAAGATTTGACGCTCAGAGCTTTTTTGTCGACAATCTCCTCATTCAGTTTTAATTGTAATTATGCGATACATTTGAAACACCCTGTATAATAATTGGCAATAAGTGTAAGTTATACGGAAAACAGTAAACGATCGTGACAGACATGCTGAAGCTCATATTTGCTTAAGTCCACACCTGTGGAGTAATGGTCAGCGCGTCTGGCCGCGAAACCAGGTGGCCCGGGTTCGAATCCCGGTCGGGGCAAGTTACCTAGTTGAGGTTTTTCCGGGGGTTTCCCTCTCCCCAATACGAGCAAATGCTGGGTAACTTTCGGTGCTGGACCCCGGACTCATTTCACCGGCATTATCACCTTCATTTCATTCAGACGCTAAATAACCGAGATGTTGATACAGCGTCGTAAAATAACCCCCAAAAAATTAAAAAAACGCTTAATCTGATTTTGCAGACCCAAAGTTCCTATCTCAAAATGTTCTATAAAGCATCCTCTATTCCCTGTTTAATTGTTGTATTCTTTCACTGAATCACCCTGTATATTACATACCATTTATCTTCCTACCAGAGCCACCGGCGTAGCTCAGTCGGCTAAGACGCTCGCCTGCCGATCTGGAGTTGCGTTCGGGCGCGGGTTCGATTCCCGCTTGGGCTGATTACCTGGTTGGGTTTTTAATGAAGTTTTCCCCAACCATAAGGCAAATGTCAGGTAATCTATGGCGAATCCTCTGCCTCATCTCGCCAAATATCATCTCGCTATCGCCAATCCCATCGACGCTAAATAACCTCGTAGTTGATACAGCGTCGTTAAATAACCAAGTAAAATAAAAATCTTCCTGCCAGTCTTTGTGAGCTAAAAGTAAAATCATAGCACTTACTCACTATCGCGTTTTGTCTTTTCATTTATGTAACTAGGAAGTTCCATCCTTGAGTTATCTCTCCAATGTTGGCGACATTGATGTAACTTTTTCCCCCAGAGATCGGTTAGGTTCGTCACCAAACGGTAAACTATAAACAAAAGCTATATCCGTGGGTAACGGCACTGAACCATCTCTCATTTTATAACACTAGCTGCAATCTAAACATAATTGCAACAATTGAAACGAAGTGGAGCGTAAAATACGACTTAAAACACTTACAAACGTTCGTTTATGAGGGCCCACGTGCAGGAAGGGCGATAATTACGAACGTCATAAATTGAAGAAGACAGGATTTCTAATTACTCATTAACTATTTAAGAGTTGTACACGAAAGCGATCATAACAAGCAATCCTGGAGCGGAAAGGGCAGGGGTGAGTGCAATTCACGTAACAGCAAGCATTTAATTTCTTAATTAGTACACACAATCTTTGAACATGTTTCAGGGACATATCTCCGACTAGAGAGCTGAAAATGTGTGCAAGTATGTTCTTATTTTGTGTTGTACCATGTTGTCACATCCTGGGGCTTTCAATAATAACAAGAAAACTTTGGAAAACTTTTTGTGTTCAATATCACCATAATCATCATCCATTATCATCATTATCCAAGCAAACTTCGGGCCTAGTGATCCATTCCGATCTCAATAGATTCGTCCTATCTCTTCATGAGTTTCCCCAGTCATTTCTTGTGTTAATAGGGAATTTTCTTGGAATTTTAGACAAATGATGATAAATAAAGAAAAAGAGATACCGAAATTAAGTCGAGAGAAAGTATAATAATGAAGAAAGAGTCTCAGAAAGTTAATGCCAATAAACGAAGAAAGAAAAGTGAAATGAATTGGAAATATGACATAAAAAAAGATAGAAATGACTATAAAAGAGGAAAGAAACAAAGGAAATAAGTCAAAATAAAAAAATTAAGTGACAAAAATTATAAGAAAAAAAGAAAAGAAAACACGATTTGAAGAAAGAGGAACTGGTAGAACGAAAGCAAAAACAGGAAGAGGAAGATAGCGAATAAACCACTGGCTATGAAGAAACTGCCTACTGAAGGATGCACTGGAAGGATTGGTGAACGGGAGAAAAGTTAGGGTAGAAGAAGATATCAGATGACAGACGACATTAAGATATATTGATCATATGAGGAGGCTAAGAGGAAGGCAGAAAATAGGGAAAACTGGAGAATGCTGGGTTTGCAGTGAAAGATTTACACTTTGGCAGAACACTATGAATGAAGGATAAACAAAAATAAAAGTAAAAGAGAGACAACAAGAAGAAAAAGAAAACTAATGAAGGAAGAGAGATACAATAAAAGTGTTGAATAAAAAGAAGAGATAATATAAGTTAATAAAAATAAATAATCAAAGTATGAAAAAATAAGAGGAGGAAGAGACGAAAAAATCAATAAAGAGCAACAAAAACAAAAAGAAAGCGAGAAATAAAATGTGAATTAAAAACATTAAAACAAAATGAACAAAGAATTTGTAACAAAAGAAGTGAGATGGGATTTGAGAAAATAGCTCTGATTTCGTATAAAGCCTACAGGAATGACAGTAATGAAATTATAACGGAATTAAAACAAATGACGTGTGACATTTGAAGACCTGCAAGAGTTTCCATAGCAACATCATGTAGTGGTAGAATAATTCCATGTTTGGCAATCCAAATGAATTCGAGTTATTCCCAGTACAAATTAGTTCAGATTATCGAGGTTTTACTGTACAAAGTTTGAGGTCTCTTAGCTTTTTGTTCAAAATCCCCTCACACAATTTTAATTATAATATTATGCATTACTTTTGATAAATTCTGTATGTGTAGTTAGAGTTTTAAACACAGAAATAGCTCTGATGGCGTGGACTTAAGCCAACGCTCAACTCGGGGCTGCAGAGGAAAAAAATAATATCGGTGACGCACCCCTGAGAAACATGATGGGAACATTTTATGAAAATCGGAAGCCCCTGGATGTATGCAAATTTACATATTACGATTTAAAATTACCTACAATTTTACGTAATGGTCGATGGGTGTGTTGCTGGAATGCACGACAGCACCTGTTGGTCGAGCCCTTGTGTGAACAGAATGTATCCGTGAGAGACTGTCAGGTGGCTTTGGAATCCATGAGGCACGTCGCACATCAAATAGCTTTTAAAATCACCAGTATTTTGACTTAACGTATAGCAAGTTCGGTATCAGGTGCCAACAACTAAAGCAAGCCTATTATTATTATTATTATTATTATTATTATTATTATTATTATTGTTATTATTATTACTTTTGTTATTTTATAATTATCATTATTATTATCATGGTTATAATTTTTTATTACTATAATTTTCATTATTATTATTATTATTATTGTTATTATTATTATTACTTTTGTTATTATTATTTTATAATTATCATTATTATTATCATGGTTATCATTTTTCTTATTACTATAATTTTCATTATTATTATTATTATTATTATTATTGTTATTATTATTACTTTTGTTATTATTTTATAATTATCATTATTATTATCATGATTATAATTTTTATTACTATAATTTTCATTATTATTATTATTATTGTTATTATTATTATTACTTTTGTTATTATTTTATAATTATCATTATTATTATCATGGTTATAATTTTTCTTATTACTATAATTTTCATTATTATTATTATTATTGTTATTATTATTATTATTGTTATTATTACTTTTGTTATTTTATAATTATCATTATTATTATCATGGTTATAATTTTTTTATTACTATAATTTTCATTATTATTATTATTATTATTGTTATTATTATTATTACTTTTGTTATTATTATTTTATAATTATCATTATTATTATCATGGTTATAATTTTTATTACTATAATTTTCATTATTATTATTATTATTGTTATTATTATTATTACTTTTGTTATTATTATTTTATAATTATCATTATTATTATCATGGTTATAATTTTTCTTATTACTATAATTTTCATTATTATTATTATTATTATTATTATTATTATTATTATTATTACCGGTTGTTCTGTATGGTTGTGAAACTTGGACTCTCACTTTGAGAGGCTCAGAAGTTAAGGATGTTTGAGAATAAGGTGCTTAGGAAAATATTTGGCTCCAAGAGGGATGAAGTTACAGGAGAATGGAGAAAGTTACACAACACAGAACTGCACGCATTGTATTCTTCACCTGACATAATTAGGAATATTAAATCCTGACGTTTGAGATGGGCAGGGCATGTAGCACGTATCGGCGAATCCAGAAATGCTTATGGAGTGTTGGATGGGAGGCCGGAGGGAAAAAGACCTTTGGGAAGCCCGAGATGTAGATTCGAGGATAATATTAAAATGGATTTGAGGGAGGTGGGATATGATGATAGAGACTGGATTAATCTTGCTCAGGATAGGGACCAATGGCGGGCTTATGTGAGGGTGGCAATGAACCTGCGGGTTCCTTAAAAGTCATTTGTAAGTAAGTATTACTATTATTATTATTATTATTATTATTATTATTATTATTATTACTATTTTATTATTATATAATTATTATTTAATTATTATTATCATCATTATTATTATTATCATGATTGTTTTGTTATTACTATTATTTTCATTATTATCATAGCTATTATTATTATTATTAATTTTATTAGTACTATTATATTATTATCATTATAATTGTCACATTTTTATTCTCGTTATTACAGTTATTTTCATTATAATCATCGCTATTATTATTATTATTATTATTATTAGTTATTAATATTAATATATTATTATTAATATTATCATGATTATTATTTTTGATATTACTAGCCTATTATTTTCATTATCAGCATCGCTAATATTATTATTATTATCATCATCATACCAAGTTTTCATTTCAAAACATCCCAGTCTAAATATCTTTATTTCAATAAACCTAATTTAAACAAAAAACACGTGAATTTCGAAATTGGTAGTGGGGGAATTTAAAACCAGCGTTAATTGCATTTTAGTTTTCACCCCGTAACTCCCCTCTTTGAAATTTCAAGTGACACCTCCATATTAATATGATACTTAAATCTGAAAGAGTAGTCAATTGTTTAGCTACACTAATGTCATTCATTTGTTTCACATCTATTGTTTTCAATCGTCGCCTGGCAACCTGGATTACTGTTATTGTGAGTTGATTGCAGGATGGAAACATAGCTTATTTTGGGTACTTTCCTAAATTTAATTAATCAATTTATTGAATTAAATGTTAAAAATATGCTCCATTGTTGGCTACATAGTAATAAAGGCTATTTCTGAATTCCTCTATAACATAATATTGCCACAGTCTAATATATACAGTCACGAAGCTTGAGTTGTGAGGGTTCTAGGAACAATAGACTGTGCCGGTACTATTTTCATTGTCTGTAATGAGGCGATATTAGCGATCCTAGTGGTTAGCAACTATCTATGGATGCATATTTACTACGTATTGAGCTTCGTGACTATATACTAAACTGTGGTTTTATACTCTTGAGCTCTAACCTACAATAACAACAATCCAGGTTGCCAAGCGACTGTAGAAAACAAAACATGTGAGAAGAAATGAATGAAATGTATAAACAATTGAATATTCTTCAGATTTAAGTATCATAATATAGGGCAGGGCAAGTAGCACATATGGGCGAATCCAGAAATGCATATAGAGTGTTAGTTGTGAGGCCGGAGGGAAAAAGACCTTTAGGGAGGCCGAGAAGTAGATGGGAAGATAATATTAAAATGGATTTGAGGGAGGTGGGATATGATGGTAGAGACTGGATTAATCTTGCTCAGGATAAGGACCAATGACGGGCTTATGTGAGGGCGGCAATGAACCTCCTTAAAAGCCAGTAAGAAAGTAATATAGGGGTGTCATTTGAAATCTCAAAGGGGTTGGAGGGTGAGAGATGAAACCTAAAATGCAATTAACACCGGTTTTAAACTTCACCCTCAGTGGCTAAATTGAGATATTTTGTTTTTGTTCAAATTAAATTCTAATACTTGTTTCGTAAATAAATATTCATGTCCTTTATGCATGCAGGAATCGTACATTACAACGGCTGTAAATATCATTTTCCAAAATTTTAAGGAAAGTAGAACATATGTCCATTATATTATTCCAATAATTTGGCATGAGTTGTGGAACAATGCATTTCAAGAGGAGTAACTTTACTTTTGTATTAATCTAATCTAGGTCAGTTATACCAACACTGAAAAAAAAAAAAACTCTCCGCACAACAACTTCCCCTGAACACCGGCAGATAGGAGACTGTAAGCGGAAATGAGGTTGCGTTTATTGTGCCCACATCGGGGTCTCTAATTATCTAATAAACTGCACTTTGTTAGAGAGATAGCGGGCATGCGGGAGTTGTAAAATACTTCACACGACATTCAATTAAAAACCTGTCTGTACACCTGTGATAATTACCAATTAACGGGGTTACCTTTTCCAGACTCTAAAAATTAAGTAAAAAGAGTTAAATCCTACAATTTTTGTATGCAAGCTTACTTAGAGGTGGCCATGAAACTTCTTTTGTTTCTCAGCAACGGCATATGGATTGTGAGTACCAGCAGTAACCTAGCAACGAGTCTGTTTTTATGAGCGTATTAAAACAACATAATTAACATATATAACTAGGAAATTACAGTTTTGTTTGTGTAACAGTATACTTCTACGATAACGGAATCCCATTTAATTTAAATAGCGCTGGCATTTGTCTTTTAATGTGTATTCATTATTTAAAATACGTGCTGGTCACATTGCTTCTACCGGCTGTAAAACAAGACAATGGAGATATCAAATGGCTTTAAAAAGTTATGACGTGTCTTGTGCCATTAGAAACGCACACTTAAATTGAAATGAGATGAAATGCAGATTTATTATTCTGCAACGAACTGAAACGGTAAATCTTCGAGGGATATTTCTTGCTAATAAATTAATTTTTTTATACTTTCGTCCATATGGATTATGAAAAGCATTATTTCTCCTGACAGGAAACAACTATCTTTTTTGGCGCGTGACTATGTACTTATAAGCTATTATGACTTTTTAAAAGTCATATTTGATATGCTCTTAGATCTTGTGGCCATGTCTCTGGCAGTAGACATATCTTGATATTACAGACAAAATTATTCGTATAATTTTAAATAAGATTTTTCTGCTCATTTTAAACGTTTATATAAAAAAACTTGGTATAGGCTATATATAATTCATTTCATTTAGTGTTCTGCCCAAGGGCAGGTCTTTCACTGCAAACCCAGCTTTCTCCAGTCGTTCCTATTTTCTGCCTTCCTCTTTGTCTCATCATATGATCCATATATCTTAATGTCGTCTATCATCTGATATCTTCTTCTGCCTCGAACTCTTCTCCCGTTCACCATTCCTTCCAGTGCATCCTTCAGTAGGCAGTTTCTTCTCAGCCAGTGACCCAACCAATTCCTTTTTCTCTTTCTGATCAGTTTCAGCAACATTCTTTCTTCACCCACTCTTTCCAACACAGCTTCGTTTCTTATTCTGTCTGTCCATTTCACACGCTCCATTCATCTCCATATCCACATTTCAAATGCTTCTAGTTGCTTCTCTTCACTTCGTCGTAATGTCCATGTTTCTGCATCATACAATGCTATACTCCATACAAAGCACTTCACTAGTCTCTTCCTTAGTTCTTTTTCCAGAGGTCCGCAGAAGATGCTCCTTTTTCTGTTAAAAGCTTCCTTTGCCATTGCTATCCTCCTTTTGACTTCCTGGCAGCAGCTCATGTTACTGCTTATAGTACACCCCAAGTATTTGAAGCTGTCCACTTGCTCTACTGCCTCATTTAGAATTCGCAAGTTTACCTTCTTTATTTTTCTGTTTACCTTCTTTATTTTACTGTTCACAGCTGTAATTTAGCTCCAGTAGTACATCTCTTAATACCATCTCCTCTTCTGTTAACAATGCAATATCATCAAATTTCATGTACTTTATTCATCTTCCTCCTACTATCACTCCTCCCATGTTCTGAAAACAGTTCTCACTAAATCCCCCAAGTAGATGTCGGACAGGGTGGGTGATAAAGGGCATCCTTGTCGTACTCCTCTCCCTATTTCACTCCCCTCTGATATTTGTTCTGCTGTCCTGATTTCGATTCGTTGTTTCATGTAGAGGTTACTGAACTGCCTCCTCTCTTTCTAATCCACATATATTTTCTTCACGATCCACATATTTATTCCAATCCACTCTGTCAAAAGCCTTTTTCAGATCTACAAATACTATAAAGATATATATTAGACACCGCAATGAAAGGTGGAAATTGAGGCGTAGACAAATCAGGGGAAGGAAATCACAGGAATGAGGAAGAGGCGACGAAAAAAGTGAAATGTTGGATAAAAGCTTAGGGAGCACAAAGATGAGGGTGTGAAAGGAGGCAAGGAAAATGAAATGAGTGGCAGGAAACAGATGGACGGCAGCAAACATGAGAAAGAGATTGTAATGAAAGAGAAAAGGCATGAAAGAAAGAGGAAGAAGGGAAATGAAGGTGGAAAAGAGAAAAAGGCGAAATAAGAAGAATACAGACTGCAGGAAAAATAAAAATTAGACGAAGAGGAGTAATAGAAGATTCCACGTTAAGAAAAAAGCATTGATTTTATGGGGCCTTGCCTAATACATCGTACAAGCTATGTGGTAGGTAGGCGTTTCTATGGTAACTGGTCATTTGATGGAATAGCCCCGTATGCTCAATGCTTTTTTCTTAACGTGAAATCCTCTATAGGAAGAAGAGAACAAAGGTGAACGAAATTAAGTAAGGAGAAGAAAGGAGGATTAGTTAGTGAAGACAAGGTACCGTAGAAGAGGGTAAAGTCGATTAAAATTTTGCAATTTGACTTGTGATCGAAGTTACCTGCTTAAATAGGGTAAAGTCGATCGCCATTGAATTTTTAGTTTAAGATCGATTTTAAAATATTGCGGAGTAAAGTCGATCACTGTTTATGTTTTTAAAAAAACAAATTAAGTGTATTACATATATTTTATTCGTTATAAGGGTGTAAAAAGCAATAATAATTTTTAATATGTGCCTATAGCATTAAATAGTGTATCTTTTGTTAATGTGATCATACTATTCGATACAATTAGGCCTATAGGTCTCCACTGTACAAACGTGACTATGACTGCCAACTTATAAAACAAAAACACATTTTAATACTTCACATACCAACAAACAAAGATTTAAGAATTCAAAATTTACATTGAAATACCACACTTCAATTATAACTAAAATGCAATTCAACATTGCTTAGGTTTATATCAGATGTTATTTGAAATCTTCCCTCCTCATGTCACTTTAGAAACTACGTTGTTCCCATAGTCAAGTACAGAGGGGTGTACAAAATATGTTCCTTTGGCAGTGCTTCTCTTACGTAAGAAATTCACCATAATTTCGTCTTCCTCTTTCCCCACTATCCCATCAATATAAGCTATACTATGACACTTTTCTGTTTATAAGTGTTAGTTGGAGGTATTTCGGTGAACAATTTATTCTTCCTGCTGGTCCTATCTGTTTCGAGTAGATCGATGGCATGATCGACTTAACCCTACAAAGGTACAAGTTTTCTTAGGCCCGATTGTATAAACCATTTAATCTTAGATCAGAGGTTAAATTGATCCTTGTTTCAGCTGAACTTAGAATTTTGTGTTGTATAAAGTCTAATCTGAGATTAATTTGTCTCAACCTAAGTCAACTTTGACTGAAGAAATTTCTCCGATTAAGTTAGATGATCCAAGTTCAGTTATTTCTTTTCTGTTTGAAATATACGAGTGACAGATTGTGCAAATAAAATATCCATTATTATTAATATTAATAGATATGTTTGGTACATTTATCTATATTTCTTTCAATTTCTTGCCTTAATACACAAACATTCTTATATTTTATAAGGCTCTATCGTGTTCAGCAGTATCAAATAACATAGCCTATAATTATATTATGTTTATAACTACCATTAATTATTAATGGATATGATAGGCACATTCATAAATTTTCAATTAACTGTATTACTAAAGGAAAATTGTCGTTTTATAAAGCCTTATTATGTTTAGCAGTATCAAACACCATAACATGATAACAACTCGGAGAACAGTCAACCTTCTTCTTATTGTCCGCCATTATTTACATTGCACAAAAAACCAGTGTCTCCAACAGAGTGTACGGAAAGTCGCCAAAAAGTAGTTGTAAAGTCGCTGGATTTCTCATTATCAACAAAGAAAGATTAAATTTTGTCACTATGGGGTGCTAAAAAGGTCACTAAATCCCTATTTAAGCAATATAAAAGTTAAAAGAAATTGTTGTTGAAAAAGAGTTAAAGTCGCTAGATTGGCAACACTGAACAAAACTGTATAACAAGGTCCGCGCATCACGTACTTCACCTGTTTATGCGATGTTGCCAAATCCTTTTCACGTGAACTTAGATTGCATTTGACCCAAGGTAATTTGATCGCAGAAAAGTTTTATACAATAGAAGAAGTGTCTGAACTCGGTTCACTTTTCGATCTTCGATCAAAGTTGATCTTTAATCAGGGAGTTTTATACAATTGGGCCTTAAAATAATAAGTTTCAATACTAAAATTTACGAACTGCAAAACTATTATTTCAGGATATAATCTCAACGAAAATACTTACGTATACTTTCTGTCTCCTTTCACTGCTGACTATAATTTAGACTTTGTAAGACTTTGTTTTCATTTAAGAGAAAAAGTTGAAAATAACAGTTTTCATTTCAACGGTAATTACACAGTGTTCCCATTGTTGGCATTCGCAGGCTTTTTGTTGTCCCTCTCGCTTACATTTGCAATGTCAGGCAATGAAGTCAGCATAACAAAATTTTAACAAGTAACTGAGAAAATGTATAATTTTCAATAAAAATCGCGAATGATCGATTTTACACCCACTGATCGACTTTACCCACTTCTACGGTATAGAGGAGAAACAGATAAAAGGAGAGAGAAAATAAGAAGGCAGAATAGAAAAAAAAACAGGAAATGTTATAAAAAAAAGTTAAATGTCACAAGAAATCATCTTCAAACTGAAAGAGGGCAGAAAATTCAAGCAGGGAAGTAGATCGTAGACGGAGTATCGCTTGGGCGGCTTTAATGTGGGACGTCTTTGTGCACCGCTACGCCAACAGGTGTCCGCGGAGGCAGGTGCCTTATTAGGCATTTCATTATCTCCTAGTCACATGCTCGAACCGCATGAGGCCGCCGGGAATCAAACGGGCAATCGATGTCAGTCAGGATGGATCTGACAGCAGCAGGATGCCTATAACACGCTCATCCTTAGCGAGTCACGTGATATTTTACAGCCTGTCATCTAGAATCCTATACAAGACTTCATTATCCCTCGGTTTGACTGTAAGATACATCTTCATAGCAAAGTTAAGCTTTCCAGGTGTTGAAGAGTCTAGTAAAATGTAACAATATCCAACATTTATAGGGATTTCTGATGGTTTAATAATAATATACTAATAATAATATTCCTATTATTATTATTATTATTATTATTATTATTATTATTATTATTGTTATTAAACTAGTTCGATTAATTAAAATGTGTCTCAGTGAAACGCACAGCAGAGTTCGTATAGGTCAGTTTCTGTCAGATGCGTTTCCAATTCACTGTGGGCTAAAGCAAGGAGATGCACTGTCACCTTTACTTTTTAACTTCGCTCTAGAATATGCCATTAGGAAAGTCCAGGATAACAGAGAGGGTTTGGAATTGAACGGGTTACATCAGCTGCTTGTCTATGCGGATGACGTGAATATGTTAGCAGAAAATCCACAAACGATTAGGGAAAACACGGGAATTTTACTGGAAGCAAGTAAAGAGATAGGTATGGAAGTAAATCCCGAAAAGACAAAGTATATGATTATGTCTCGTGACGAGAATATTGTACGAAATGGAAATATAAAAATTGGAAATTTATCTTTTGAAGAGGTGGAAAAATTCAAATACCTGAGAGCAACAGTAACAAATATAAATGATACTCGGGAGGAAATTAAACGCAGAATAAATATGGGAAATGCCTGTTATTATTCAGTTGAGAAGCTTTTATCATCCAGTCTGCTGTCAAAAAGTCTGAAAGTTAGAATTTATAAAACAGTTATATTACAGGTTGTTCTGTATGGTTTGAAAGAGGAACAGAGGCTAAGGGTGTTTGAGAATAAGGTGTTTAGGAAAATATTTGGGGCTAAGAGGGATGAAGTTACAGGAGAATGGAGAAAGTTACACAACACAGAACTGCACGCATTGTATTCTTCACCTGACATAATTAGGAACATTAAATCCAGACGTTTGACATGGGCAGGGCATGTAGCACGTATGGGCGAATCCAGAAATGCGGGTAGAGTGTTAGTTGGAAAACCTGAAGGAAAAAGATCTTTGGGGAGATCTAGACGTAGACGGGAGGATAATATTAAAATGGATTTGAGGGAGGTGGGATATGATGATAGAGACTGGATTAATCTTGCACAGGATAGGGACCGATGGCGGGCTTATGTGAGGGCGGTAATGAATCTCTGGTTTCTTTAAAAGCCATTTGTAAGTCAGTATCAGTAAGGAAAAAGAGATATTAAAATGAAAAATAAGAAATAAAATCAACATTATATTAAAAATCCAATCTTTTTTTTTTACAGCTTGCGTTTCTTGATAAATCTGTGCCAGTTTCCATAGAAACCTTGTATGGCTATCTTCCTTTGTTTCTGAGATAATGAATAATTTATTAAGTAAATTTATCATTGGCAGTATGGGCATTTAATCTTTCCTTGATATTTGTTGACACCATACCTCCTCCTAAGGAAACACAAAACATCCATATGCCGTAGAAGGGATTCGAACAAGGTACCGTGACTTGCAAGACGGCAGTTGCAAGTAATAAAGCCCAGCTCACTGGTAATGAAGACTCTTGAATATGCCGTCAGACCTGAGTTATGGCGGGCACGCACATTGCCTGCCCGCGGACACGAAAGCAGCGTTCTTGGTTCGTATGTGTAACGACTTCCCTTATGAAATTCCATTCGGCAGCTTATCGCTACGACCATCGGGCTTAATTAACACCCATGTGCTCAGCAGGCATTGTTTCATTTTATTACACGACAGCTGTGGGGTCAATGCTTTCAGCTGCACCTTGAGAAGAGCACCTCCAAGTATCTTTAAGCCCACTTGCCTCAAATAGCTGTTCACATGGTAGCATGATAAGACATCAATGAATCTTACTTTTATTTTAGATCTCATTAAAACATGCATGAAATACCGAGCGAGGTGGGCTATAGTAGAAGACTAACTCTTCTTCGAGAGGTGCCAGGTTCAAGGCCCTGTTTTGGGTAATATCATCGGAGTTTTTGATATGAAAACATTTTATGCGACAGCCATAGACTAGATAGGTCTACATGTTTAAGGCATGCCATGAAAAAAATAACGAAATCCATTACGGAAGATAGGTGTTGCGGACCGCGGAGTCAACAATTACCATGGAGACCAGAAATGCGAGGTTTAAGACATACTCCCAACCCGAGGTAAGACAAGTGTCCTACAGGCTTGGAGCTCACATTGTTAGAGGAGAAAAATTCACTCCGGCGCCAATGATCGAACCCGGGTCCTTGGTTCTACGTACCAAGTGCTCTAACCACTGAGCTACGCCGAAGTTCAATCCACAGCACGGATCGAATCCCTCTCCTATAGTGATTTTCCGTTTGTGGCCTGACTCCAAGTTTGACACATATTAAGTCAACTGCCATTATACAAGGAACGCACTCAATTGAGTGACTTGGTGGCCGGGATTCTACAGTAATATGAACTATTGGGCGAAGAATCAACGTAAAGATTAATTTTTGATCCTACAGAATATATCTGTTATGGTAACAATGATTCGATCCGGTGCTGTGGAATGAACTTCGGCGTAGCTTAGTGGTTAGAGCACTTGGTACGTAGAACCAAGAATCCGGGTTCAATCTCTGGCGCCGGAGCGAATTTTTCTCCTCTAATAATCATTGCTACCATAACAGATATATTCTGTAGGATCAAAAATTAATCTTAACGTAGACTGGAGTTCACATATTCAAATTTTCACAGCCCCAAATCCCTTGCAAATACTTGTTTTTACGTACCCTTAAAGTTTCTTCTTCCATTTCCCTCTCATTCATTCCTTCACCCTCCCACTTGCTTCTCTTCCTCTTGTATGTGCTAACTATTATGATGTTCATCGACTTTAAAAACAAAAATCAATATTTTTTCCCTTCATGTCTTTCAAACTTTGGTGACATGATTATTAGATGTAAACTAAGCAAATTCATATAATTCCAACTTGAAAATCGAATTTGGAGGCCCAAATTTTTTTTTTTTATATAAAATAAAATGTTGGACCGACCTAACTCCATTACAAATATTGATCCAGGGTAAAACTTCTTTCGCGAAAATGGAGAATCTTACAAACCAAATTTATTTATTTATCTTGAACCATTCAAAAGATATGACACGTTATATAAGTAGGCCTACTTTAGAAAAAAATATATACACATATTTATATATTATGGGATACAATAATTATAATAGATTAAAAATAATAATTTTTAGTTCATAACATAGTCACACACACAGTCCACATCTGTGGAGTAACGGTCAGCGCGTCTGGCCGCCAAACCAGGTGGCTCGGGTTCGATTCCAGGTCGGGGCAAGTTACTTGGTTGAGGTTTTTTCCGGGGTTTTCCCTCAACCCAATATGAGCAAATGCTGGGTAACTTTCGGTGCTGGACCCCGGATTCATTTCACCGTCATTATCACCTTCATCTCATTCAGACGCTGAATAACCTAAGATGTTGATAAAGCGTCGTAAAATAGCCTACTAAAAAAAACATGGTCACATGTTTAAGCTTTAATTTGGTGCCTCAATGAAGTCTTTTTCCCAATTGGAAGTCTACATTTTGTCCGTCGGAAGGATAATAACTGTCATAAAATGAGAAATAGGGGAAAACAGACACTTAATAGTACATTATGCAACGAGCATATAATGATAGTAATTAAGAAGCGAGTTTGGATATTTATGAAACGAGCGCAAGCGAGTTTCATAATTTTCATACGAGCGTCTTAATTACCATTATAGGCGAGTTTCATACGACTTTTTATGCTCGACCATATTTCTAACTTGAAATTACCGGTATTCAGATGTATACATTTTATTTGTATCTGACAAGATCGGAAGTGACCTTGTTCTAGGTCGTGAATTTTGAGATGTGCGCAGACGCGAAAGTATTGATTTTTTCCGAGGAACAATAATGTCACTGACCTTGTGTAATCCCGTTAAACTTGATAATATTATAATATTTTAACCTTGATTATTGAATTCGACATTGAAAAACGAGATGACAAATTGAATTTATTTGAATATTATTTACAATTAACGCTAATTATTATAGTAACAGAACATAACCTTCTGCGACAGTATTGGATTTCCAGCCTCCGTGACTTTTCGCTAATTCTCTTTCGATTGCATATCCGAGAATAATCGATACTTGCGGTTTTATAACGGTACAAAGCTGACTTGTCATTGGCTGAAGACCTGTACTTTAATGACATGCATTAAAGGCCTGCTACCGAGTGTATAATTAGTATATTTCGGCATGGTCGAGCATAAAATGGAATAAGGTATAAAAATTTTAGTATTATAAAAGCCTAAATAATTATAAAATTATTGAGGTAATGGGTACAAGTTATATATTTTTGAAAATTACAAGAAATGAGCTTCGATATGAGGTTAAAACATTTACGAAATTTTGAAGAAATCTGAAATTTCTAGCGTCAATGAATACCTTAAATTAATCCAATGTCGGCTTTTCCTTTCAAAATTCTGTAATGTTCTTTGAGTGGAATAGTCAATCTCGGAGTGAGACATGTGGTCAAAAGGCTTGGAGCTCACACACTCAGTTTTTTTTTCATGTTTCTCGTCCCATTTCCCTATTTATTCATTAGGTATCTGCAATTCCGAAATTTATAAAAGTATTATTAAATTAGTCAAAGAAAAGAGTAGAAAATTAAAAATAAGAAAGGCATAAACAATGTTTCATACTTTCTCCTCACTTGGTATAGTGAATTAGTGGTTTTGATATACTAATTTTTAAAGAACGGACAGACTGAGTTTTTAATTGACGGTTTTCACATCGACAGAAATGCAAACAGGCCTAAAATAAATACTTAAACAATGTTTTTGTAACAGGATTCGGTTTGGTATTACCCTACATTCGCCACAAAGTCGGGGAAAATCTAGGAAAAGACTCAACAATGTAATAATCGAACCCGCACCCTAATGAAACTTCAAAACATGACTGCAACTCTTCATCCGTATCTACGCCGGTAGAAAATGGTGATAAAATAGTCATGATTCTCATTGTAGTAGAGGAAATGACTCTAAATTCAAGACCACTGTTAAAATGTCCTGAATTGTAGACATAAAATGGCGACAGATACAATATTAATTACGGAAAGATATTTAATTAGCTAGAGTAGGCTATAGATACAACCAATATACATGTACACGCTTCCTAAACCCAAACAAAACAGATGCAATGGAGTAGCAGTGTCTCCTAGCAACCATGCTTTGAACCTACCGTTGCTCTCTTGTCGTATTACAGCGACTACACAACGCACTGCATCCTGTGTATCAGGCACTTACCTGAAACAGAAACAATACGACATTGTTACAATTATGCTAGAGTAAAGGTGTACTGTACACATCAGATGGAGAGCAGGGCGGTAGACAACTCATTCCACAAAACTGACGCTGTAAGATGAACAGTATTAAACTTCGAAAGAAAGAAAGAACTTCTAGTAAATGTTTGAGCAAAATGAAACTCAATTTTATCTTGTCGCTGTTACTAAAATGTGGCGGTAAACAAAAGTAACAGGTATGTCTCTCTCCCATTGGCTATTAGAGACGTAATACAAGCGGAAGAGTAATGTAGTTCCCATATAATTATATACAGGGTGAACCGTAAGTAATGTCATTAATTTCAGGGGGTTATTCTTTGAGATATTTCAAACAAAAAAGTTTAATATAATACCAAAACAACGACACTTTTGACTTGACTAAAATGTTTAAATCTGCCATTTTCAGTGAATATTCTAATCTAGAATTAGTGTATTATTTGTGTTGTGTGATGTTTTAATAAATGAAATTCACACAGTTTTCATGTTTATTTAATTATATTCGGGCCGTCAGTGTTGCCACATTAGGAAATTCACACGAATTTTTTTTTAGTGAATATTCGAACCTAGAATTAGTGTAGGCCTATTATTTATTTGTGTTGTGTGATGTGTTTTAATAACGAAAATCCACACAGTTTTTATGTTTATTCAGTTATGAGTAGGCCTAAGTGATAGAGAAATAAACTCCACATGGCTGCAGTTTAAACACTTGGCATCATGAAATGCGAACTTACTTTTTTTTTTGTATGTACCGGTATTTATTCAATTATCTGGCAAAATCTCGTATCTGGAATTAGCATGGTCGCAATGGTGCTAGTTAAGACGGATTCTACTGAATATATTTACATTAAACATTTCATACCGTGATTTGGGAAAGCTATTGATTTAATTCCCAATATGCTCAGTCAATTTAAGAGAGCAGTGTATTATGATAATAAATGATTGAAACAATTTTAGTTCTGTCCTTTAAATGTACAGAAATTTGATCCGAACAAATGTAACATTTCGTTCCGAAAAGAAATTTTAAAATTTTACATTTGTCCGCATCAAATTTCTGCACATTTAAAGGACAAAACTAAAATTCCTTCAATCATTTTCATAATACATTTTAGATCTTGTAGAATGTTAACAGGGGGTTACTGTGTACATGAAACGCAGAGATATCTTAGTAACAAATGTCTAGGAAACGGCCTGGGTAGCGTAGTCGGTATAATGCTGGTCTTCTGTGCTCGAGGTTGCGGGTTCGATCCCGGCCCAGGTCGATGGCATTTAAATCTGTTTAAATGCGACAGGCTCATGTCAGTAGATTTACTGGCATGTAAAAACTCCTGCGGGACAAAATTCCGGCACATCGGCGACGCTGATATAACCTCTGCGGTTGCGAGCATCGTTAAATAAACCATAATTTAATTTTAATTTTATGTCTAGGACTTAGCAAACAAAATAGGTACGGAACTAGAAGCCGTTGTCTAGTAAGGACGCAATGAAACGAGGGGAAGTATTGTACATAAAAGTTACGTGATCCCACGTCCTTATAAGTCAATTTAGGGACTTACAATCTATGTGAGCTCAAAACCTGTAGTCCACTTGTCTCAATCCGTTTTTTTCCTCCGTTGCAGAAACTTAAGATAATTCCGAAGACGAAAAGCCGAAAATGGACCGACGAAATCTAACAGCTACTACTACATTTACATGAGAGAATGGACAGTGTAGAAAACATAGAGGAACATTAAATAAATAATGGAGAGAGACGGACCGTACAGAAAACTATGTTGCAAGACATTCATCTTACACTTCTATTTCCATGGTAACGCGAGTGAGGTCAAGGCAAACCTTTAATAAGCAAATGTTACAACTTTTCCTTCCTTGTACGTTGAAAATAGACACTTCACATCAAAAACAATACGTATGTAAGTGATATTTGCATTAGTCCCCTCGAAAAAAAAGCTGAAAGTTGGTTCAACGCGAGAATGCGACTAGCAAGGGACGCGTTCTTGAAAGACTGCAAGAGCCTTTCTCCTCGGAATCTAAACACAGGACGCCAAAATGGCACATTTGTCACACAATGAGTCCCTCGCTCCCCATTGCAACCCTGCATGTGGGGGGGGGGTAGGGGGGCATTTCCACCGCAGCGTGGCCGATAAGAGCTTAAGAATGCCCTTGTTTAGGAATCGCCTAGTTCTGCAGAAGCCTCGCACACAAACATGTGCATTGCCAAGCACCTGATTTTCTTGTCAGTCCGCGCCCGTGTTACCATGGGAACTGATCTCTAGACTCAAATGAAAAACGATTTTACGTCTTTTGTAGGATAAAAACATAATACTGTTACTAATACAGATTTATTTTATACAATGTAAGCCTGTATGTAAAGTGACATCAAAAACTTTTCCCTTGCATTTTTAACTAGTCCTCATTGTATCAACGCAGTGCAAAATATTACCATGGCAACTAAAAGCAAAGCCTGCATGGTATAGTGAAAAAAGTACAATAAAAATGTAAGGAAAACGTTTTTGATGTCACTGTATTAGTTCGATGAGCAATAAGATTTCGGGTAAAAAAGGTATGTAATAATGATAGAGCATTGGTGATGGTGATAATGACAATGATAATGATATGACTATGATTATGATTATATTATTATTATTATTATTATTATTATTATTATTATTATTAACATATCATCGTCCCCATAAACGTTTTCGACACATTTTATGTTTCCACTTTGGTATGTAAAAAATATACAACATTTTAATGATAATGATATGACTATGATTGTGATGATTATAATATTATTATTATTGTTGTTATTATTATTACTATTATTATTACTATTATTATTATTATTATTATTATTATTATTATTAACATATCATCGTCCCCATAAACGTTTTCGACTCATTTTATGTTTCCACTTTGGTATGTAAAAAAATATACAACATTTTAATGATAATGATATGACTATGATTATGATGATTATAATATTATTATTATTGTTATTATTATTACTATTATTATTACTATTATTATTATTATTATTATTATTATTATTATTATTATTATTATTATTATTAACATATCATCGTCCCCATAAACGTTTTCGACTCATTTTATGTTTCCACTTTGGTATGTAAAAAAATATACAAAATTTTAATGATAATGATATGACTATGATTATGATGATTATAATATTATTATTGTTATTATTATTATTATTATGATTATTATTATTATTATTATTATTATTATTATTATTATTATTATTATTATTAACATATCATCGTCCCCATAAACGTTTTCGACTCATTTTATGTTTCCACTTTGATATGTAAAGAATTTCCAAAATTTTTGTACCTTGAACAGGTCCGAGTATTGTATTGTATTTATTTACATTAAATCTCACGGTATTCGTACATCGCTTCACAGGTAGAATATGGAATATGTAAAAAAAAATCTTAATAGTACTATTAAGTCTTAATTATAGTCACAGTCTAGTTGAAATATATACAGAAGAGTTTTACAATATAGGTACTAGTACAACACAAGGGATTAGTATCGATACTTAATACAAGACAAATATTCATGAAGTGTTATTGAATGTCATGATTTCACCTACAGAATAGAAGGCGTGAGAAATTAGGTACTTCTTTAATTTGGCCCTAAATAAGCTTATGTCTTGAGTTTGACTTTTATATCGATAGGAAGGCTATTAAAATTTTACTGCCATATAACGCACTCCTTTTTCATAGCAAGATAGATTGGCTCATGGGGTATGAAAGTCATTTTTTTGACGTGTATTTATGCTATGAACTGTCGAATTTGTTACAAAGTTTTCACGATTACATACGAGAAAGATTATTACTGACAAAATATCCTCACAAGCCAATGGCATTATTTGTAGTTTTTTTAAAATGGTCCTACACGATTCCCTAGATTTGGCACCTACTATTATTCTAATTACTCCTTTTGTAGTAGGAATATACTGTTAGTATCTGTGGAATTTCCCAAGAATATTATTCCAAAACTCATTACCGAGTGGAAGTATGTAGACCTAAAGTATATTGTTTTTAAGGTATTGATATTCACTATCTTTTGCATAGATATGATAGTAAAACATGCTGAATTTATGCAAATCAAGCTTCCAGGTATAATTCCCTGGAAAGTTGATTTGAATAATTTTGAAGGAAAAATTGTTCCGGGGACGGGCATGGAACCGGCACCTTTGGTTAAACGTACCAACGCTCTACCAACTGAGCTACCTGGGAACTCTACCAGACACCGATCCAATTTTTCCCTCTATATCCACAGAACTCAACGTGAGCTGACAACCGTCAAGCAACCAACATTGAGTGCACACTAACTCCGTGTGACTTAAATTGTGGTTTTCTGTTAACGAACAGTGACGTGTTTTATGCAAATCAAGCTTTCAGGTAAAGTTGATTTGAATAATTATCGAGGGAAAAATTGTTCTGGGGCCGGGCATCGAACCCGGAGGGAAAAATTGGATCGGTGTCTGGTAAAGTTCCCGGGTAGTTCAGCTGGTAGAGCGTTGGTACGTTTAACCAAAGGTCCCGGGTTCGATGGCCGCGCCCGGAACAATTTTTCCCTCGAAATTATTCATGCTGAATTTAGTTTGGGGTAATTTATTTAATATGATTTTTATAATTTAACACATTATCGATTTGTAAGCCAAGAAATTTGGTTGTTGTTGCTTCTATTAGGGACCTGTTGTTAATTATTGCGCCTCAAATTTGCGAGGTTGGATTTGGGCGGGATTTAAAGTACAAGAAATTACATGCAGAAGTAGAAGTAAGATATAAAATTGCAAGTAGAGGTAGAAAAAGCAGAAGACGTGCATGAAGAGGAGGGAAGAAGACGATAGCTTCTACTCGCTGGAGTTAATTAATCTTATCGTGCTGGCAAGAACGTAATCTAGACCCGTCCGAAGCAGATACCGATCTTCCAAGCAGTCTCTTCGCTCATTAGTCATCGAGGTGGATGCCAGGCGCCTGAATTCACATATTTTTAATTGACCATAATTACAGAATCAGCAGCAACAGTGAAGAGAGTCCGTTCTGCACGGAAACTGTACGACACGCCATCTGAAGTTCTGTTGTAGAGCTCGTTGCTACGGTAATAAGAGTTAGGGAACGATCCTTCATTCTTTTGTTCCGACCGTGAACCTTTCGTAGGAGTTTTGCATCTAAACAAAAGAATAACCACGAGGAATCGTTGTCATGGAAAAACGTAGCAAATCTTCAGCACGAGTACTGCGATTTGAAAGGGCACATCATTAGCAATTATACCCAGTGTACATATGTTTCTTATGGCTAGGCTTCATTTATGGTTGCTAAGTAAAAGCCTGATGCTCCCTTGTTTTAAAAATTGTCAAAACCTGCTAATTTCTAAACATAGTCCAGTGATTCAATACTTCATTCTTTTTACATATGGGTTTCCTATGGCTATGTTAAATTCCTTTGTCCTTCACTCAGAAAAATACAGGATGGATGTGTGTGTGTGTGTGTGTGTATGTATGTATGTATGTATGTATGTATGTATGTATGTATGTATGTATGTATGTATGTATGTATGTATGTATGTATGTATGTATTTTTAGTAGGTTATTTTACGACGCTTTATCAACATCTCAGGTTATTTAGCGTCTGAATGAGATGAAGGTGATAATGCCGGTGAAATGAGTCCGGGGTCCAGCACCGAAAGTTACCCAGCATTTGCTCATATTGGGTTGAGGGGAAACCCCGGAAAAAACCTCAACCAGGTAACTTGCCCCGACCGGGAATCGAACCCGGGCCACGTGGTTTCGCGGCTAGACGCGCTAGCCGTTATTCCACAGGTGTGGACTGTATGTATGTATGTATGTATGTATGTATGTATGTATGTATGTATGTATGTATGTATGGATGTATGTATTTTTTATAATATTTATTAGGGCATGCCCCGTTACATAATTTTAGTAATACTACAAGCTTCGAGAATATAATATCTACACATTTACACACTAGTGATATATGCATGTATTGGGGATCATCAGTGTGGTTTTAGGCGTAAGAGATCGACTACTGATCAGATTTTTTTGTATTCGACAGATATTGGAGAAGAAATGGGAGTATAAAGGTACAGTACATCAGTTATTCATAGATTTCTAAAAGGCATTTGAATCGGTTAAGAGAGAAGTTTTATATAATATTCTAATTGAATTTGGTATTCCCAAGAAACTAGTTCGATTAATTAAAATGTGTCTCAGTGAAACTTACAGCAGAGTCCGTATAGGCCAGTTTCTATCAGATGCATTTCCAATTCACTGCGGGGTAAAGCAAGGAGATGCACTACCACCTTTACTTTTTAACTTCGCTCTAGAGTATGCCATTACGAAATTTCAGGATAACAGGCAGGGTTTGGAATTGAATGGGTTACATCAGCTGTTTGTCTATGCGGATGACGTGAATATTTTAGGAGAAAATCCGCAAACGATTAGGGATAACACGGGAATTTTACTTGAAGCAAGTAAAGAGATAGGTTTGGAAGTAAATCCCGAAAAGACAAAGTATATGATTGTGTCTCGTGACCAGAATATTGTACGAAATGGAAATATAAAAATTGATATTTATCTTTCGAAGAGGTGGAAAAATTCAGATATCTTGGAGCAACAGTAACAAATATAAATGACACTCAGGAGGAAATTAAACTCAGAATAAATATGGGAAATGCCTGTTATTAATCGGTTGAGAAGCTTTTGTCATCTAGTCTGCTGTCAAAAAATCTGAAAGTTAGAATTTGTAAAACAGTTATATTACCGATGTTCTGTATGATTGTGAAACTTGGACTGTCACTTTGAGAAAGGAACAAAAATTAAGGATGTTCGAGAATAAGGTTCTTAGGAAAATATTTGGGGCTAAGAGGGATGAAGTTACAGGAGAATGGAGAAAGTTACGCAACACAGAACTGCACGCATTGTATTCTTCACCTGACATAATTAGGAACATTAAATCCAGACGTTTGAGATGGGCAGGGCATGTAGCACGTATGGGCGAATCCAGAAATGCATATGGAGTGTTAGTTGGGAGACCGGAGGGAAAAGGACCTTTGGGGAGGCCGAGACGTAGATGGGAGGATAATATTAAAATGGATTTGAGGGAGGTGGGATATGATGGTAGAGACTGGATTAATCTTGCACAGGATAGGGACCGATGGCGGGCTTATGTGAGGGCGGCAATGAACCTTCGGGTTCCTTAAAAGCCATTTGTAAGTAAGTGATATATACATGGGTTTCTGATGACTTGGGTATTTAGTTCACTGTATTAGATTTGAAGTATCTATTTTTAAATAGATGAAATATTTCAAATAATTTTGTACTAATACACTTTTGTTCACTGGTCATTCTTTCGAATACGAAACTCCTTATTTTTAGATTTTGTCTTTTGTTCTCTAGGATAGGACATTCGAATAATAATGTTCAACCGTTTATTCACCTATATCACAAACACAAATGGATTTATCAATTATTGTAAAACGCTTTAGATAGGCTCTTGTTTTCCCATGTCCTGTTATAATAGCTGCGATATTAGGAGTGGTATTAATTTATAAGATGGGTTCTCCTGTTATGGCCATGTTCCTGATATGACCACCCCCCTATTGTGAGTTAGTTAACCAAAAAATCCGCTAAATTGCAGCAGTATCCAGTGAAAGGGCATCCTGGTATGTCACTTGATCGTTTTCCATCCAGTCAGGTTGGGCAATATGGCGTCAGTTGCCTGTTTTGCGATTTTTATGTGACCTCTTCTTATTTTTCTCTGGTAAGTGTCCTTTGTTTTATGCATGTTTTTCAAAGACTTGTTTCATGAAAACCATAGTACTCCATTCAGTTTTTAATGTTCTGTTGATTGGTGTTGTCGTTGATGGCGTATCTTTTACGAGTTGTTCATAATCAAACGATTTTCGTGAAAGCTTACCTGCTCCTGATATGGCCGTATCAAATGCACCATGGCCATAACAAGTTCATTTCACTTTTATTTTTTCACCTAACAAATTTACATGCCTTACACCTGGGATTACGCAAAAAAATTTGTATTTTAAGAAAAACAATTTAATTTTTTACGGAAAAACCTGTTTTGACTACACTTTTGAATTATAAAAAAATATTATTAAGTGTTATTTTTATTCATTTTACACCAAAATTATTTAATTTTAACACAACTGTGCTATCAAACTGAAAACAATCACGATTTGTAGAACGTGGAACAAGGGTGGCCAAATCATGTGCACATGTTCGCTTCCGAGTGATGTAAGGGGTTGTTGGACAATAACTTCATTTAGGTCAAAATTACATACATTCTTACTTAACAGATTAATTGCTGATTAATATTTGTTACTTATAATGAAACTAACATCTGTCCATTCTTATTATTATCCTCAATTTCTCTAAATAGATTTACAAAACCTCTAATGGCAATTACAATAATATTTTCATTATAAAAATATATTTTAGATTTATATATATATATTTTTTTCTCCCTGTAACATAGTCTTAGTAAGCTTATATCAAATTAATTTTCATCATTTTGCTAGCTATCTCAAATATTAAATTAATTATAATTGATTGAATTAAATTAGCTCATAAATTAAGTTACTACTTTACCTTATAGGTTTATCTAAATTTAAATAAATAAGTAGTCTACTAGTCGTTAAAATTGAAGGATATTGCTGGAGAACCTTTTAAGTGTAGTGTAAATATTCGTAATTTAAATATGTATTGTATTGATTAAGGCTGGTTGAGTGGAAGAGAAGGCCTTATGGCCTTAACTCTGCCAGCTAAAATAAAACATTATTATTATTATTATTATTAGGTAGACTTTCGGAATTTGGGACTTTTTGGACAATTAAAGCTATTTTTATGGGGAAAGGAAGCTGTTTTAAGAAAGTCCATTAGACTGAGAACGAGTAAGAAAAAAGTGGTTTACATTTTTTTTCAAAATGGCGGCTAGAAAAATTCTCAAACCTTAGCATGGCCATATCAGGGACACCTACCTTATTTGTTTTTAGTCTGTATGTACAGTATGTATGTATTATAACACACGTTGTGTAAGAGGTTTTTTTTTTTGTATTTAATTTAGAATAATCATAAATATAATGAAATTCCTCTGGATTCAGAATCAAGGGCTATAAATGTATGCAAGCGCCCACCGGAAGCAGACCTAGTTCAGCTGATATTCAGATCGCGAATACCGCCTCGCCGAGCAATGCCTGGCTAATGGATGATATTACTTTTAAAGCACGAGACAGCTTTTATTGCGAGAGCTTCGGGGTTTGTATTATTTCGGAGGTAAATGAGGTATACGGAAGTATTGTGGGACACGAGCAAACGAAAACAACGCAATTCCCTTGGCCCACGCAGAATGAAAAACACATTAGCGCGCCAGAGAGAAACTCTACAACGAGTGAAACACGTGGAAAGATTTATGGAAACTTCGTACCAAAATCATCCAGCTATTCCTTGCAAAATATTCACATTTATGACTCGTTTTGTGTACTTCGCCTTTTCGTTTAAAGTTTTCTTCAAGAAAGTTCGTTTACTGTGCTCGTTGTTGTAGCTCAAGTGGTACAGTTTCTAGCCACAAATTTTATTTGTGCCAAGTTTGAAGTTCATGAAACAAGTTTAATAAATAGTTCAAATATATGAAACGGGTAAAATTTCTACACATTTCATACGTAAAATTTAATGAAGATTCGGAATATGTAAATTATAATATAGGGTGCCATTTAAAAAAGTAAAGTTTACTATCACACCCTGTATATCTGAATAACAAACTTTTTTCGAACATTGTTATCATATTGTAAGGTTTATCTCCAACAGCTTTTGTATAAAACTTTTTCTTATAAAATTAAAATTTAAGAATTTATTAGCAATATTCCATATGAGCACCTGTCAAGTTTGGTTAGTGATAGTGTTTTGTTTAGTTTTGTAGGTTTTGTCAACATGATTTTACATACTTATTTGTGTCAAGTTTGAAGTCCACGAAAAAGTTTAATAAATAGTTAAAATATATGAAACGGGTAAAATTTCTACACACTTCATACGTAAAATTTAATTAAGATTCGGAATATGTAAATTATAATATAGGGTGCCATTTAAAAAGTAAAGTTTACTATAACACCCTGTATATATGAATAACAAACTTTTTACGACATTGGTATGATATTATAAGGTTTATCTCCAAAAGCTTTTGTATAAAGCTTTGTTATAAAAATTAAAATTTAAGAATTTATTAGCAATATTCCATATGAGCACCGGTTGTCAAGTTTGGTTAGTGATAGTGTTTTGTTTAGTGTTATGGCCTTCTCAACATGATTTTACATACTTATTTGTGTCAAGTTTGAAGTCCATGAAACAAGTTTAATAAATAGTTAAAATATATGAAACGAGTAAAATTTCTACACACTTCATACGTAAAATTTAATTAAGATTCGGAATATGTAAATTATAATATAGGGTACCATTTAAAAAAGTAAAGTTTACTATCACACCCTGTATATATGAATAACAAACTTTTTTCGACATTGGTATGATATTGTAAGGTTTATCTCCAACAGCTTTTGTATAAAACTTTGTTATAAAAATTAAAATTTAAGAATTTATTAGCAATATTCCATATGAGCACCGGTTGTCAAGTTTGGTTAGTGATAGTGTTTTGTTTAGTGTTATGGCCTTCTCAACATGATTTTACATACTTATTTGTGCGAAGTTTGAAGTCCATGAAACAAGTTTAATAAATAGTTAAAATACATGAAACGGGTAAAATTTCTACACATTTCATACGTAAAATTTAATTGAAATTCGGAATATATAAATTATAATATAGGTTGCCATTAAAAAAATAAAGTTTACTATCACACCCTACTTTTTTTCGAACATTAGTATCATATTGTAAGTTTTATCTCCAACAACATTTGTATAAAACTCTTTTTTCATAAAATTAGAATTAAGTAAGTTATTAGCAATACTCCATACTTATTGTTTACCCTGTACATTAAATTGGCATGTGTTTGAAGTTTAGGTAAAGTTGTATTCAATAAATTGTAACTTATACCGAAATTATCCTACTATAGCCAAATTACCCCGACCGACATTATGGCCTGACATTTTTTCAAATTTTTTTCTTTGTTGTTTAACGACGTTGTATCAATTACTAGATGATTAGAGACGAAGGAATTGGTGACAGCGAGATGGTATTTGGCGAGATGAGGCCTAGGATTCGTCATAGATTACCTGACATTCGCCGTATGGTTGGGGAAAACCTCGGAAAAACGCAACCAAGTAATTAGCCAAAGCGGGAATTTAACCATGCTCGAGCGTAACTTCGGGATCAGCAGGTAAATGCACTACCATCTGAGCTATTCCGGTTGCTCATTTTGTACATTAAAGGACTTCAAGTTACAATAAAAGCTCTTTGTAGAAATTAGACCTGATTTCTCTGCAATTTCAGACGAGGTAATGAACAGTAATAAGAAGCTGCCCTCGAGGAGTGGAAGTTCCCTCAGAAGGCACGCAAAGGAGCTGGAATAACGTGAAAGGGTGACCATGAGCTGCAGATTAGCATGGAAGCAGGTGCGAATAACTTTGGGTTAATTTTGTAGCAGGAATTTTTTCTGACGCCCGCAGCAGATTTGCAAAAAAAAGGAGAAATGTTTATTGTCCTTGTAAAGCGCTTGGTTGCTCACAAGTCGTGCAAAGTCCCGCCCTGTAGGGCCTCCCATACTTATGTGGCATTATGCAAAGTTTTGGGCCTCCAAGCCCAGTTGCTGGAATAACCTCTTCACTGTCTAACAGAACCCAAACTTCACACTGTAGTGTTTGAGATTGTGACATTTTTATATCCCACACATGAAAATCCAATTTTATTTCATTCATGACTTTCAACTGTTTTGTAACTAACTTCTTTTAAACTTAACTTCAGAAATTGATCAAATTCCTGTTTCCATAGCAACATAGTAATAATACTGCATTTCTTCAATTTAATTCACGACTTTCAACTGTTGTGCAACTAATTTCTTTTAAGCTTAATTCCAGAAACCGATCAAATTCCTGTTTCCATAGCAACACAGTAATAATACTGCATTTCTTCAATTTAATTCATGCCATTCAAGATCAAATTCCTGTTTCCATAGCAACATAGCAATAATACTGCATTTCTTCAATATAATTCATACCTTTCAAGATCAAAATCCTGTTTCCATAGCAACATAGTAATAATACTGCATTTCTTCAATTTAATTCATGACTTTCAAGATCAAATTCGTGTTTCCATAGCAACATTGTAATAATGCTACATTTCTTCAATTTAATTCATGACTTTCAACTGTTGTGTAACTAATTTCTTTTAAGCTTAATTTCAGAAACAGATCAAATTCCTGTTTCCATAGCAACATAGTAATAATACTGCATTTCTTCAATTTAATTCATGACTTTCAACTGTTGTGTAACTAATTTCTTTTAAGCTTAATTTCAGAAACCGATCAAATTCCTGTTTCCATAGCAACACAGTAATAATACTGCATTTCTTCAATTTAATCCATGCCATTCAAGATCAAATTCCTGTTTCCATAGCAACATAGCAATAATACTGCATTTCTTCAATATAATTCATGCCTTTCAAGATCAAAATCCTGTTTCCATAGCAACATAGCAATAATACTGCATTTCAATATAATTCATGCCTTTCAAGATCAAATTCCTGTTTCCATAGCAACATAGCAATAATACTGCATTTCTTCAATATAATTCATGCCTTTCAAGATCAAATTCCTGTTTCCATAGCAACATAGCAATAATACTGCATTTCTTCAATATAATTCATGCCTTTCAAGATCAAATTCCTGTTTCCATAGCAACATAGCAATAATACTGCATTTCTTCAATATAATTCATGCCTTTCAAGATCAAATTCCTGTTTCCATAGCAACATAGTAATAATACTGCATTTCTTCAATTTAATTCATGACTTTCAATATCAAATTCGTGTTTCCATAGCAACATAGTAATAATGCTGCATTTCTTCAATTTAATTCATGACTTTCAACTATTGTGTAACTAACTTCCTTTAAGCTTAATTTCAGAAAACAATCAAATTCCTGTTTTCATAGTAACATAGTAATAATACTGCATTTCTTCAATTTAATTCATGACTTTCAAGACGAAATTCCTGTTTCCATAGCAACATAGTAATAATACAGCATTTCTTCAATTTGATTCATGACTTTCAAGATCAAATTCCTGTTTTCATAGCAACATAGCAATAATACTGCATTTCTTCAATATAATTCATGCCTTTCAAGATCAAATTCGTGTTTCCATAGCAACATTGTAATAATGCTACATTTCTTCAATTTAATTCATGACTTTCAACTGTTGTGTAACTAATTTCTTTTAAGCTTAATTTCAGAAACAGATCAAATTCCTGTTTCCATAGCAACATAGTAATAATACTGCATTTCTTCAATTTAATTCATGACTTTCAACTGTTGTGTAACTAATTTCTTTTAAGCTTAATTTCAGAAACCGATCAAATTCCTGTTTCCATAGCAACACAGTAATAATACTGCATTTCTTCAATTTAATTCATGCCATTCAAGATCAAATTCCTGTTTCCATAGCAACATAGCAATAATACTGCATTTCTTCAATATAATTCATGCCTTTCGAGATCAAATTCCTGTTTCCATAGCAACATAGCAATAATACTGCATTTCTTCAATATAATTCATGCCTTTCAAGATCAAATTCCTGTTTCCATAGCAACATAGCAATAATACTGCATTTCTTCAATATAATTCATACCTTTCAAGATCAAATTCCTGTTTCCATAGCAACATAGCAATAATACTGCATTTCTTCAATATAATTCATGCCTTTCAAGATCAAATTCCTGTTTCCATAGCAACATAGTAATAATACTGCATTTCTTCAATTTAATTCATGACTTTCAAGATCAAATTCGTGTTTCCATAGCAACATAGTAATAATGCTGCATTTCTTCAATTTAATTCATGACTTTCAACTGTTGTGTAACTAACTTCCTTTAAGCTTAATTTCAGAAAACAATCAAATTCCTGTTTTCATAGTAACATAGTAATAATACTGCATTTCTTCAATTTAATTCATGACTTTCAAGACGAAATTCCTGTTTCCATAGCAACATAGTAATAATACAGCATTTCTTCAATTTGATTCATGATTTTCAAGATCAAATTCCTGTTTTAATAGCAACATAGTAATAATACTGCATTTCTTCAATTTCATTCATGACTTTCAAGATCAAATTCCTGTTTCCATAGCAACATAGTAATAATACTGCATTTCTTCAATTTCATTCATGACTTTCAAGATCAAATTCCTGTTTCCATAGCAACATAGTAATAATACTGCATTTCTTCAATTTAATTCATGACTTTCAAGACCAAATGCCTGTTTCCATAGCAACATGGTAATAATACTGCATTTCTTCAATTTAATTCATGACTTTCAAGACCAAATGCCTGTTTCCATAGCAACATGGTAATAATACTGCATTTCTTCAATTTAATTCATGACTTTCAAGACCAAATTCCTGTTTCCATAGCAACATAGTAATAATACAGCATTTCTTCAATTTGATTCATGACTTTCAAGATCAAATTCCTGTTTTCATAGCAACATAGTAATAAAACTGCATTTCTTCAATTTCATTCATGACTTTCAAGATCAAATTCCTGTTTCCATAGCAACATAGTAATAATACTGCATTTCTTCAATTTAATTCATGACTTTCAAGACCAAATTCCTGTTTCCATAGCAACATAGTAATAATACAGCATTTCTTCAATTTCATTCATGACTTTCAAGATAAAATTCCTGTTTTCATAGCAACATAGTAATAATACTGCATTTCTTCAATTTCATTCATGACTTTCAAGATCAAATTCCTGTTTCCATAGCAACATAGTAATAATACTGCATTTCTTCAATTTAATTCATGACTTTCAAGACCAAATGCCTGTTTCCATAGCAACATGGTAATAATACTGCATTTCTTCAATTTAATTCATGACATTCAAAGTCGCATAACGTCCTTAATTTTCATTTAAGAAGCATAAATAAAATTCCTATTTTCACAGCAACATAATAATAACATAATAATTAATATTTCAACGTAGAACAGCAAACAGTGATGTTAAATGAAATAAGACACTCAGAACACATGTCAACTGTTACAGTAGATGAAAAGAATTCCACATTATATTGCTAACTATACTCTAAATATGGTTTAAACAGGGTTCATTGTCTCCTGTGTCGCCTCATGAAGTCTTCGCCACTGGAATAATCCATACCTGTAACTCGATATTCTTCTTCGATCACTTCCCGGCGCGTTACATAAACATGGCTTCCGTGACAAGTGTCATGTGAATTTTTTACCAGCGTATGCTATTATTTAAGTGGTCTTCTCATTGCAGCAGTAACTATAAGAAAACATTTCTCTTCCTAATCCGAAGTACTCGCCTATATACCTTACATTCGGGAAAAACTTTCAACAGTCGAAATTTTTTAACTAAGGAATATTGATATATCCTTCTTTATAAACAAAAGCGAAATCGGTCACCATAGTAAAGAGCATGTTATTTTAAAAATAGTTACTCAATGTTAGGTGATAAAAAGTTTAGGATAATATTCTCTATTGCGAATTTTTAACAGCTATTCCAGTTGTAACAGATGTTACATTTTCACTATTTTCAAACTCTATATATTGAAAATGAAACGATTTTCGTCAACTTTTATTATTAGTATCTATTTAGAACATCAGTATCATTTTACAGCAGGAAAAGTCATTGAATAAAATGTATTATTACCGCACAAAAATAAAACAAAAAGGTTCCGTCACGGATGTTACAAGATTTGTGAACTCACTTCACACCTTATTAACAAAAAGTGTGGAACTCAGGTCTCTGCTTCAAGCAAAAAGAGATTCATTCTCATAGCGTCCATGTGAAAGCTATGCAAATCTCATGATATCCAATTACTTCACAAAAACATAATCGGTATAGTAAGGTACGTTACAAGAGCGGTATGTTGAAGTTTTGATCTTCGAGGAAAAGTTTGAAAAAGCGAAACGTAGTTGAGCTTTTTTAATTTCCGAGAATTGAAAAAAAACATACCGCTCGTGTATCGTACATTATTTTCTGCGAAGATCGTTTATTACATACCTGAAAGAGAAATTTCTAATTAGTTGCAATGAAATTTCCATCTTGGTTTCTGTTCAATGACGGCAAATTTGCAAAACAAAAATATCTATCTTCAACATTGTTGCCTTAAAATATTTTCTGTGTTTACTATACTCCAGCAGGCCGTGACAGATGTCTGTCTTTCCCCCCCCCCCCCGTCTATGATGAGTCTAGAATCTTGTTGATTTTTCACGGCTTCCTTAATGTTACTTGCATCACGAATGCAGTAACTTTAGTGGAGTTGTAGACTTTACTTAATTTTTGTAAATATTTAAAAACAATAATTAACAGTGCAATTTAGGTGAAATTGCAGTGGTAAGTTTCCAATTTATAATTATTACTATATTGAACGTCTCTATAAATAATATGTTAAAAGCCTAAAGCAGTAAAATCAATATGTCACTTAAGCGATAAGAAGAGGGAAATTGTTATGTGTGTTAGGTTGGGAATACTGAATGTGGAATTTTGGACTTACCGCGGATTGGTTTTGTGCGGAAGCCAAGCAAATACGCACGATCTCGCACAAAATATTTTTCTTTCGAAAATAAAACATTAGAATATTTAAATTTAGAGCTTGACCTAAGTCTTATACTAATACTAAACAAATATTTCTGAAAAAGACTTTTGTGCGAGATCGTGCGTATTTGCTTGTTTTCCGCACAGAACCAATACGCGGTAAGTGTGAAATACCACATTCAGTATTCCCAACGTAACACACATAACAATTTCCTCTTCTTACCGCTTAAGCGCGACATTCATTTTACTGCTTTAGGCTTTTAACATATTATTTTTAGAGACGTTTAACATAGTAATAATTATAAATTGAAACTTACTACTGCAATTTCACCTAAATTGCAATGTTAATTATTGTTTTTAAATATTTGCAAAAATTAAGTAAAGTCTACTACTCTACGAAATTTATTGCATTCCTGATACAAGTAACATTAAGGAAGCTGTGAAAAAATCAACAAGATTCCAGATGCCGATGTTATTACTGCAATATGTTATATAAATAATATTGTTAAAATATTAAAATGAAAAATAAATCATTACATAACCTTACCGTTTGTTTTAAGTTCGCATTTATAGACTGGGGAAAAAAAAGACAGACGTATATCACGGCCTGCTGGAGTATAGTAAACACAGAAAACATTTTATAGCAACAATGTTGAAGAAAGATATTTTGGTTTTCCGAAGTTGCCGTCATTAAACAGAAACCAACATGGAGATTTCATTGCAACTAATTAGAAATTCGTCTTTCAGGTACGGAATAAACGATCTTCGCACAAAATAATGTACGATACACGAGCGGTATGTTTGTTTTCATGTTCTCGGAAATTATAAAAGCTCAACTACGTTTCGCTTTTTCAATCTTTTCCTCGACCATGAAAACGTCAACATACCGCTCTTGTAACGTATATTACTATTTCATTGGAATTCCCAGTTTGTCCGAAATCGCTGTTAAAATGTCAGGTAAAAAATTCAGTTTTGATAAATCTCAGTATCGGTTGGTGGTAAAGCCTACCTATTTTTGAAAGGGTTGTTCAACAAGGAAATTTATGCGCGTATACGTTGAAGAGTCATTGTCCTTCGTAAGCCCCCACAAAAGTTAGATTGCGGAATTTAAGGGGAGAAAAACGGAGACCAAATTTGAACACAGTTTCAAAACATCTGTTTTTGTGACCACTCGAGAAAATATAGAATCCGTGCGTTATATAATTTTGGAGGATAGAGGAACTAGGTTCAGATGTGTATTACAAAGACAGTTTGTTATGAATGAGTCTTTCACGTCATTTTACAGCAAAACTTTGGTACGAAAAAATTATCCGGTAAATGTACTTTTAAACCCCTAAAAATTCGAATAAAAATTAATAAGGATCGTAACTAACAAAACTGTAATTCACGTTTCAGGAAAAAGGAAAATAATTTACTTACCATCACAACCATTTTTCTAAAGAACGATATGTTTATTCAGCCATTGAACGCAATAATTTATTTTTATAAATAAATGCTTTAAAGTTACTTTTTCCACCTAATGACATATTTTAAGAATTTGATGTTCCATCTTTCTTCCAGGGAGATGTTCAATTATAAAGGAAGGGAATATGTCTGTCTCACAAGCCAACATTTGCTTTTGCGGCTGGGCGAAATCACGAAAAACCAAGGGCACGGTGAATAAATTATTTTTCTATAGACGAGTTAATTTATTCGTCTTACTTTGAGAGTATAATAATTAATTTCCGGAAAGAATTGGATCACAGAAAGTCGACTGAATCACACTGATCGTACACCCACACCTATGGTGCTGCTTTAGTTTCCACGGGTCGGACCGTCGTGAAAACACAACACCAGGCTACCTTCTGACGACTCTTTTCCATGAACCCCGCTCACTTGCTCACAACTGTGTAAGATACGAAGTTTATTTCTTTGTTGAAGTAGAATAAAATTAATAAGTTCTACTTTATTCCATGCTTTGTCTGCGAGAGACCTCTGAAATTTTACTCATCATCCTATAGAGACGTACGAAATGTCAACCGAAGAGTTGCACAACAGGTAGTCTACAACTTTTCGCACAGCAGTGACTTTGCAGAAGACAGACAAGAACAGGACACCAACACGAGATCACGGGAAAGCACTGTAAGGGGGGGGGGTGGAAAAGAAAAAAAAACTTTTAAGGACAAACGAAAAATGAAGAAAAACTAAAAGCACATTGCCTTTCCTAATAAGATGGTGTTAACGGTGATAACAGCCACAATTATAATGTAACGATGACAAAAATCGCATGTCAAAGGTAACGATGGTATGATGATAATTACTGCATAATAATGGTTATGGTGGTGTGATATTGGTAATCATGGTGTGCTAATAGTAATTATTGATATGATAATGGTAATTATAGTCCATTTACGGTGTGAGAGTGGTAATTGTTGTGTGATAATGGTAATTATAGCGTAGTAAGGGTAATTATAGTATAGTTAGGTGTAAAAGTGATAGTTATTATGGTGTGGTAATGGTAATTATGGTGTGATAATAGTGCTAATAGTAATTATTGGCATGATAATGGTAATTATAGTGTGATAAGGGTAATTATAGCCTGTTTATGGTGTGATAATGGTAATTATGGTGTGATAATGGTAATTATAGCGTGGTAAGTGTAATTATAGTCTAGTTACGGTGTGATAGTGGTAATTATGGCGTGATAATGGTAATTATAGCGTGGTAGGGGTGATTACAGTATAGTTATGGTGTGAAAGTGATAATTATGGTGTCATAATAGTGCTAATAGTAATTATTGGTATGATAATGGTAATTATAGTGTGATATGGGTAATTATAGTCTGTTTATAGTGTGATAGTGGTAATTATGGCGTGATAATGGTAATAATAGCGTAGTAAGGGTGATTATAGTACAGTTATGGTGTGAAAGTGATAATTATGGTGTGATAATGGAAATTATAACGTAGTAAGGATAATTATAGTACAGTTATGGTGTGAAAGTGATAATTATGGTGTGATAATGTTAATTATAGCGTCAATAATTTATGATCTAGACGTTTGGGTCAGAGATGGTCCTGTGTGCGAAGAAAAGAAGAAGAGGAATATTCTTGCGAAGTCTCAAACAAGTGGTACTGTGGTAGGTGACCACCTGAGAGACACCTGCTGCACGTGGCCTGCAAGTTCATTACCACTGCGAGCGGACAAATATATTATCAGTAATAAAAATTCTAAACAGGCTTAATACATATATAAAATATGGAATAATGACGCACTCGTGTTAGGAGCAGACTCGGGGGTTCTATACAACTGCACCATGAGGGTGGGGGTGGTGTGCATGAAGCCTATATTTCTATATTACCCCTCCAGATTCACAATTGTAAGTAACGAGTTTCAGTATATTTCCTGATATCCCTTGTAATGACCGCGGGATAACACGCTACTAAACCCATTAAATGGGCCCCACACAAAAAAATCATAAATAATTTTAGTACACTAATAAGTCAATATTATCACTAGAGTCTAGCTCGACCCCTGTTGTGGCAGCCATTTGCAAATCGAGAGCGGGATAGTGTTTTGTGCCCATTTGGTACTACACAACACATGGGGCTCGCTGCAACCTGCTCTATGTTACAAATATGTAGCTACAGTCATAAGCAACACAGATGAACTTCTTCCATTGTTCCTGGAGTTGATTATCTTTATTTATTTTCTGTGAAATTGCTGAACTTTTCATTGAAAACAGCATTCTAATAGTAAACTTGAGGTTTAACATTAAAATACCTCCTTCATTTGTTTCATATCGGTTGCTTTGGCAACGCTTTTTTTCTAAATGTAAGAAATTCATATACGTTTTGAAGTAGAATGTCATCTGTCAGCCGAGGTCCACCTTTAGAAGAAGTCGATCTATGAGTCTACAGTCAACTATTTCAAGCTGAAATATGCCTTAATTCACGTTGAGGTATTCGGCTTGCTCATAGGTTTTCGAGGGACTATACCACCTTTTTTCGAAGAATTTCGACGGAATTTTGTTCTGCCAAAATTTTTGAGGGATGACATTGTGATAATTGTGTTAAAAAAATCCTGCCAAATCCTAATTAATCACATGGTGCCACATTAATAGCAATTGTAATTTTTCACGCCATTTTCTTTGTTTCCCTTTTTAAAAAATTTAATACCTATGTTTACATATGTATAATAATTTTTTTGAGGATATACTGAGTCCATAAGGTCTACGCTCAATGGGGCGCAGTTCAGTATTATTATATTATTATTATTATTATTATTATTATTATTATTATTATTATTATTATTCAATTCCAAAAGATATGTTACAACTTAGAATAAATATACGACAACTTAAATGTAATTGTAATAGTGGTATAGTGCCGCTGGATTTATATCTGTTACAAATATTGAATTGTACACGAGAGCTATTTGCCCTTTCCTACTGGCTAAATGACTTATTATCATTACCAAGAAATAGCGTTTTGCACCACTAAAAAGAGCATGAAATATATACGGTAAACCTTAAATAATGTGTTCCATTTCACAGAGTTATTCTTTAAAATATTTCAAAGGAAAAAGAAGTTCAATATAATTTTGCTCCTTTTTGTTTCCTTTCTGAAATAAAAATTGTGTCATATGAAAAATTTCAAAGAGTGTTTTAGGAAAGACGTTGATTAATTTATCTCCAATGTGGTGGGTCAATTTAACAGAACAGTGTATTATGATGATAAGTGACTGAAATAATTTAGTTTTGTGCTTAAAATGTGCAGAAATTTTATCCGAAAAAATGTAAAATTTTTTAATTCTTTTGCCGAAACAAAAGTCACGTTTGTTAGTATCAAATATCTGCACATTTAAAGGACAAAACTAAATGTCTTTCAATGATTTATTATCATAACGCATTGCTCTCTTAAATCAATTTTTCTCTTCAATAGGAAGCAAAAACGAGCAAAATTGCATGTAATTCTTTTGTTTGAAATATCTCAAAGAACAACAACGTGAAATGAATAACATTAACTTACGATTCAACCTGTATTGTCACAAGTAGTTTTAGACTCTATCCTCCATCTTATCGTCTATGAATAGCCTCTGTAGTTTAAAAGGAACGTTAAACAAAGAATTACAATTACAATTATAATGTAATCGTCTATGAATAGGCTCTGTAGTTTAAAAGGAACGTTAAATAAAGAATTACAATTACAATTATCATTTTATCGTCTATGAATAGCCTCTGTAGTTTAAAAAGAAAGTTAAATAAAGAACTACAATTACAATTGTCATCTTATCGTCTATGAATAGCCTCTGTAGTTTAAAGAATTACAATTACAATTATCATCTTATCGTCTATGAATAGCCTCTGTAGTTTAAAAGGAACGTTAAATAAAGAATTACAATTACAATTATCATCTTATCGTCTATGAATAACCTCTGTAGTTTTAAAGGAACGTTAAATAAAGAATTACAATTACAATTATCATCTTATCGTCTATGAATAGGCTGTATCGTCTGTGGTTTAGAATAGTTTGCTCCTGTTACTGGCGGTTAGCACAGTGTCGTATGTGAAGATAGAAGTATGCCTGATATGGACTAACAGCGAAGAAACATTTATGATCTACGCGAGATTCGAACTCATGTTCATGAGGTGCACACACCGCCAAAATTATGCTACAGTATAACCGTTGCATTGGCTGATCCATCACATCTCTATGTGCTATAGAATAAATATCTAAAAACTGAGCATTTCCACTCAGTTTCTACAGCCAAAGAACTTGCTTCTTTATATCCCGAGCGAAGTCAAGTAACCCCGCCGCAGCCAGACGTCACAGGTTGCTCATTGTGTAAGCGTCTCCATTATCAAGAACCTCTCCAGTACTTTGTCCCAGTCACAATGGCTCCATGCTGCATTGTTCCATTATAACAAGCGTACTGTCAGTAATTGGTAGGAATGTGCTGGCGGGCTTGCAGCAATACCTCAAGGAGTTGGCGGTTTTGGATTATTTTGGATTCGTATACTTATCGAGCATTATTACCACCACCATCATTACAATCATTATCATCTTCCACTGTGCCTATTATTCTTATTCTCTCTTACTGTTGTCTACCACCACAATTATTATTCTTACTCTATATCCCGTACTCCTATCTTAATATTCTTTACCATCTGCCCTTTTCCCTCACTTACTTACTTATTTACTTACTGGCTTTTAAGAAACCCGGAGTTTCATTGCCGCCCTCACATAAGCCCGCCATTGGTCCCTATCCTGAGCAAGATTAATCCAGTCCCTACCATCATATCCCACCTCCCTCAAATCCATTTTAATATTACCTTCCTGTCTACGTCTCGACCTCCCTAAAGGTCTTTTTCCCCCCCGGCCTCCCAACTAACACTCAATATGTAGTTCTGAATTCCTCCATAGGTGCTACATGCCCTGCCCATCTCAAACGTCTCGATTTAATGTTCCTAATTATGTCACGTGAAGAATACAATGCGTGCAGTTCTGTGTTGTGTAACTTTCTCCATTCTCCTGTAACTTCATCCCTCTTAGCCCCAAATATTTTCCTAAGAACCTTATTCTCAAACAGCCTTAACCTATGTTCCTCTCTCGAAGTGAGAGTCCAAGTTTCACAACCATAAAGAACAACCGGTTATATAACTGTTTTATAAATTGTAACTTTCAGATTTTTTGACAGCAATATGGAAATATGGAAATATAAAAATTCGAGATTTATCCTTCGAAGGGTGGAAAAATTCAAATATCTGGGAGCAACAGTAACAAATATAAATTACACTCGGGAGGATATTAAACGCAGAATAAATACGGGAAATGCCTGTTATTATTCGGTTGAGAAGCTTTTATCATCTAGTCTGCTGTCAAAAAATTTGAAAGTTAGAATTTATAAAACAGTTATATTACCGGTTGTTCTGTATGGTTGTGAAACTTGGACTCTCACTCTGAGAGAGGAACATAAGTTAAGGGTGTTTGAGAATAAGGTGCTTAGGAAAATATTCGGGGCTAAGAGGGATGAGGTTACAGGAGAATGGAGAAAGTTACACAACACAGAACTGCACGCATTGTATTCTTCACCTGACATAATTAGGAACATTAAATCCAGACGTTTGAGATGGGCAGGGCATGTAGCACGTATGGGCGAATCCAGAAATGCATATGGAGTGTTAGTTGGGAGACCGGAGGGAAAAAGACCTTTGGGCAGGCCGTGACATAGATGGGAGGATAATATTAAAATGGATTTGAGGGAGATGATGATAGAGACTGGATTAATCTTGCACAGGATAGGAACCTATGGCGGGCTTATGTGAGGGCGGCAATGAACCTTCGAGTTCCTTAAAAGCCATTTGTTAGTAAGTAAGTAGGACTGGGTGATAAAAGCTTCTCAACCGAATAATAACAGGCATTTCCCATATTTATTCTGCGTTTAATTTCCTACCGAGTATCATTTATATTTGTTACTGTTGCTCCAAGATATTTGAACTTCTCCACCTCTTCAAAAGATAAATTTCCAATTTTTATATTTCCATTTCGTACAATATTCTGGTCACGAGACATAATCATATACTTTGTCTTTTCTGGATTTACTTCCAAATCTATCTCTTTACTTGCTTCAAGTAAAGTTCCCGTGTTTTTTTCTAATCTTTTGTGGATTTTCTCCTAACATATTGATCGTCCTTTTCCCTCAGTGTCTTTATCTATAACTCCACTCTTTCTATTCTTTCTTCCTCATAATTGTGTTTCTCCTACTTACACTTCTCCATTTTTTTCTACTTTAGCTTTCTCCATTTAGTAGGAAAACGCAGATGTGAGTTTCCTACATTTTCAACATACTATACAGGATCAAGTATGGCTATTATGATAGAAAATATCAATCTTTTGCTGTAATTTTTCTATTAAAGTATATGGTATGAGTTTTACACTTTTCTTTGGACATTCATCTTGTATAATTAATTGTAACAATGAAAATTATTGTTTTGTTCCATTGTTACCTTCTTTTGTTTTCTCTAAAATTCATGCCTGACAGTTTTCAGTTACTTGTTTCACGGTTAATTTTATTTTTAGGTTATTTTACGACGCTTTATCAACAGCTTAGATTATTTAGCGTCTGAATGACATGAAGGTGGTAATGCCGGTGAAAAGAGTCCGGAGTCCGGCACCGAAAGTTATCCAGCATTTGCTCATATTGGGTTGAGGGAAAACCCCGGAAAAACTACAACCAGGTAACTTGCCCCGACCGGGAATCGAACCCGGGCCACCTGGTTTCGCGGCCAGACGCGCTAACCGTTACTCAACAGGTGTACACTTCACGGTTAAGATAGGAAGTCGAAGGTGAGATTTAATGCTAGTTCACTGCATGAATATGCAGAATTAAAGCACATTGCATAAAACGGAATTTGCTCCCCTAGATTATTCCTGTCTTGAACGGAATTGAGTGATACATATCGCCCTCAGAAAAATGACTAAAGGATACAGCACACTGGAGAACACCTCTATCCATATCACTCTGTAGTACAAGAATAAATGGGCAGGTGATGGCTCCGTATTAATCATACGAGCTAACATATTAATATACAGCAGTGCTTTATTTAACGTCTGCTTTCGAATGTATAGGATAGTCGTAGACGATAAGATGATAATTGTAATTGTAATTCTATATTTAGCGTTCCTTTTAAACTACAGAGGCAATTCATAGACGATAAGATGATAATTGTAATTGTACTTCTTTATTTAGCGTTTCTTTTAAACTACAGAGGCAATTCATAGACGATAAGATGATAATTGTAATTGTAATTCTTTATTTAGCGTTCCTTTTAAACTACAGAGGCTATTCATAGACGATAAGATGATAATTGTAATTGTAATTCTTTATTTAACGTTCCTTTTAAACTACAGAGGCAATTCATAGACGATAAGATGATAATTGTAATTGTAATTCTTTATTTAACGTTCCTTTTAAACTACAGAGGCAATTCATAAACGATAAGATGATAATTGTAATTGTAATTCTTTATTTAACGTTCCTTTTAAACTACAGAGGCAATTCATAGACGATAAGATGATAATTGTAATTGTAATTCTTTATTTAACGTTCCTTTTAAACTACAGAGGCTATTCATAGACGATAAGATGATAATTGTAATTGTAATTCTTTATTTAACGTTCCTTTTAAACTACAGAGGCTATTCATAGACGATAAGATGATAATTGTAATTGTAATTCTTTATTTAACGTTCCTTTTAAACTACAGAGGGTAGTCATACACGATAAGATGATAATTGTAATTGTAATTATTTATTTAACGTTCCTTTTAAACTACAGAGGATATTCATAGACGATAAGATGATAATTGTAATTGTAATTCTTTATTTAACGTTCCTTTTAAACTACAGAGACTATTCCTAGACGATAAGATGATAATTGTATAATTCTTGATAATTCATAGACGATTAGATGATAATTGTAATTGTAATTCTTTATTTAATGTTTTAAACCTTTTAAACTTGTAAGAGGATAGTCATAAACATAGATTAAGATGATAATTGTAATTGTAATTCTTTATTTAACGTTACTTTTAAACTATTCATAGACGATAAGATGATAATTGTAATTGTAATTCTTTATTTAACGTTTCTTTTAAACTACGAGGCTATTCAGACGATAAGATGATAATTGTAATTGTAATTCTTTATTTAACGTTCCTTTTAAACTACAGAGGCTATTCATAGACGATAAGATGATAATTGTAATTGTAATTCTTTATTTAACGTTCCTTTTAAACTACAGAGGCTATTCATAGACGATAAGATGATAATTGTAATTGTAATTCTTTATTTAACGTTCCTTTTAAACTACAGAGGCTATTCATAGACGATAAGATGATAATTGTAACTGCAATTCTTTATTTAACGTTCCTTTTAAACTACAGAGGCTATTCATAGACGATAAGATGATAATTGTAATTGTAATTCTTTATTTAACGTTCCTTTTAAACTACAGAGGCTATTCATAGACGATAAGATGATAATTGTAACTGCAATTCTTTATTTAACGTTCCTTTTAAACTACAGAGGCTATTCATAGACGATAAGATGATAATTGTAATTGTAATTGTTTAACGTTCCTTTTAAACTACAGAGGCTATTCATTAAGATGATAATTTATTTAACGTTCTACAGAGGCTATTCATAGACTTTTAAACTACAGAGGCTATTCATAGACGATAAGATGATAATTGTAACTGCAATTCTTTATTTAACGTTCCTTTTAAACTACAGAGGCTATTCATAGACGATAAGATGATAATTGTAATTGTAATTCTTTATTTAACGTTCCTTTTAAACTACAGAGGCTATTCATAGACGATAAGATGATAATTGTAATTGTAATTCTTTATTTAACGTTCCTTTTAAACTACAGAGGCTATTCATAGACGATAAGATGATAATTGTAATTAATTTAACGTAAACTCTTTATTTAACGTAATTGTAATTGTAATTTTAAAACTACAGAGGCTATTCATAGACGATAAGATAATAATTGTAATTGTAAACGTCTTTATTTAACGTTCCTTTTAAACTACATAGTCTATTAATAGACGATAAGATGATAATTGTAATTGTAATTCTTTATTTAAGGTTCCTTTTAAACTACAGAGGCTATTCATAGACGATAAGATGATAATTGTAACTGCAATTCTTTATTTAACGTTCCTTTTAAACTACACAGGCTATTCATAGACGATAAGATGATAATTGTAACTGCAATTCTTTAAATAAAACTATCAGCACAAAATACTACGAAATGAGTGTAACAATATAATGTTGGTAGTTATTTAATATCTCTCTAAACCTTTGAAATTAAGAATTATATACTGAGTTTAAAAATGTGTCAAAGGGATCATACATCATGTGAGGTGCTTTACCGTTGTATTTTTCTGCAGTACAAAGCATACATTTCAGCACGACATCTCTGTCAGCATTATATACAACATACGCTATAATGCATACTATGTGATCAGCAGATCCCAACTCCCGGCTGTTAACATTAGCACACCTAGCTATCAGGTGTGTGGAATGACAGAAGATATTACGAAACCCTGTCATGATATGAAAGTTGCTGAACACTCAGGGGAATGAATGAATCCACTTGGCCTCGTCTGACAGCTGGACCTACCGACTTTGAAGGGCAGTTGGGAAAGTGTTTTGTGTTGAGGAGAAGGGGCCAGGTGTGCGGGACATGAGAAGCTGCCATGTGAAGTGATCGGAGACTTCCAGCCTCTTGACGTGACTGTATAAAACTCAACGCTAGACGGATCTGATAACGGGGTTATCGATATTTAGACCCAGAGATAGCATGTAACATTTTTTCTCTACGGCAAGGATGTACAAGAAGACAACGTGAGCACCAAACTTACTTACTTACTTACTGGCTTACTTACTTACTGGCTTTTAAAAAACCCGGAGGTTCATTGCCGCCCTCACATAAGCCCGCCATTGGTCCCTATCCTGAGCAAGATTAATCCAGTCTCTATCATCATATCCCACCTCCTTCAAATCCATTTTAATATTATCCTCCCATCTACGTCTCGGCATCCCTAAAGGTCTTTTTCCCTCCGGCCTCCCAACTAACACTCTATATACATTTCTGGATTCGCCCATACGCGCTACATGCCCTGCCCATCTCAAACGTCTGGATTTAATGTTCCTAATTATGTCAGGTGAAGAATACAATGCGTGCAGTTCTGCGTTGTGTAACTTTCTCCATTCTCCTGTAACTTCATTCCTCTTAGCCCCAAATATTTTCCTAAGAACCTTATTCTCAAACACCCTTAACCTATGTTCTTCTCTCAAAGTTAGAGTCCAAGTTTCACAACCATACAGAACAACCGGTAATATAACTGTTTTATAAATTCTAACTTTCAGATTTTTTGACAGCAGACTGGATGACAAAAGCTTCTCAACTGAATAATAACAGGCATTTCCCATATTTATTCTGTGTTTAATTTCCTCCCGAGTATCATTTATATTTGTTACTGTTGCTCCAAGATATTTGAACTTCTCCACCTCTTCGAAAGATAAATTTCCAATTTTTATATTTCCATTTCGTACAATATTCTCATCACGAGACATAATCATATACTTTGTCTTTTCGGGATTTACTTCCAAACCTATAACTTTACTTGCTTCCAGTAAAATTCCCGTGTTAATATATCATATCATATCATATCATATCATATCATATCATATCATATCATATATCATACCATACCATATCATATATCATATCATACCCTATATCATACCATACCATATCATATCATATCATATCATATCATATCATATATCATATCATATCATATATAATATCATATCATATCATATATAATATATCATACCATACCATATCATATCATATCATATATCATATCATATATCATACCATACCATATCATATCATATCATATATCATACCATACCATATCATATCATATACCATACCATACCATATCATATATATCATACCATATCATATCATATCATATCATATGTGTATGTATGTATTTATTCACACTGCAATGGGTATATACCCGGTGGCAGTGGTAACTAATTACACTCAATAATGACAATAATAAACTTATTAATTAAAAATACAATTAATGATAATACTAATAATTAATACTAATAATAATAATAATAATAATAATAATAATAACAACAGGGAATATACTAAATTAAATGAAACGATCACTTAAAATAACATTTGAAATATTCTAATTTGTATCTTAAAACTAAGATCGAACTAAAACCCACGAGTATGATATGTTCATATCTGCACAAGTACCTTTCAAATTACACTCATTTCGCTGTCACCTCACTCACTGCAATGGAACTACGACACATTTCACTGATTCTATCCTGATTTCACTAACACTTCAAAAACATTTCACTGTTCAAATACTTTGCACTGCCACTATAACCTATACAGCTTCACTGACAGGAACACGTTTCACTTACACAGCACACTTCACTGACACGACATACTTCTTCACTGATACAACACACTTCACTGACACAACATAATTCTTCACTGATGCAACACTTCAATAACAACATATCATTTACACCCTTTAAGTACTGTGTATAATTACCGTCTATTAGTAAGGTCCTTAAGCCTATTTTATATACATTTTTGGTTGTTGGTAAAGCCTTTAGTAAGTCTGCAGGTAAAGCATTCCAGTCCCTGATAGTACGATTGAGAAAAGACAACTTTCCAGTGTCCGTCCTCTGTCTTCTTTCCCTCAATTTATATGAGTGGTCGTTCCTTGAAGAGTAATTTGGCGGCTGCAACCTATTTTTATTTCTCTCCAGGCAGGCTCACCTCTGTATGTTTTGAACAATGCGCATAATCGAATTCGCGTTCTCCTGTCCGTGAGTGTGTCCCATTTTAATGGTGAATTTTTCCGACAACACTTAAGAGCCCGTTTTTGAATCTTTTCCAGTGTCTTAATATGTTCTAATCTGTAAGGATCCCAACATGCAGCACCATAATCCATTACTGGACGTATTAGTGATTTATATGCAATCTCTTTGGATTTATCAGAACCTTTTCTTAGTACCCTCATCACAAAGTGTAACGCTCTCCATGCTTTTCCCGCTGTGTCTGTAACGTGTTCCCCCAGCCGAGATCGCTGCTAAATGTTATTCCGAGGTATTTACATTTGTTAACTTCCGGAATGGTTTCACCCCTAACGTATACGATGCGACTATTTTATTTCTTTTCCTTGTAAAGCTGATGGCTTTGCTCTTTAGAGAATTTATTTTCATTTTGTTGGCTATTGCACAATCATTTATTCTATTGAGGTCATTCTGGAGAAGAGTAGTATCTTCATGACTTTTTATTTCCCTGTATAACATACAATCATCCGCGAATAAGCGAACCCTAGATAAGATATTAACTGGCAGATCATTTACAAAAGCCAAGAATAGAAGAGGCCCCAAGACACTCCCCTGCGGGACCCCGGAAGTAATTTCAATTGGGTTCAATAATTCCTCCCCTACCCGTACTCTCTGAGTGCGACAAATTAAAAATTCCTTGATCCACTGGAGCACTCTGAAGTCAATCCCCGTTGATTGTAGTTTAACCAACAATATATCGTGTGGGACTACATCGAATGCGCGTGAAAAGTCAATAATCACTGCATCTACTTGGCTATTGGAATCTATTCCGTCTTCTAAATCCTGACATACCGTTACTAATTGACTCTCACATGAATAGCCCCCGAAATCCATGCTGACAGTTATGTAACCAATTTGAATCATCCCAATGCTGCCTTAGATAAGCTGAAATCAAGTGTTCCATCTGTTTGCAAAACACAGAGGTAAGGCTGACCGGTCTGTAATTTTTTTTTTTATCATATCATATATCACATCATATATCATACCATATCATATCATATTATATACCATATCATATATCATATATCATACCATATCATATCATATCATACCATACCATATATCATACCATACCATACCATATCATATCTCATATCATACCATACCATATCATATCATACCATATCATACCATACCATATCATATCATACCATATCATATCATACCATATCATATATCATATCATATATCACATCATATATCATACCACATCATATATCATACCATATCATATATCATATCATACCATACCATATCATATCATACCATACCATACCATATCCTATCATATCATACCATACCATACCATATCATACCGTACAATACCATATATCATACGATACCATACCATATCATATCATACCATACCATACCATATCATACCATATATCATACCATATCATATCATATCATACCATATCATATCATATCATATCATATCATACCATATCATACCATATATCATACCATATCATACCATACCATATCATATCATACCATATCATATCATACCATACCATGTCATGTCATATCATGTCATGTCATATCATATATCATATCATATCATGTCATACCATACCATACCATATCATATCATATCATACCATATCATATATCATATCATATCATACCATACCATATCATATCATACCATATCATATCATGTCATATCATATCATACCATATCATATCATATTATATATCATACCATATCATATCATACCATATCATATCATACCATATCATATCATACCATATCATATCATGTCATATCATACCATATCATATCATACCATATCATATCATACCATATCATATCATACCATATCATATCATACCATATCATATCATATCATGTCATATCATACCATATCATATCATATCATACCATATCATATCATACCATATCATATCATACCATATATCATATACCAAAACTGCATCTCAACCGTCGCCTTCACAGAGTCCGTGTGTAACACTGTCACCCAAAGGGTTAACGGAGGTGGAATGGAATAATGAAGCAGTCTTAATGTGGTGTCGTGTGACATCATAATGGAACCCAATCGTAATCTGGGCGTCCGGACGCGCGTGTTAAGCGGCAGTTTGAGCCCCATCACACCTTCCATAGCCCGCCCACATCGTTAATGTTCCGTGGAATGGAAAACAGTTTGTTTTTCAAATACGTTGATAAGAGCGTTTAAATTATCACATAAAGTCACACGCCACCCATATAAATACGGCTGTAAGGTGAAATTATAGCTGACCACCTTTAATTTTAACTGCTGTCTGGCTATATACGGATGGTGAATTACTGTCCCCATAGGTTGGTTGTCGACATCAGAATGGTCTGTCACTGTTCATAAAATTTGTGGTCAGTCGTCAGTGCAATATTTAATAGAGTTATAATCAGGGAACTGATTTTCAGGAATTAAAAAGCTTTAAAATATTTATTTTTATTTCATAAAATGTAGAAAATTAGGTGTCAAAAATTTAAAAATATTCTGATTAAACATTACATAATCAAAACTAACTTAACGTTAACTTCGAAATTTCGAAATGTTTCTGAACCTTTCAGATGGTGCGAAAATGGAAAGGTCTTCTATGACGATTGACCTGACACTAGTTACAAAACGTTGTACGTATTTGTTTCTATGGCACGGTGAATAAAAACAAATGAATTACTTGTTAATGAAGTCAAACATAACTCAAGAATTTTGAAGCATTTCAGATGGTGCGAAAATGGAAAGGTCTTCTATGACGATTCAACTGATACTAGGTCTGAAAGTTTGTACGTTTGTGCTTCTATAACACGGTGAATAAAAACAAAAAAATTCCCTCCTAATGAAGTCAAACGTAACTCAGAAATTTTGAAATATTTCCAAACCTTTCAGATGGTGCGAAAATGGAAAAGTCTTGTATGATGATTCAGCTGATACTAGGTCTGAAACGTTGTACGTATCTGTTTTTATGACACTGTGAATAAAAACAAATAAATTCCCTCCTAATGAAGTCAAACGTAACTCAGAAATTTTGAAATATTTCCAAACCTTTCAGATGGTGCGAAATTGGAAAAGTCTTGTATGATGATTCAGCTGATACTAGGTCTGAAACGTTGTACGTATCTGTTTTTTTGACACTGTGAATAAAAACAAATAAATTCCCTCCTAATGAAGACAAACGTAACTCAGAAATTTTGAAATATTTCCAAACCTTTCAGATGGTGCGAAAATGGAAAAGTCTTGTATGATGATTCAGCTGATACTAGGTCTGAAACGTTGTACGTATCTGTTTTTTATGACACTGTGAATAAAAACAAATAAATTCCCTCCTAATGAAGTCAAACGCAACTCAAAAATTTTGAACAGATGATGCGAAAATGGATAGGTCTTCTATGATGATTGATCTGATACTAGTTACAAAACGTTGTAAGTATGATTTTATGACATTATGAATAAAAACAAATGAATTTACCTCCTAATGAAGTCAAAGGTAACTCAGAAATTTTGAAATATTTTCAAACCTTTCAGATTGGTGCGAAAATGGAAAGATCTTGTATGTAATTCAGCTGATACTAGGTCTGAAAAGTTGTATGTACAGTATCTGTTTTTATGACACGATGAATAGAAACAAATAAATTCCCTCCTAATGAAGTCAAACGCAACTCAAAAATTTTGAACAGATGATGCGAAAATGGATAGGTCTTCTATGATGATTCAGCTGATACAAGGTCTGAAACATTGTACGTATCTCTTTTCATAACACGATGAATAAAAACAAATAAATTCCCTCGTAATGAAGTTGAACGTATCTCAGAAATGTTGAAATATTTGCAAACCTTTCAGATGGTGCGAAAATGGGAAAGTCTTTTATGATGATTCAGCTGATACTAACTCTGAAACGTTGTACGTATCTGCTTCCATGACACGGTGAATAAGAACAAATAAACTTTCCCTCTAATAAAATTAAACGTAACTCAGTATTTTTTAAATATTTCTAAATCTTTCAGATGGTGCGAAAATGGAAAGATCTTGTATTCAGGTGATAATAGCTCTGAAACTTTATATATATTTGTTTTTTATGACACAGTGAATAAAAACAAATAAATTCTCTCATAATGAAGCCCAAGCATATCTCCTCTAAAATTCTTAATGTTTCTGAACCTTCGAGAAAAATTTTGAACATTTCTGAACCTTTGAGATGGTACGGAAATCGAAAAGACTTCCATGATGAATGAGCTGATACTATTTGCAAAACGTTGGTCGTTATCTGTATCTATGACACTCTGAATAAAACGAAATAAATTTCCTGATAATGAAGCCCAAAGATAACTCCGACATTTTTAATGTTTCTGAACTTCTGACCATGGTACGAATACCGAAAAATCTTCAAACGTCATTGAGCTGATACAAGATCCAAAACGTTGGACGTATCTGTATGTACGACATGGTGCAAATATTGGGGAGTGCATGCCTATGTTCATCGTTCACTTATCATTAGAATTATTAACAATTTAATAACATGATGCAAGAACATAAATTCTTTTCAGGAACTTAAACACAGTGGCATTCTTAAATCATTCATATGGGTCTCCATTATTTTATACCAGTACTTGGACGCAATTCCGGACCACGCGCAACGCCAATGGCAGAGACTGCCCTCCGCTCCAAGAACTAGGCTTATCTGCCGATCTGGGCGACTGCCGAGAGCAAGAAAACTCCCCAAGCACGCAGCCCTTATCTTGTTAACCTTACAGAGGCTGGAGCTGTGTTTTGAATGTCCAAGCACAGTTTAAATGAGGCGAATTTAACAAAAATTCACTATACAAACTTTCAACCGTACACAGTGCGTGATCTTTGTAGTCTTAATTTCACAGATTCTTAAGCCTGTAATGTTTTGTGTTTCTTAACAAGTGGAGAACGTCTACAAGTGTAACCACATTCCACTTTACAAAGTGCATCAATTATAAACTAATCTAACTAGAAAAAAATTAAATTTCGTAACAGAGTAAAGTCATCTAAAGAATACACAGAGAGACTCTCTTAAGGGGAGAGGATGGTAATTTTTAAAACTTTTTTCTTATTTGGTGTAAAATATTAATTTTTTGTATGTAGAGAGCTCATGGCTATAGCAACTCAACAAAATATAAATATTTTGAATAAATTATTTGGGAGGCAGATTTGAAAAAAAAAATGTACCCAATGCAGGATTTTACTAAACTCGATATATCTAAGCCATTTTTAAAGATAAATTCAAACACTATGTTACAATTTATTTGTAAAAGCACGCTCTACAAACTGTCTGTAACAGAATTTTGATATTAATTCCTACATTTGTAAAATAAACAATTAAAATTTAGTAACATTTTTTTTTTCTTTCTTGCAAACAGAGAGACTTATTTTTAAAATGAAATCAATTAGGGAAATTCCGTCACAGAGAAAAGTTTCCTAGTAGTCTAAAGAATGTGTGTTCTAAATTTCATGCATGTATCTTTAATAGTTCAGAAATTATATCCATTTTTGTCTGGCTATGTAGCAAAAAAAAAAATAATAAAGTTCCAGAAACAGCAATGAAAGGGGGTGTGATTTAATAATCCAGAGCGCAGGAACTTGAAAAATGGAGTCTCAACATCCAATAAGAGCACAGATACCCACACAATGTTATACAATGTATTCCACACACATCACAGAGTATTTTAAAGAAAAATAAGGTTTTGAAAAAAAAAAATGAAGTTCCGGAAACAACAAACAAAGGGCGGTGTGATTTAAAAATCCAGGGCGCAGGAAGTTTAAAAATGGCGTCTCAACAACCGATAAGGGCACAAATACCCACAAAATGTTATACAATGTATTCTACACATATCACAGAGTATTTAAGGAAAAAAATTGTTTTTTGAAAATTTACTCATTTTTCACCAAAGAATACCATCCTCTTCCCTTAAGTGTGAACCAGAGCGCGGAGTTTGTGCTATCATCGAACTTGGCGATTGTTGCCCTGTACGGGATTCGTACAATGGTAATGATGCAGAAATTCAGGCCTTTTTTGAATGAATGAATGCATGAATGAATGAAACAGAGGGGGATATGGGAAGAGTAATTAAAATGTAAATACGAAATTCGTCCTTGCAAGTGAGTTCGGGGCTGAGAAAAATTGAATATGTGAGCTCCAAGCCTGTTGGTCACTCGTCTCACTCCGAGTTTCGATATTCCACTGAGGAATATTCATGAGATCAAGAAGGCAGTGCCGTCTAATGAAATTGAATTATGAATTTAATTAATGATGTAAACAATTTTCTGTTAGTTTCAAAGCGATTGTATCAATAATAATTTTAAAAAATGTTGTTATATTATTTTCTAAGTTTCTTTAGGGTGCGAAATATGCACGAAATTGCTTGTTGTCCTTTTTTACGAAATATTCGTCCAAATTAAACCATTTTAATCACCGAAATAAGGTAAAATAATCACCATAAAATCACATTCCTAAGTATTCAACGAAAAAATTGCTTACATTTAAATATACAAAATCCGGATCAAATCTGAACACACTAGTAAAACATTAAAGAAACACAGAAAGAAAGTACAGGGTGATCCGTTTGTGAAGACAAAATAAAAACATGATAAAATCAGAACTATTGCTAATTAATGTTAAATAATTCGTACATGAATTCTAGAAGAATGGAAGTTTTGTCCAAATTAGACCTCAACGTGTCCACCAACACGACACAGTTCATATCTTGAGGCTAATTCCTCCAATGTGTGATCTAACATCTCAGGGGTAAGTTTCTAAAAACTGAGAAAATCCTTGCTCTGAGATCATGAACATCCCTGGGCCGCTGTGCAAACATATCATTCTTCACGAGACTCCAGTGAAAGAAATGGAATGGTATCAAGTCGGGGGACTTTGGTGGTCATACAATTGCCCCTCCTCGATCACACCTGTTGTTACCAGATAATCAGGGACGTCTGTTGCCCAATGAGGCAATTTCCAACAATGTGGCCTCCGCGATCTCCAGATTTCAATCCGGCTGACTTTTCGTTGTGGGGTTACCTTAAAGAACGAGTTTTCCTGATACATCAAACAACCCTACTGCAACTGAAAGATGCCGTCTCGCAAGAAATTGTCAATATTCCAAGACATTATATGCAAAATGCTGTGCATGGTCGCAGACAGAATGCTGTACATTGGACAAGAGAACGGCGGACATCTTCCCAATATTTTGTAAACCCCGTTGTTTTCCCAACACTGTGATGTTTTTGTTTTTCCCCTATCTCAAATATTATAGTATTTATAGCGGTTTAATGTTTGAACTGACTTTTGAAATATACTATATCAGTGGCTTGTGCAGCAAATGCTGCAAACTAAGTTCATTAGACGTACAAATAAACATTTTTCAGATTTATTTTCAATGAAGAATACCAGATATTTTGAAAGTTATTTGCTTCCATAATAGTGAAAGATATTCTCTCTCGAGCCAATATTGAAGAGAACCACGCATATAAATATCTACACCACACCGCCATTAAATATATGAAAAAGACCCAACCCCACTTGATTAATAATTATAAAAATATTTGATTTTTAATAATATTATTATCTTACGTAAGTTTTATAGCTTTCAGTAACATATACTATATACACTATATAGCCGCCACTCAGTAAAATATAGAAATCAAAATCTAATTTAAGTTATTCTCTACATCTACTTATATAACCCCAAAACGTTTCACTTTCATATCATCAATATAGCATTAATATGTATAATTAATGAAAAATAGTCACATCATGGCATCAACTACAATAATATTTCATTTCTAATGGTAATAATATCATCAAACCACCTCAAGTTTTGTAGTTTTTAATATCCAATACACAGCTGTACCCAGAAAATTACACACCACAGAATCGAACCTGTAAATTATTTTTAGTAAGTTAAGTTTTTAATAACCAATTTAATTTGAGCTCTAAATATGTCAGCATTCTTGCTGATCATGGCCTTCGTGTAATATTGTTTACTGTAGTATGTGTTTTGTTTTATTCTGAAATGCAACACGGCCGACTTGATGCTCGCTTCGCTTCTCCTGAATGCAATTAGCTAGTTCTCAAAACTGACGGGAGATGGGTTTTGGAGAATAGGCAATTATGTAGGAAAATTGACATTTTACTGAAAACTACTATTTTTCCGAAAAACTTTGGGTTCCAAGCTTTAAAATGAGGGGCCATTTATTAAAATCCGTTCAGCCGTTTTCCCGTAATTTCCATTACCAGTTCAAATTATATATGTATAGATATTTTATAGTCGTTTTATTTTCTGTCTTCCCAAACGCATCAGACTATATTTTAATTTCGCATTATATTTAGTTTTCAATTTGCCCTTATAAACTTCCATACTATAACGTTATCAGAACATAGAGCAGCAAGCTGTAAGATTAATCTGCTGAAGGAAGACGAAGATCAGAGCGCAAGATTACTGGAGGGAAGCGGGGATATATACCGCACATTCTTCATTAAATATCTGACTTAATGAGTGGGCTATTAGCAGAACCGAGATTGCAGCAACTGCCTCATTATAACAATACAAATATTAGCTTCACAAATGACAATTTACTTCCTCATCTATTTCTTGTTGACAAACACCGAAATTAATATTCAGAGGGACTTGTCTTGGCTTGGCTGATGACATTGTGTTTAATCTCCGCTAATAACTCAGTCTGGCCCATAAAACAGTGCTAGCAACTGGCCCAATTACATTTACAAAGCTGAGAGCAGTCTGTCAACTAGAGCTCATTCAAGACTACTCAAGATTGTTCCAAGTACTTATACAATCAAACTCATTCGGTCCCAGTACTTCTTAAGAAACAGTGATCATTCTGTTAAACAGTAAATAGTAATATGCGTTATAAGAGCGGTATGTTGAAGTTTTCATGTTCGAGGAAAAGTTTGAAAAAGCGAAACGTAGTTGAGCTTTTTTAATTTCCGAGAATTGAAAGAAAACATACCGCTCGTGTATCGTACATTATTTTATGAGAAGATCGATTATTACATACCTGAAAGAGGAATTTCTAATTAGTTGCAATGAAATCTCCATCTTGGTTTCTGTTCAATGACGGCAGATTTGCAAAACAAAAATATCTATCTTCAACATTGTTGCTTTAAAATGTTTTCTGTGTTTACTATACTCCAGCAGGCCGTGATATACGTCTGTCTTTTTTTTCCCCCAGTCTATGATGAGTCTGGAAACTTGTTGATTTTTTCACGGCTTCCTTAATGTTACTTGCATCACGAATGCAGTAACTTTAGTGGAGTTGTAGAGTTTACGTAATTTTTGCAAATATTTAAAAACAATAATTAACAGTGCAATTTAGGTGAAATTGCAGTGGTAAGTTTCCAATTTATAATTTGTTACTATATTGTACGTCTCTAAAAATAATATGTTAAAAGCCTAAAGCAGTAAAATCAATATGTCACTTAAGCGGTAAGAAGAGGGAAATTGTTATGTGTGTTAGTTTGGGAATACTGAATGTGGAATTTTAGACTTTCCGCGGATTGGTTTTGTGCGGAAACCAAGCAAATACGCACAATCTCGCACAAAAGTTATGTTACAGTTCCATATAAATTTAACTGCGTCAGGTGTGAGTGCACAGATTTGCAAAACTAAAGTTTTGACTACAATTTGCACAGAATGAATCTACTTCACATAATGGGTGATAAGAATAAAAATGAGTATATAGTATATATTGGACTTTTATTTAGTACATACTCTAGTTCGTATGAATAAAAGCATTTGAGTACCTACTCATTTTTTATTACATACTCATAATACAGAAGCATAGTAGAGTGTACTCTAGTGTCCATCTTGTACAGAATACATACTCATATTTGGTAAGAATAAAAGCTAGTATATTCTCATTTTTATAAGTTCTTTCTCGTGTTATTCTGAATATGGTATGTAGCAGGCTCAATTCTTAATATTTGTTGATTTGTGTTCAGTTTAAAAGTTAAGGCCCGGTTGCAGAAACACCGATCAAAATGTGATTGGCAATCAAGGAGGGTTTGATTGGCCATCAGTTCTATTTCTGTTGCAGAAAGAACAATCAATGTTTGATCGGAGATCAGTCTTCCATCAGATTTGATCAACAGATTTTTGCTGGTTAAGTCACTGATCATCGATCAAGTAGGCTATTTGTTCTGTTCTGTTTATAATGCAGTTACTGTACTGTATATAGTAAACAGTTATAGCGTAACAATATTGTTTTCGACATAATGGATTCTCCTGATGAAGAAATTTTAGAATGAAAAAAATATTATTAAGAAGAAGGCGTTTCCGTGATAGACATGAATTGTTTTTATGTATAATGACAGAGAATTTGAGCGAAGAGGATTCGTGTGTTTTGTTACTTTCAAAAATTGAAACAAATATATGCACACAGACAAATCGAAACCTTCCACTTTCTCCTATGAACCAAGTTCTAACAATGCTGATATTTTATGCTGTTGGAATTTATTCAGGCGGTCCACAAATCAACTATTTGCCGAGTAGTTAGGAATGTTACGTATGAAATTTCTTTATATGGCAGGGCCTCATAAATCCCCTAACTTCAAACAGGGAACGATCTGAAATCCAGAGAGAATTTTCAGCCATGTCAGGATTTCCAAGAGCAGCCTAATATTGGTTGTATAGACTCCTCACATCCCCATCCAGTCACCTGGTTGAAATGATGCCGAACTTTATCGAAATAGAAAAGGTTTCTTTTCTGTGAATATACAGGCAATATGTAGTCTACACCATCATTGAAATTCTGGAATGTTGTAGCCCGTTGGCAGGGTTCTACACAGAACAACACAATATTTTTAATGAGTAGGTTACGAGCTCCATTTGTAAACAGAGAGATGGGAAATGGAATTATTTTGGGTTATGGAGGCTATGCATATTCCAATTTCTTGTCGACTCCCCTAGCAAATCCCACAACAGAAGCCCCCTTACGTTTCTTTTGCTTCATTTTTTTTTCACTATATTGTAGTCTATATACAAATAGAATCCGCCTGTTTCCTTTCTACAAAAAGCAACAAAACAGCAAAACATTCACTTGAACATTCACTTGTTTTCCTAGTCACCGCCCACTTGATGCATTCGTTTCGCGACTTTTAAAGAGCATCAAATTGGCTCTGGTTGCCAAATAGCGCTGTTGTCAAATGTATTTCTTCCTCAAATCAGCAATTAGTAAATTGAGACAAGTTGATTGGAGATTCACGTTTGTGCAACGCAATGAACAATCAAATAAATCAGACATCAACTGATTGGCGATCAGGGACTGATTTGATTTGCGTTTCTGCAACCGGGCCTAAGTCTGCAAAAATTGCAGAGTTTATTAACGATGTAATGCCTCATAGAAAAATATAGAAAAATACGTGAACATGTGGATTCAAAAAACTTCAAAAACCTTTAACGATTCACAAATTGGTTAAGCATATATTTGTTCTTCATAAAAAAAAAAACATAACCAATAAACATATGAATGATTATCAAATTATAAGGTTAGATTGTATTCTTATTTATAATTAAGAATTACTGTTCATTTTGTAAAATATGAATTGCAAAATGCAATTACTTATAACTTTGTAGTAATATGCGTTACAAGAGCGGTATGTTGACGTTTTCATGTTCGAGGAAAAGATTGAAAAAGCGAAACGTAGTTGAGCTTTTTTAATTTCCGAGAACATGAAAACAAATATACCGCTCGTGTATCGTACATTATTTTGTGCGAAGATCGTTTATTACATACTTGAAAGAGGAATTTCTAATTAGTTGCAATGAAATCTCCATTTTGGTTTCTGTTCAATGACGGCAAATTTGCAAAACAAAAATATCTATCTTCAACATTGTTGCTTTAAAATGTTTTCTGTGTTTACTATACTCCAGCAGGCCGTGATATACGTCTGTCTTTTTTTTCCCCCCAGTCTATGATGAGTCTGGAATCTTGTTGATTTTTTCACGGCTTCCTTAATGTTACTTGCATCACGAATGCAGTAACTTTAGTGGAGTTGTAGAGTTTACTTAATTTTTGCAAATATTTAAAAACAATAATTAACAGTGCAATTTAGGTGAAATTGCAGTGGTAAGTTTCCAATTTATAATTGTTACTATATTGAACGTCTCTAAAAATAATATGTTAAAAGCCTAAAGCAGTAAAATCAATATGTCACTTAAGCGGTAAGAATAGGAAAATTGTTATGTGTGTTACGTTAGGAATACTGAATGTGGTATTTCACACTTACCGCGTATTGGTTTTGTGCGGAAAGCAAGCAAATACGCACGATCTCGCACAAAAATTATTGTATATAATAATATACAGGGTGTTTCCGAGGTGGTGTTACAAACTTTCAGGGATGATGGCGAAGGGCACATGTATCAATTTGAGATAAGGAACCCTGGTCCGGAAATGACGGAGTCGAAAGTTGCAAGCAAAAATAGTTGTGTGGAAATTTCACAAGCCCAGTTACTTTCATTTCATCAGTTTCCTTCTACTACAAACCAAAATATTATTGCTGCCAACATAACAGTTAGAAAATAACCGTCAGTTGTCGTATTTGTCAGTACTCGAAATTCAAAACAAAGTTGGTAAAAGAAAATTCAACCTGACATCTAGAAAATCACTATAATCCACTAGCAACGGGGTAAAAATGGTTATGTTACACCTTTAGAGTACTAAGTATCCTGATCCGGACTACAAGATATGGCAACACTGGCTTACAGAGTCGGAGATCAAACTGTAGCTGCCCCTCTCTAGTTACGATACTGTTGTCTTTGTCCCTTTGTCCTTTGTGGGCGATCTTCACCTGCGACTGTTGTTTACCAATCCCTGTCGTGCCCTGGCAAAGGGACTGGAATATTGCATCGAAGTGCCCGTCTGTCACTGGATCTCCTCCACTTTGTGTTGAACAGTTTCGCCTGTTGATTGTATCCAATCCCAAGGATAAATGGGTTCCAGTCAGTTATATCCAGTATTGGGGATGGTGTAGTCAAGTTGCGTAATTATTCCGCTGTCGAATGTTGACAGAGGATGTGCTATCAGAAAACTAATACCAGGGTGCCCGCATACAAGTCTGGAGGGAGCGCTGCCTGCTATTTTTATCCTGCGATTTGCATGAAGGGCCAGCACAACACGGACTGCGGTTTACTTGCTGTGTTTCTATTCTCTTAATTTCAACATTTGGCACTAACTTTCTCGTAATCATAACACTGAACCTAGGCACATTTAAATTAAAGCTGACCATTCATGTACTGTACATATAGATTATTTTCTTTACTTCTTAGTGCTTATTTCGACGTAATTTAAACAATGGAATATTATATATTTTCTTTATGTCTTAGTGCTTATCTCGACGACATTTAAACAATGAAGTATTATACATTTTCTTTATTTCTTAGTGCTTATTTCGATGTCATTTAAACAATGAAGTATTATACATTTTCTTTATTTCTTAGTGCTTATCTCGACGACATTTAAACAATGAAGTATTATAGCTCTTCTTTATTTCTTTGTGTTTATTTCGAAGTTATTTAAACAATGAAGTATTACACATTTTCTTTATTTCTCAGTGCTTATTTCAATGGCATTTAAACAATGAAGTATTATATATTTTCTTTATTTCTTAGTGCTTATTTCGATGTCATTTAAACAATGAAGTATTATATATTTTCTTTATTTCTTAGTGTTTATTTCGACGTCATTTAAACAATGAAGTATTATACATTTTCTTTATTTCTTAGTGTTTATTTCGATGCATTTAAACAATGAAATATTATACATCTTCTTTATTTCTTAGTATTTATTTCGAAGTTATTTAAACAATGAAGTATTATATATTTTCTTTATTTCTTAGTGTTTATTTCGACGTCATTTAAAAATGAAGTATTATACATTTTCTTTATTTCTTAGTGCTTATCCCGACGTCATTTAAACAATGAAGTATTATATATCTTCCTTACTTCTTAGTGTTTATTTCGAAGTTATTTAAACAATGAAGTATTATATATGTTCTTTATTTCTTAGTGTTTATTTCGACGTCATTTAAAAATGAAGTATTATACATTTTCTTTATTTCTTAGTGTTTATTTCGAAGTTATTTAAACAATGAAGTATTATACATTTTCTTTATTTCTTAGTGCTTTTTTTTAAACAATGAAGTATTCTATTTTTCTTTAAATTTCAATTTAAACAATGTATTATACATTTTCTTTATTTCTTAGTGCTTATTTCGACGGCATTTAAACAATGAAGTATTATACATTTTCTTTATTTCTTATTTTTTCTTTAAACAATTTATACATCTTCTTTATTTTTTTAGTGTTTATTTCGACGTTATTTAAACAATGAAGTATTATATATTTTTTATTTCTTAATATTTCTTTTAAACAATGAAGTGCTTATTTCGATTTCGGCATTTAAACAATGAAATATTATACATTTTCTTTATTTCTTAGTGCTTATTTCGACATTTAAACAATGAAGTATTCTATATTTTCTTATTTCTTAGTGTTTATTTCATTTAAAAACAATGAAATATTATACATCTTCTTTATTTTTTTAGTGTTTATTATATTTATGTTTATATATGTTCTTTATTTCTTAATGCTTATTTCGATGGCATTTAAACAATGAAGTCTTTATTTTTTTATTTCTCAGTGTTTATTTCGACGTCATTTAAACAATGAAATATTATACATTTTCTTTATTTCTTAGTGCTTATTTCGACGGCATTTAAACAATGAAGTATTCTATATTTTCTTATTTCTTAGTGTTTATTTCGACGTCATTTAAACAATGAAATATTACACATTTCTTTATTTTTTAGTGCTTATTTAATTTAAACAATGAAGTATTATACATTTTCTTTATTTCTTAGTGCTTATTTCGACGGCATTTAAACAATGAAGTATTATACATCTTCTTTATTTTTTAGTGTTTATTTCGAAGTTATTTAAACAATGAAGTATTATACATTTTCTTTATTTCTTAGTGCTTATTTCGATGGCATTTAAACAATGAAGTATTATACATCTTCTTTATTTCTTAGTGTTTATTTCGAAGTTATTTAAACAATGAAGTATTATACATTTTCTTTATTTCTTAGTGCTTATTTCGATGGCATTTAAACAATGAAGTATTATACATCTTCTTTACTTCTTAGTGTTTATTTCGACGTCATTTAAACAATGAAGTATTATACATCTTCTTTATTTCTTAGTGTTTATTTCGAAGATATTTAAACAATGAAATATTATATATTTCCTTTACTTCTTAGTGTTTATTTCGACGTCATTTAAACAATGAAGTGTTATTTATCTTCTTTATTTCTTAGTATTTATTTCGAAGTTATTTAAACAATGAAATATTATACATTTTCTTCATTTGTTAGCATTTATTTCGACGTGATTTAAACAATGGAATATTACATAATTTCTTTATTTCTTAATGTGATTTAAACAATGGAATATTATATATTTTATTTCTTACCGTTTATTTCGACGTGATTTAAGCAATGGAATATTACATAATTTCTTTATTTCTTAATATTTATTTCGTAGTGATTTAAACAATAGAATATTATATATTTTCTTCATTTGTTAGCATTTATTTCGAAGTTATTTAAACAATTAAATATTATATATTTTCTTTATTCCTTAGTGTTTATTTCGACATGATTTAAACAATGGAATATTACATAATTTCTTTATTTCTTAGGGCCGTATTCATAGATATTCTTAGCGCGGGCTTCCGGTGGATGATCAGCGAACTAACGTTTTTCGTATTGATAAACCAGTGTTAGCGATATGATATGATTCCTGTACAAGTAACCAGTCTCGATAGCCGGGGCTAGTTTAGCACGCTCGTAGCGCGGGCTAGCGAAATGTCAATGAATAGCACCTCTAATATATATTTCGAAGTGATTTAAACAATAGAATATTATATATTTTCCTCGTTTGTTAGCATTTATTTCGACGTGATTTAAACAATGGAATATTAGATATTTTCTTTATTTCTTAGAGTTTATTTCGAAGTTATTTAAACAATGGAATATTACATATTTTTTTACTTCTTAGTGTTTATTTCAACATGATGTAAACAATTGATTATATATTTTTTTCACTTTTAAGTTTTCGAAGTAATTGAATATTAGATATTCTGCTTATTTTGAAGTAAATGAAAAAATAGATTTGATATTCTATCAGAAAATAATTTAGACAATGGAATATTAGGTTTTCCCTTTACTTTGAAATGAATAAAAGTAATTGATACTATATTACATGTTTATTTCGAAGCGATTTAAACAATGGGATACTACTTACTTACTTACTTACTTACTTACAAATGGCTTTTAAGGAACCCGAAGGTTCATTGCCGCCCTCACATAAGCCCGCCAGCGGTCCCTATCCTGTGCAAGATTAATCCAATCTCTATCATCATATCCCACCTCCCTCAAATCCATTTTAATATTATCCTCCCATCTACGTCTCGGCCTCCCTAAAGGTCTTTTTCCCTCCGGTCTCCCAACTAACACTCTATATGCATTTCTGGATTCGCCCATACGTGCTACATGCCCTGCCCATCTCAAACGTCTGGATTTAATGTTCCTAATTATGTCAGGTGAAGAATACAATGCGTGCAGTTCTGTGTTGTGTAACTTTCTCCATTCTCCTGTAACTTCATCCCGCTTAGCCCCAAATATTTTCCTAAGCACCTTATTCTCAAACACCCTGAACCTATGTTCCTCTCTCAGAGTGAGAGTCCAAGTTTCACAACCATACAGAACAACCGGTAATATAACTGTTTTATAAATTCTAACTTTCAGATTTTTGGACAGCAGACTGGATGATAAGAGCTTCTCAACCGAATAATAACACGCATTTCCCATATTTATTCTGCGTTTGATTTCCTCCCGAGTGTCATTTATATTTGTTACTGTTGCTCCAAGATATTTGAATTTTTCCACCTCTTCGAAGGATAAATCTCCAATTTTTATATTTCCATTTCGTACAATATTCTGGTCACGAGACATAATCATATACTTTGTCTTTTCGGGATTTACTTCCAAACCGATCGCTCTACTTGCTTCAAGTAAAATTTCCGTGTTTTCCCTAATCGTTTGTGTATTTTCTCCTAACATATTCACGTCATCCGCATAGACAAGAAGCTGATGTAACCCGTTCAATTCCAAACCCTGCCTGTTATCCTGAACTTTCCTAATAGCATATTCATGCGCGAAGTTAAAAAGTAAAGGTGATAGTGCATCTCCTGCTTTAGCCCGCAGTGAATTGGAAAAGCATCAGATAGAAACTGACCTATACGGACTCTGCTGTATGTTTCACTGAGACACATTTTAATTAATCGAACTAGTTACTTGGGAATACCAAATTCAATAAGAATATCATATAATACTTCCTCTTAACCGAGTCATATGCCTTTTTGAAATCTATGAATAACTGATGTACTGTACCCTTATACTCCCATTTTTTCTCCATTATCTGTCGAATACAAAAAATCTGATCAATAGTCGATCTATTACGCCGAAAACCGCACTGATGATCCCCAATAATTTCATCTACATACGGAGTTAATCTTCTCAAAAGAATATTGGACAAAATTTTGTACGACGTCAACAAAAGTGATATTCCTCGAAAGTTACCACAGTTGGTTTTGTCCCCTTTTTAAAAATAGGCACAATTATGGACTCCTTCCATTGTTCTGGTACAATTTCCTTTTCCCAAATAGCAAGTACAAGTTTATAAATTTCGCTATATAATGCACTTCCACCCTCTTGTATTAATTCTGCTGGAATTTGATCGATACCTGGAGACTTGTACTTTTCAGATTTTCTATCGCAATTTCGACTTCTGAAAGTGTGGGTTCGGGTATAAATGGCTCAGCAGTTTGTAATTCAATTTCGTCCCGATCATTTCTATTTGGCCTATGTACATTTAGTAGTTGCCCAAAATAGTTTTTCCATCTGTTTAGGATTGATGGAGAGTCTGCAAGCAAGTCACCATTCTCATCCTTGATCACGTTTACCCTTGGCTGATATCCGTTCTTAAATTCCTTTATACCCTTATATAAATCTCGAATGTTTTTATTCTTACTATTTGTTTCTACCTCATTCAGTTTTTTCCTTCAAGTAACCTCTCTTTTTATTCCTAAGTGTACGACTTGCTTCCCGTCTTTCATTGAAATAATTATCTCTCTTCTCCTCAACTGGATCCTGTAAGAATTTCAATTTTGCCTGTTTCCTTCTTTCTACTACCATGCAACAATCTTCATCAAACCACGGTTTCTTTTTCTTAGTTTCATAATAACCTATGCTCTGCTCAGCTGCAATTTTGATACTAGATATTATTTTTATCGGATGTTATTAAATGCAATGGAATATGAGACTCAGTTTATTTCGAATTCATTTAAACAATGCATTATTAGATATTTTCTTCATTGAGGAATTGAACACGGGGTGTAACATTATAAGCAAAGTCCTTTTTTCAATAAATCTGCGGATCTGGGTTCAATAGGCAAAGGCGCTACCGTCTGAGCTACGCCAGAGCTCATATTACATTCTTTATACAACACAGAGAGAAAATTTTATTTCACCTTGCCAGTTTGCTATGTGTTTATAATTTAAATAGTCCACGAACATGATTTCTATTACCATAACTGCAGGACTGTCACTGTGAAATGGGTGTAGACACGCACCTACAGTTTCCTGCAGCATATCACTAAGCAAACTACAATATCTCAGCAGGAGGTGGTTTGTTAATGAGGAAATAAATCTGCCATTCTCCATGTTTCTGTATTTCTTCGACTCCCTCAGTTGATGATAATGCCCCATGACTAACACTTCTGTAAAAAGTAAATCGCCACTTCTAGCCCAGAAAATATATCACACGCAATAACTTATCCTTCAAGGTGTAAAAAATTTCTGATCCCAAATAGAGTTTTTACCATGACAACGAACTGTGTAATCAGAATAGATATAATCAGAAATTTTACCATTCCTAGTGAATAATTGCGTGTGCATGAAATGTCAGAAAATTAAAAAGAAATAATTTCAAAACAACTAAACATTTCTCAATTGCTGAAATAGATTTTTGAATATATCACTTGTTACTTTATACCCTAAGATGAAAGCTAACCATTTCCCCTCTATTACTTCATATCGTCATTGTTCCTGCAATAATTCCTGTGTGCAAAATATACAATTTTTCAGTAGGAAGAAAAAACACAGTTATTCATTCTATGGCAGCCGTACATAGGAGGCTGTGAATTCTTACATTTTCGAAACAAAAAAATATAATTACATATAAGAGATTTTATTATTTGCTGTACCACAATTTAAGTTATTTAATAGAGCAAATAGGAGTTATTGCAGGAACGACGACGATATACTGCAGTGATGTCGAAGCAAGCGCATTTTTCTGACCTTGACGTCGTGCGCGGGCATCAAGCGCTAGGTATGGAAGGAGAAAGGATTATGTATATGAATAAGCGGCCTGTTGGATTAAGAAAACAGTGGTGCACAAACTTCAAACGGAACGTGAAATTTTATGTCGTTATTTTTATATGACTTCTTTCTGTTTAATATTATCTATATTGTGTGTAAAACAAAAGTACTAACACTGATTTCTTAATATTGTACTTGTGTTTTAAATCTTAATAACATAATAGAGAGTTAAGAAGGAATATTCACTTAAATTCCATAGTAGTATGATATTATACTGTATTAAGTGGATGAAACACATCATTCATAAAGAAAGTGATATTCTAAAGAAAGAGATTGAGTATGACATGATAAGTTGGAATTTATATTGATGGTATCTTTAGCCTTACAAAAGTAATCAATAAACTAATGAAAACAATATTACAGTACAAAGCAAAGTTACCTAGGTACTGTATCTGTTTTAAGTGTAACTAATATTACATAACAAAACTCTTATCGCATTATGCTTTTAAGTTGATATTGGTGAGCAACTTCAGAATATTAAATCATTTTCTCGAAATCTGCTGAAGCTATAGAGCTGACATTTTTACAACACATGGGCACGTATCTTTTGCTTATGATGTAACAGTAGTTGCTTTGTTAATTCATTTCGTTATAAACATTTTCCATGCGAATATTTTCAAAATTTTCAATACTCTATCCTCAGTAATACGTAGTTACAATATATTAGAATTACGAAAACATTGTTTCAGTATCAGTAAGGCTACTAAATAAACATACCTGAAAATTTCATTTTTCTGTAAAAATTTGAGAAAATATTCTTTTTGAATAAAAGACCAAAGTTGTGGAAAACGAGCATTAAAATTAAAACTTACATTCTTATAATGCATGACATGACTGTGCTAGTACATTATAGTGATTTTCTAGTTGTCAGATTGAATTTTCGTTTGCCGACTTTGTTTCAAATTTCCGTACTAACAAATACTACAACAGGCATTTACTTTCTAACTGTTATGTTGACAGCATTGTTTGCCTTTGAAGGCACTGCAAATTTTCATAAAATCAATGTTACTCTATTTTTGGAGTTTGTATTGATGAGGGGGCGAGACCTGACGGTAGAGGAAAGATAGATAGATAGTCTATTTTGCAAAAACATGTGGAACATGTATGGCTTCGTCATATACAATTTAAAATACATGATATCATACAATGGATACAAATTAAGATACATGGATATTTAAAAACTCATCGACATCATACAATGGATTTGCCAATAATATAGTCCTAATTAGTGTCCTAAAGACTCGGAATGGAAGATTCGTTATATCAACAGGTAGACTATTAAATAATTTAAAAACAAAGAATAGAAAACTGTTTTGAGTAATACTGTATTTACATTTGTCAATATATAAATTTGTATTATTTCTTGTAGAATATTTATGTACAGAAGTACATGCTATGTAATTATTAATGTTATTCCGAATGTAAAGAAGACAGGCCAATACATATATGGACGGCAATGTCAAGATTTATTATTATTATTATTGTTATCCAAATATTGAAACCCTATTTTACCTTTGGTATATTAGGATTGTAGTTTGTTACATGTGAAATACATTATGTAGTGATAATACACAATTTTAAAGAATTAATAGTAGGTCTGAATCATAGTTACAATACCGTATAAATACACTAATTAAGATACAGTAAACAATACTAAATACGTTATGCAATAATTACTTTCAGTTAAAACAAAATGAAATAAAATTAGAAATTATAATCGAAGGTGTAGAGAAATTGCAAGATTATTACATTAACTTGTGATTTTATACATAATTTTAGGCAATAGTAATGAGATAATGCACAGAATTGGCTTAGTTACAAATAAATCACCTATTATCTAGTTGGTTTGCAATAGTAAAGAAAAATAAAAACAAAATTACTTATGGTTACAAACTATATACCTGTCATCAAATACTCAACAATAGTAAAATCTATAATACAAACATAGTTATTGTTGTTATTACTATTATTATGTCCCAAAGATAGACACCTTGTTTTACATAGTGCATTAGGATTTTATAACATCATTAATTTATATACAATTAATAGCTACAGAATTGCGTGGATGTGGTGTATAAACTCTGTGAATTGTTTGTAACAACATTTTTTCTAAGAAAATGGTAAAGGGGTGTGGAGTAATTTATATTGCAATCCGAGATATGATATCTTAAAAAGTGTCTTTTCCTTTCGAACACTGGACAGTGAAAAATCAAATGTTCAACAGTCTGATTCTCTTTGCATATGCACAGAGATTCTTCTGCACTTTTGATCCTAAATCTTTCAAAGTAGGAACCGAATTTTCCATGACCGGTCATAAATTGGGTGTAAAAGAAGTCGGTTGAGAACTGACTGCAACATAGTCTGTCTTGTACATTGGGAAAGAATAATTTCTTGGTCACAGAGTCTTTAACACTAGAGTTCCAGTATGTATTCCACTTGAGTGTAGTTGTGTGCTTGATCTTCTGCTTGATGTACGAAATAGGACAGGTGGAGTATTTATATTCTGAGTTGGTTGAGGCTGCTTGTTTCGCTAATGTATCCGCTCTTTCGTTTCCTTCAGTACCTGTGTGGCCGCGCACCCACATTAAGCAAATACGACCTTCAAATTTAAGTATTAGGGATCTAATTTCGACGGCTATAGAATGCAAGTTGTATTTATCGTCAATGGTTTGTAAGGCAGATTGAGAGTCGCTGTGAATACATGAGTCAATCCCGTTGGTAATGCTCCATTTCTCTGCTTGCAAGATGGCAAAGAGTTCTGCTTGGAACACGGAGCACATGGGCGCCAGGCGGAAATGTCAAGATTTGTGACCTTATAAAAAGAGGTTTACAATGAGTCGTATTTGATACTCCATGAATTAATCTTAAAGCTTTCTTTTGTGATATGAAAAGAGCTTGAGCAGAAGTATGGTGACCCCAAAGAATAATACCATAATTTAAATGACTTTGTATATGGCTATGAAATATTGTAAACAATACCTTGTTAGGTAAATTATTCCCTAACAACCTTAACATATACAGGATGTATCATAAATACGTGTACAAACTTCAGGCATGGGTTCCTTACACCAAAAGAAGGAAAAAAGTTCATATGAACATATGTCCCATAATCCTTTGTTTCCCCGTTATTCATTTATTACTAAAAGTTTGCGTTCAACGGTCTTCGAGGTCCAACTTCAAAACTTCATTTCTTTATGCACTCATTCATAGAAGACTGTTTCTAGCACAAATAGCCAATCCATTGTTTGTCTCATCAGTTTTGTTTACAGACGAGGCAACGTTTGGGAGAGCTGGAATTACCAATTTCCACAATGAACACGTATGGCCAGATCGTAATCCTCGTGCTGTATTTCAGGCTAGACATCAGCAACAATTTAGGATTAATGTGTGGGCTGGAATTGTAGGTGACTGTCTGGTAGGTCCATACGTTCTACCAGCACGTCTTACAGGTGCTATCTACAGGACTTTATCCAAAACACTCTTCCAGAATTACTGCACGAAGATGTGCCTCTGAACATAAGACAAAACATGTGGTTCATGCATGATGGGGCTCCAGCACATTTTAGTCGCCTTGTTCGAGATACACTGACTGGTGTCTACCATGACAGATGGATAGGCAGAGGAGGACCATTCAATGGCCAGCACGTTCTCCCGACCTCAATCCTTTGGATTTTTATCTTTGGGGGCACCTTAAACAATTGGTTTATGGAGCAGACATCCCAGATCAAGAAACTCTTCATCGACGTGTCATGGAAGCCTGTGAAAGCATTCGACATCATCCCGGAGTATTTGAAAGGGTGCGACAGTCCATGATTTGACGAGTGCATGCATGTCTAGAAGCAAGAGGAGGACATTTCGAGCATTGGTTATGAGTTTTGTGTGTTGGCATATTATGAGTGTACCAATGTGTTGAACAGTTCCTAACGGGGAAACAAAGGATTATGGGACATATGTTCATATGAACTTTTTTCCTTCTTTTGGTGTAAGGAACCCATGCCTGAAGTTTGTACACGTTTTTTTTTATACATCCTGTATAGGCCTTTACTTATTTTCTTAGCAACATAGTCAACATGAGTTTTCCATCCCATTCTAGGCTCAAGAAAGCGTGCTGTCATTTATGTATTCAGTAATTTTTATGCTTTCGAGCACCACAGACCATTGAAACTTGTCGAACACATAAATACACGTTTGTGGATTTATTTTTCACAATGCGATTTTTGACTGAAAATGACCAAAATTTCACTCGTCTGGGGGAGACGGTAACAATTCAAAGCAGAGCACAGATGATTTTCAATTTTAGTCTATTGCCTCGCACACGTCATGGGAATATTCACATCTAATGCAAGTCTAAAAACGAAGCTCAAAAATTAGTTAAAAGCTACCTCTCCATCTAAGGGTGGTATCCGGCAGCAGCTCACAAGGCTGAACAAGGTTAATGGTCAAGTGCTCAAGTATGGAGAAGAGAGGCCGGGATTCCAAGAACAACCAGTGTGGCGCACACGAAATCACTATCGAGTTCGTGAAGCACCATTTTAAAAGCTTCGTGAGTGTACGCTTCCGCACGCACAGCAATAAATCAGTGGCGTGGACATGCGTGCAGTGGCGTGCGGCCCTCTCCAAATTGAGCGCTCAGACGTGACGAAGGCAGCGTGAGTTATGAACTGCAATAAAGTGCGGTATCCACACCCGCCGATAAAAGGGCTGCCACGTTTTTGCTCTTCAATAACAAAATAATCAATATTTTTTTGTTTACTTCTTGCGTTTTTCATTTTAGATTCTGTATTCATTTCTTCCTCTTTTTTACCCTCTTTCCCTATTCAGAAACTTCCCTTTTTCTCTTGTTTTCTTCATTTTCTTCTTTCCCTACTTAGAAAATTTCTTTCTTCTCTTCTTTTTTTCATTTTCTTCTTTCCAGAATTTGAGAACTTCCTTCTTCCCGTGTTATATTTATTTTCTTTTTTTTTTCTTACTCAGAATTTTTCCTTCTCTTGTTTCTTGAATTTTATTGTTTCCATAACTTGAGATTTTTCTTATTCTCTCGTTTCGTTTATTTTTTTATTATATTGGGCTATTTTACGACGCTGTATCAACATCTATGTTATTTAGCGTCTGAATGATATGGTGATAATGCCGGTGAAATGAGTCCGGGGTCCAACACCGAAAGTTACCCAGCATTTGGTCGTATTGAATTGAGGGAAAACCCCGGAAAAAACCTCAACCAGATAACTTGCCCCCACCGGGATTCGAACCCGGGCCACCTGGTTTCGCAGCCAGACGCGCTGACCGTTACTCCATAGGTGTGGACTTCGTTTCGTCATTATCTTTTCGTAATATGTTTCCTTAATAACTTCCTTCCTTAGTTTGAGAATTTTCTACTCTTGTTTTCTGCGTTTATTCTTTAAAATCTCAGAAATTTTCCTTCCCTTGTTTCCTTCATTTCCTTTCTTCGTCAATTTGAGAGCTTCTTTCTTTTCCTGTTTTATTTATTTTCTTTTTTTCTCACTGAGAATTTTTCCTTCTCTTGCTTACTTAATTTTATTCTCTCACTGATTTGAGGTTTGTCTTCTTCTCTTGTTTTCTTCATTTTATTCTTTTTCTAATGTGAGAATATTCATTATCTCGTGTTCTCTTAATTTTTTTTTTTCCTAAGTTTGAGAATTTTCGTCTCTTCTTTCCTGCATTTATTCTTTCCCTACTCAAAAATTTTTCTTCTCTCGTTTCTTCATATTTTCCCCTAATTTGAGAATTTCCTTTTTCCCCTGCTTAATTTATTTTCTTTTCTCTCAACTCACAACATTTCACTTCTCTTGTTTTCACTTTCTTCTTTTCCAACTCAGAATTTTTTTCTCGTATTTTCTTAATTTTTCTTCATTTTCTTCTTTTCCTAGTGTGAAAATATAATTTCTCTTGTGTTTTCTTAGATTTCTTCTTTACCTAATTTCAGAATTTCCTTGTCCTCTTGTTTCCATTTTTTCTTTTCCTATTCAGCAATTTTCCTTCTCTCGATTTCTTCAAAATCTTTTTTTCTCCAGTATTTTTTTTATTTCTTCTTTCCCTACTATGAGAATTCCTTTCTTCTTTTATTTCATTCATGTTCTCCTTTCCCAACTATGAAAATTTCTTTCTCTTGTTTTCTTAATTTTCTTATTTCCCTACTATGAAAATTCCCTTCATATATTATACTCTTGATTGCCTTCTTTCCTAATTTAAAATTTCCTTCATCTCTTGTTTTCCTAATTTTCTCCTTCTCTTCTCTTAATTTTCTTCCTTCCGTACTGTAAAAATTCCTTTTCTTCTTTCCATACGGTGTGAGAATTTCCTCCTTCTCTTGTTTTTTTTTTTAATTTTCTTATTTCCCTACCGTGAAAATTTCCTTCATACATTGTTTTCTTTATTTCCTTCTTTCCCTACTTCAAAATTTTCTTAATCTCTTGTTTTCTTAATTTTCTTCCTTCTCTAATTTAAAATTTTCCTTCTTTTCTTTTCCTTCCTCGAAAACTTCCTCCACTTCCAATACCCCCATTCATTTATTCTTATTTCATTAATTTGTGTATCTATCCCGCTTGTGTTAGTATTCATTCACCCTTTAAATTCATCCTCACCTAACCTAAACATTACATACCAAGAACAACAATATTTCAAACAATATAAAGGATTTCATAAATCACCCGTTACTTATTTGTTATCATTTTCTTCCAACCCCCTCCCCTCCCACTCCCTCTCTCTCCCTACTTATTTATTTATTCCTTCCTGTTCCTTATGAATCAAATTCCCTGCAGCAAATGAATTAATATACAAACAGCACAGCAAGCAGCAATCTTCATGCGGAGTTCTATCACAGCAGCCAGCTGGGGAGTCTTGAGCACTGATGTGATCTATCTTGCATCTCCGAGTCAGACGGGCGTGATCGCGCCTAAATGTGCAGCAGCCACCAAAACAAACTTCTCGTCAGTTGCTTTCCGAAAATTCATGTTTTCACAAATCTCACTGCACGAATCGGCGAACGGACGGACGATGCGTTGATAGCTGAATGCATTACTTGGTAAGTGGAAGAATAAATGCGTAAGTTGGTAAGTGAATGAATGAGTAAATGGGTTAATGAATGAATCGATGAATGAATGAGTTGGTAAGTGAATGAGTAAATGCGTAAATTGGTAAGTGAATGAATAAATCCGTAAATTGGTAAGTGAATAAATGAATGCTTAAGTTGATAAATCAATGAATAAATACATAAGTTGGTAAATGAATGAATGAATGAATGAAAAGTTTGTAAGTAAATTAATGAATGCTTAAGTTGGTAAGTGAATGAATAAATGCATAAGTTGGTGAATGAATGAATGAATGAATAAATTTGTGACTGAATGAATGAATGCTTAAGTTGGTAAGTGAATGAATAAATGTACAAGTTTGTAAGTGAATGAATCAATGCATAAGTTCGTAAATGAATGAATGAATGCGTAAGTTGGTAAGTGAATGAATAAATGCTTAAGTTGGTAAGTGAATGAATGAATGAATGAATAAGTTTGTAAGTGAATGAATGAATGCTTAAGTTTGTAAGCGAATGAATAAATGTACAAGTTTGTAAGTGAATGAATGAATGAATAAATTTGTAAGTGACTGAATGAATGAATGCTTAAGTTGGTAAGTGAATGAATAAATGTACAAGTTTGTAAGTGAATGAATCAATGCATAAGTTCGTAAATGAATGAATGAATGCGTAAGTTGTTAAGTGAATGAATAAATGCTTAAGTTGGTAAGTGAATGAATGAATGAATAAGTTTGTAAGTGAATGAATGAATGCTTAAGTTTGTAAGCGAATGAATAAATGTACAAGTTTGTAAGTGAATGAATCAATGCATAAGTTTGTAAGTGAATGAATGAATGAATGAATGAACACGTAAGTTGGTAAGTGAATGAATAAATGCTTAAGTTGGTGAATGAATGAATGAATGAATGAATGAATGAATGAGTTGGTAAGTGAATGAATAAATGAATGAATGAATGAATGAATGAATGATTGAATTAATGAATGAGTTGGTAAGTGAATGAATAAATGTACAAGTTTGTAAGTGAATGAATGAATGAGTTGGTAAGTGAATGAATAAATGTACAAGTTTGTAAGTGAATGAATGAATGAATGAGTTGGTAAGTGACTGAATAAATGTACAAGTTTGTAAGTGAATAAATGAATGAGTTGGTAAGTGAATGAATGATTGAATGAATGAGTTGGTAAGTGAATGAATAAATGTACAAGTTTGTAAGTGAATGAATGAATGAGTTGGTAAGTGAATGAATAAATGAATGAATGAATGAATGCATTAGTTGGTAAGAGAATGAATGAATTCATTCATTGAATAATGCACTGGGAGTAAATTGATGAATGTAAAAAAGAATGGGTGAAAAAATATACAGGGAGTTCGAATTAGTGTGTAAAAAACTTTGAGATATGATAAGTTGTGTCAAAAAGAACAACATTTGCTTATAAAGACAGCAGAAGAATTAGTTGCTAGAATTATTCTTCCTTTTGTCGATCTTCGTAACCGACCACAGATATTTGGAAAGATTCGTCGTTCAATCATACGGCGTTATACTTTGTGTGTCAACATTGGCGGTCACAATTTGAACAGTTCTATAGTTTGTCAATACCATTTTCGTAATAACTGGTATCAGATAAAAAAGTTACTGAGTAACCATAGAAAGTAAATAAAGTTACTTTCCAAGCTCACATTCCTTAACTTTTTCTCTCATACTACTATCACTTGAAAATGAAACAGTTACGGACATTACTTTATTAATAAAAAATGTTTAATTTCATATCCTCTATCACTTCAGAAAATTAGAAACAGTCATTCCGTTACACCCTGTATATAAACTTTTTTTTTAGACTTCGAAAGATACTATTCATGAAATTAATATGTTACTGGTAAAAGGTTCCAGAATGTGCACCCCTGTTCTCCTCCCATCTAGCAATGCGGTCAAACAAGGAAGCGTAGAGTCAGATTCATTCATCAAACGAGAGGCACAACGGATAAAAAAACCGGGACAATTAAAAAATCTTAAAACCAAAGGGAGTGACAATGTAAAGTACTGTATAAAACAGGCCCTAATATTCTGTTAGAAGTCTTAAGAGAGTCGTTTTAACATCTTTGATATAAAGAAGTTCGTCTTCTAAGAGTGGGGTAATCAGTGGAAAGCATCTGACAATAAAACAAAGTGCATAGCACACAAACAAACGCAGAGAAAAAATTGAAGGAAGTAATGTACCCCTAGATACAACGATACTTGTACATCAGTGGGATTGCTCTAGAGTTAATGGCTAAAGCTGATGTTAATTTCAAACAAAGAAATACCACGAAGACAAGGATTAAAAGCTTTACTAGCAGGAGACCAAAACAAATTCTGTCGAAGTTGTTAATGGACACCAGAGGGACATCGGTTCGCACTCGAGATTGGAATTAAACAAGAAAAAAACATTTACGCATACACTTTTGCTTGCTTTATCTACTTTCTCAGCATGGGATGTATAGAGAGAAATTACTATAACCCTGCAAAATAAATGTAGAGATTTTTCATAAATACGCGTCTTAAAAGAGTAGTTTTAAGACATGCCCTCTGTTTGTGAAGATATTTATTCTTAACTATTGGACGAATTTTGTTCCATTTACAAGGGAACTATTAATGAACTGAAATCGAAACCTCCCCTTCAACAGCTCACGTTAATACCTGTATACAGGCAGACTAGCATTAAATTTCATGTACATCATTCCCTGATTTATTGATCCTTAGATACTGAATATGAACAATATCCGTACAATAGCTTAGTAGAAATCGCTGTACACAGACAGACTAGTACTAAAATTATTATATTTCATGTACATCATTCCCTGATAAATTGACTCGTAGATACTGAATATGAACAAAATCCATCCAATAGATTATTAGAAATCGCTGTACACAGACAGACTAGTACTAAAATTATTATATTTCATGTACATCATTCCTGAAAAACTGACTCTTAGATATTGAATATGAACAAAATCCGTCCTATAGTTTAGTAGAAATCGCTCTACACAGACAGACTAGTACTAAAATTATTATATTTCATGTACATCATTCCCTGATAAATTGACTAGTAGATACTGAATATGAACAAAATCCGTCCAATACCTTAGTAGAAATCGCTGTACACAGACAGACTAGTACTAAAATTATTATATTTCATGTACATCATTCCCTGATAAATTGACTCGTAGATACTGAATATGAACAAAATCCGTCCAGTAGTTTAGTAGAAATCGCTGTACACAGACAGACTAGTACTAAAATTATTATATTTCATGTACATTATTCCCTGATAAATTGACTAGTAGATACTGAATATGAACAAAATCCGTCCAATAGCTTAGTAGAAATCGCTGTACACAGACAGACTAGTACTAAAATTATTATATTTCATGTACATTATTCCCTGATAAATTGACTCGTAGATACTGAATATGAACAAAATCCGTCCAATAGTTTAGTAGAAATCGCTGTACACAGACAGACTAGTACTAAAAGTATTATATTTCATGCACATCATTCCCTGATAAATTGACTCGTAGCTACTGAATATGAACAAAATCCGTCCAATAGTTTAGTAGAAATCGCTGTACAGAGACAGACTAGTACTAAAATTATTATATTTCATGTACATCATTCCCTGATAAATTGACTCGTAGCTACTGAATATGAACAAAATCCGTCCAATAGTTAAGTAGAAATCGCTGTACACAGACAGACTAGTACTAAAATTATTATATTTCATGTACATCATTCCCTGATAAATTGACTCGTAGATACTGAATATGAACAAAACAGAACCAAGTTTTTTAGTAGTGATCGTTGTATTGACACAGACGAGAATCATGCCCCAAGCTATAGATATTTTAATCAACACAATGCTTTCTCTAAGACGAAGTACAAATGCACATCTTATTAGCAAAGTTCCCGCTTTCAGTTCCCATTTCCTTTAGAACGTGCAGCTCAAGTGACAAACATCTTCACTGCGTTTTCAATTAAACTGAAGACACTTGGTGGGTATCACATTTCAATGCAGTGACATTAATCCGCGCTCTGAGGATCGAGGGTTCGGTGAATCCAAATGCAGCTCGCTAGCAGACTTCGCTTAGCATTTCAATTAGACCAGGCGGCGAAAGGCGGCGCTGGAAGCAGGAACAACACAAAGTTTAGAAAACTGCAAGGAGCTGCAGGGTTTTCTGCTCTGTTACCCTCTTTCTTCATCTTCCGCCACACCCCGCCGTTCACTACATGCCAAGAATCTTCAACGTCAAAGTCGAGAAGTAGCTAGTTAGTTCACCTCTCGGCAAATTAACATGGGCCTTCGTCATGAGGTAACATCCACGACCCCATTTGAGGTCGCCAGGGATTTTATAACTTCACTGCCAAACACAGTTTTAATCTTAAGACGATCCTGACGAACTTTGTGTTATTCTTGCTTACCATAACAAAACTGAATGAAAATATCTTGAAAACAAGATGAAACATACTTAAGTAAAGTGAAGGCTCTTTAACACAAGTGGTAGAGTTCGATTATATCGTTAGCTTACAAGCAAAACACAATATGGCAAAATAATTAGTTCTGAGAAATATGCGTTTTTCTTCACACAAAACGTAATCCTCAAAGTAATTATTATAGTATACATTATTGTATAAGATACAGTAATGGAGGAAAAAAATGTTGATTATTTCCAAAAATGTTATTGCTGTAAGCTGTATCTAGCCCCTTAAATAAACAATTACAATTTACAATTTATCATCTCATCGTCTATGAATAGCCTCTGTATTTTGAAAGGAACTTTAAATAAAGAATTACAATTACAATTATCATCTTATCGTCTATGAATAGCCTCTGTAGTTTAAAAGGAACGTTAAATAAAGAATTACAATGACAATTATCATCTTATCGTCTATGAATAGCCTCTGTAGTTTAAAAGGAATGTTAAATAAAGAATTACAATTACAATTATCATCTTATCGTCTATGAATAGCCTCTGTAGTTTAAAATGAACGTTAAATAAAGAATTACAATTACAATTATCATCTTATCGTCTATGAATAGCCTCTGTAGTTTAAAAGGAATGTTAAATAAAGAATTACAATTATAATTATCATCTTATCGTCTATGAATAGCCTCTGTAGTTTAAAAGGAACGTTAAATAAAGAATTACAATTACAATTATCATCTTTTCGTCTATGAATGGTCTCTGTAGCTTAAAAGGAACGTTAAATAGTTACAATTACAATTATTATCTTATCGTCTATGAATAACCTCTGTAGTTTAAAAGGAACGTTAAATAAAGAATTACAATTACAATTATCATCTTTTCGTCTATGAATAGTCTCTGTAGTTTAAAAGGAACGTTAAATGAAGAAATAGAATTACAATTATCATCTTTTAGTGTATTAATAGTCTCTGTAGTTTAAAGAGAACGGTAAATAAGTACAATTAAAATTATCATCTTATCGTCTATGAATAGCCCCTGTAGACTAACAGGTACATTAAATAAAGAATAACAATTACAATTATCATCTTATCGTCTATGAATAGCCTCTGTATTTTGAAAGGAACGTTAAATAAAGAATTACAATTACAATTATCATCTTATCGTCTATGAATAGCCTCTGTATTTTGAAAGGAACGTTAAATAAAGAATAACAATTACAATTATCATCTTATCGTCTATGAATATTCTCTGTAGTTTAAAAGGAACGTTAAATAAAGAAATAGAATTACAATTATCATCTTTTCGTCTATGAATATTCTCTGTAGTTTAAAAGGAACGGTAAATGAAGAAATAGAATTACAATTATCATCTTTTAGTGTATCAATAGTCTCTGTAGTTTAAAGAGAACGGTAAATAAGTACAATTAAAGTTATTATCTTATCGTCTGTGAATAGCCTCTGTAGACTAACAGGTATATGAAATAAAGAATTACAATTACAATTATCATCTTATCGTCTATGAATATCCTCTGTAGTTTAAAAGAAACGTTAAATAAAGAATTACAAATACAACAAATCGTCTATCGCTCTAAGGTGACAAAAAATACCTTGCCTAAATATCAGAAAAACCGCGAAATTATTTTTAAGCATAGTCACTATAGTTTAAAAAGATCAGAAATAAATTTAAATCACCATTTTCTCTGGAAATATATTTGTGACTGTATTTCAATGAAAGCATTTGATAATTATTTACTAGAATTGCATTATTGTTTCTAAATAATCCTCGTGCCTGAGAACTAAATTACATAGAGGTATGTCATTGGATATATTACGAACCAAATCGACATAGGATTTCATTCATTTCACATGCCAATAAAAACATACATGCCCATTAAATCAAGTCTAACAACACTTTGATACATAAAAATTGAATGAAAACTGTGCAGCCAGTCCCCTGAGAAAACAGTACATTATATTTATCTTTTCATTTTGCAACTGTGATTGGAAAAAATACGAAAAATGCAGAATTACATCGACGACAGGGGTGAACAACAGCGGCTTGAAAGCTTGTTCCTTAAACCATGTTCTTTCACAATAAATTCCACTAAGATCCGTTGGTAACAGAACTCAGGACTGCAGCCCAGGCAGGCACTGTTTTTGCAAGCAGATCCGAAGGGTTTATGTCCGCTCCCTGGAGAACATGAGTAATAAACGCGTCTACCACGTTATCCAATTTAATTGCCGTCTCCTTGCTTTTGATTTATCGCCATTGAACGTCAGTGGTGTACAGGTGCGAGCCATTCTGTGGAGCGGGGATTTTATCTGTTCGTGCTTTGTGCTAAATACTTCAGCCAGTCGCTCTGTTCGAGTTACTATGATATTCATATCTGAAGTGACAAGTTTTCCAGTTATAAATCCTGTGGGTACAGCTTCGAGTCTCGTCAGATAATAGGATAAATGCCACTCGGCCACAGAAACTGAGAGAGTTGTTTTATAGACTGGGTTCCATCATGCCACGTCGGAACTGGTTGTGAATGACTAGTGCTGGTACAAATACTGCACAAGTGCGTTTAGTGCCATCACATAAGCCCGCCATTGGTCCCTATCCTCAGCAAGATTAATCCAGTCTCTATCATCATATCCCACCTCCCTCAAATCCATTTTAATATTATACTCCCATCTACGTCTCAGCCTACTCAAAGGTCTTTTTCCCTCCGACCTCCCAACTAACACTCTATAGGCATTTCTGGATAAGCCCATACATGCTACATGCCCTGCTCATCTCAAACGTCTGGATTTAATGTTCCTAATTATGTCAGGTGAAGAATACAATGCGTGCAGTTCTGTGTTGTGTAACTTTCTCCATTCTCCTGTACCTTCGTCCCTTATAGCCCCAAATATTATTATTATTATTATTATTATTATTATTATTATTATTATTATTATTATTATTATTATTATTATTATTAACAGTTTTCTGCCCAAGGGCAAGTCTTCCTCAGAAGACCCAGCTTTCTCCAGTCTTTCCTATTTTCTGTCTTCCTCTTTGTCTCCTCATACGATCCATATATCTTAATGTCGTCTATCATCTGATATCTTCTTCTGCCCCGAACTCTTCTCCCGTTCACCATTCCTTCCAGTACATCCTTCAGAAGGCAGTTTATTCTCAGCCAGTGACCCAAGCAATTCCTTTTTCTCTTCCTGATCAGTTTCAGCATCATTCTTTCTTCACCCACTCTTTCCAACACAGCTTCATTTCTTATTCTGTCTGTCCACTTCACACTCTCCATTCTTCTCCATATCCACATTTCAAATGCTTCTAATAATTTCTCTTCCCTTCGTCGTAATGTCCATATTTCTACCCTCACTCCACACAAAGCACTTCACTAGTCTCTTCTTAGTTCTTTTTCCAGAGGTCCGTAGAAGATGCTCCTTCTTCTATTAAAAGCTTCCTTTGCCATTGCTATCCTCCTTTTGACTTCCTGGCAGCAGCTCATGTTACTGCTTATAGTACACCCCAAGTATTTGAAGCTGTCCACTTGCTCTACTGTCTCATTTAGAATTCGCAAGTTTACCTTCTTTATTTTTCTTCCTATGACCATGGTCTTCGTCTTGTTTGCATTTATCTTCATCCCATACTGCTCACAGCTGTCATTTAGCTCCAGTAGCATATCCCTTAGGTTCATCTCCTTTTCTGCTAACAACATCATATCATCAGAAAATCTTACATATTTATTTATTTATTTATTTATTTATTTATTTATTTATTTATTTTTTAATCTGACAGGTTTAAGGCCTTAAGGCCTTCTCTTTCATCCCACCAGATAGCACATATAAATACAAAAGAAGAAATACAGACTCTGGTGAAAACAATACAAGTAAAGTTAAAGCCCTATAGAGGGTCAACAGGGTCAAAAGAACACTATAGAACTCTCATCGAGCTAATACAAGAAAAAAAAAAAAGAAAACATAGATAGCAATGATGATAGTGATAACTAATAATAATAATAATAATAATAATAATAATAATAATAATAATAATAATAATAAACACCATCATCATCATCATCATCCCTATCGCTGTTATTAGAAGAATTCTACTACATTGTCACGAAGTCCTCGTGGAAATTGACTTTACTGCGGGGTTTAGTTGTGTTTGCAACCAGTTGAGAAGGAAAACTGCCATTAAGAACGAAATGTTTGTAGGAAAAAAATCGTAAAAGGACTGCTATTTAACTAAAAGGCCGTGACTTTGTGCAGGATCCGAAAGAGAGGGGGCGAGAATTGAATGCCTTACAACTTCGTTATAGCCCGAGACGATGTAAAAACTCTGTCCATTACGGCGAAACCGACACCAAAATAGAGGAGAAATTACGGCCACGGGGCGGAGACGGCCGTGGTGTTCCGCGGTCCAGGGAAATTAAAAAAGTCAAACTCCCACGACAATGAATCCTCAGGGCGGGTTCAAATTAAACCCCCTCAGGAGTGGATACAAGCAGCCAAACAAACGACGGACGAGAATTCTAACTTGATACGCTGTAAATTGAACAAACTGCAAAATATGTGACAAATAACGCAATTATTCAAGCTTTAGTGCATTTAATCTAACTAGAATGCCGCTAACACATAGGGAAACATACAGTGTGTTAAGAAAAGCGTTTTTTTTTTGCATATAAACAAATTTGTTTGTGCGAGATCGTGCGTATTTGCTTGTTTTCCGCACAGAACCAATACGCGGTAAGTGTGAAATACCACATTCAGTATTCCCAACGTAACACACATAACAATTTCCCTATTCTTACCGCTTAAGCGCGACATTCATTTTACTGCTTTAGGCTTTTAACATATTATTTTTAGAGACGTTTAACATAGTAATAATTATAAATTGGAAACTTACCACTGCAATTTCACCTAAACTGCAATGTTAATTATTGTTTTTAAATATTTGCAAAAATTAAGTAAAGTCTACTACTCCACAAAAGTTATTGCATTACTGATGCAAGTAACATTAAGGAAGCCGTGAAAAAAAAAAAAACAAGATTCCAGATGCCGACGTTATTACTGCAATATGTTCTATAAATAATATTGTTAAAATATTAAAATGAAAAAATTAATCATTACATAACCTTACTGTTTGTTTTAAGTTCGCATTTATAGACTGGGGGAAAAAAAGACAGGCGTATATCACGGCCTGCTGGAGTATAGTAAACACAGAAAACATTTTATAAGCAACAATGTTGAGAAGAAAGATATTTTGGTTTTCCGAAGTTGCCGTCATTGAACAGAAACCAACATGGAGATTTCATTGCAACTAATTAGAAATTCGTCTTTCAGGTATGTAATAAACGATCTTCGCACAAAATAATGTACGATACACGAGCGGTATGTTTGTTTTCATGTTCTCCGAAATTAAGAAAGCTCAACTACGTTTCGCTTTTTCAATTTTTTCCTCGACCATGAAAACGCCAACATACCGCTCTTGTAACGTATATTACTATTTTATCACGTGAACGCAAATAAAGTTGTATTCGACAGATATTGGAGGAAAAATCGACAGTATAAGGCCGCACTACATCAATTATTCGTAGATTTAAAAAAGGCATATGACTCGGTTATGAGAACCACTTAGATAAATTAAAATGTGTCTCAGTAAAAACTTACAGCAGAGACCGTATACGCCAGTTTCTCTCTGATGCTTTTCCAATTCACTGCGGGCTAAAGCAAGGAGATGCACTATCACCTTTACTTTTTAACTTTACTCTAGAGTATGCCATTAGGAAAGTCCAGGATAACAGAGAGGGTTTGGAATTGAACGGGTTACATCAGCTGCTTGTCTATGCGGATGACGTGAATATGTTAGAAGAAAATCCAGAACCGATTAGGGAATTTTACTGGAAGCAAGAAAAGACAAAGGTTTGGAAGTAAATCCCGAAAAGACAAAGTATATGATTATGTCTCGTGACCACAATATAGTATGAAAAGTAAATATAAAATATAAATGACACTCGAAGGGAAAATAAATGAAGAATTAATACCTATGGGAAATGCTTGCTATTATTCGGTTGAGAAGCTTTTCTCATCCAGTCTGCTTTAAAAAATCTGAAAGTTAGAATTTATAAAACAGTTATATTACCGAGTTTTCTTTATGGTTATGAAACTTGGACTCACACTTTGAGAGAGGAACAGAGGTTAAGGGTGGTTGAGAATAAGGTTCGTAGGAAAATATTTGGGGCTAAGATGCATAAGTTATAGGGGAATGAAGAAAGTTACACAACGCAGAACTGCACGCATTGTATTCTTCACCTGACATAATTAGGAACATTAAATCCAGACGTTTGAGATGGGCAGGGCATGTAGCACGTATGGGCGAATCCAGAAATGCATATAGAGTGTTAGTTGGGAGGCCGGAGAGAAAAAGACCTTTGGGGAGGCCGAGACGTAGATGGGAAGACAATATTAAAATGGATTTGAGGGAGGTGGGATATGATTGTAGAGACTGGATTAATCTTGCTCAGGATAGGGACCGATGACGGGGTTACGTGAGGGCGGCAATGAACCTCAAGGGTTCCTTGAAAGTGAGTAAGTATTATTATTATTATTATTATTATTATTATTATTATTATTATTATTATTATTATTATTATTATTATTTTAACTAAGTTATGGGCTGAATATGTCTCCATTATTCCTACTGAAACATGGGGTAGACTACGCTTTTAATGTGGCTTGAAAACTGCTGAAATAAATGGGACGTAGAATAAAACATGATGTCTGAATGTGTGTATAAACAGAGGCCCGGCGTTATCATCATATGTTACACGGTTCAGGATTTAAACTACAAAGTAAGCGAGATATAAAACGGTCAGTGTATCAGACTCCGTGTAAAGTTGTTAGCTTGTAAATTACACTCTCTGTTTCCAAATTGTGCAGCAGTCTAGTTAAACAGTTGAAAAACAGACTGACGAAAAATATGCGTCGCCAGGCAACCGTCCTGCTGCGAAACAAGAGGCAGAAAATGTTAAAAATATTTTAATCTTAACATAAATTCAATATTTTTATGTATATTTTCAATTCATCTTTTTATAGAAGGAAATTTTATTAGTTACATTTCTAGGAATATAGGTCTCGAGTTCAAAAGACATTTACAGAACATATCTGACTACAATTTCACAGAACTAACAGAAAATGATTTTCAATCAAATAGTTTAAGTAGAAATAGCTGTACAGAGATAGACTAGTACTAAAATTATTATATTTCATGTACATCATTCCCTGATAAACTGACTCGTAGATACTGAATATGAACAAAATCCGTCCAATAGTTTAGTAGAAATCGCTGTACACAGACAGACTAGTACTAAAATTATTATATTTCATGTACATCATTCCCTGAAAAATTGACACGTAGATAATGAATATGAACAAAATCCGTCCAATAGTTTAGTAGAAATCGCTGTACACAAACAGACCAGTACTAAAATTATTATATTCCATGTACATCATTCCCTGATGAACTGACTCGTAGATACTGAATATGAACAAAATCCGTCCAATAGTTTAGTAGAAATCGCTGTACACAGACAGACTAGTACTAAAATTATTATATTTCATGTACATCATTCCCTGATAAATTGACTCGTAGATACTGAATATGAACAAAATCCGTCCAATAGTTTAGTAGAAATCGCTGTACACAGACAGACTAGTACTAAAATTATTATATTTCATGTACATCATTCCCTGATAAATTGACTCGTAGATACTGAATATGAACAAAATCCGTCCAATAGTTTAGTAGAAATCGCTGTACACAGACAGACTAGTACTAAAATTATTATATTTCATGTACATCATTCTCTGATAAATTGACTCGTAGATACTGAATATGAACAAAATCCGTCCAATAGTTTAGTAGAAATCGCTGTACACAGACAGACTAGTACTAAAATTATTATATTTTAGGTACATCATTTTCTCATAAATTGACTAGTAGATGGGCGTATTTGGAGCACGTTTCTTGAATACCATCTGTGTTGAACACTAATTCTATTATGACCATTAGGAATTTGAACTCAAACCTACAGAAGGAAACCCTAATACTTCCACTGTTAAGGCTTCAATACTTTATATATACATAATATCGGGAGTAAGTTGCTATATCAAGAACATATCTACTCTCTCTCTCTCACTAACTCTTGAATCAAGTACAAAAAAGTTCCGTCGGTTGAAAGTAACCGCTACAGCTGTTACAGAGTCGTTAAATTAAATAATTGAGTAAAAGATCATGCCTGAAAAAGGACCGAGGTAAATCGCTTGTGGGGAAAATTTTCACTGCTATCCAAAGAGTGTGATTTGTACTTAATAACACAGGAGATTAAATATACTCCACGGTCAACGATCTATGGACACCGCCAGTGTGGTCCGGGGCTGTTTTAAAATTAAGTCACTCTACTACCATTTCTGCTACAGGATTGCAAAGCCCATGTGCAAAAAAATTTAGTTTCTATGACAACATTTCACAGTATATATATAAAAAAAATGAAATGAAATGCAAACCCGATAGCAGGGGGCCTGGAATTACTCCATTGGCACCCATGTAGTGCGGCAGCATCGGAGCGGTCTGGCTGGCGTAAATATGTTCCAATTAACATTTCAGCCGAGTAAATACGTTTCAATTAGGGACTAAGCTGCGTAATCGAGAACTGAAACAGGCCGAGAAACCAGCTATTTCGCTAGCCATGATTATGCGGGGATAAAATAACTGTTGTGCATACGAGAAATTCAAGGGAGCGGACCTAATAGAGAACCACATTGCTTCCCGCAAAACGTCGCCCAAGACGTCCTGCTGTCGCATGGCAACAAGAAACGGCGTTGAAGCAGTCAATTGTCACAGGTTTGCTTACAAAATTTGCATCTGTCACTCTTGTACGATGTGAATTTCGTTGCGTATTTGACGAAGAATCACCACACGAGAATAACATTCGTCGTTGGGATGGACTGGAAGACTACTGGAGGAAAAGCGTACTGGAAGATCATCGATAAATTTAATGATGAAAAGGTAGAAGCAATCCAAAGAGCATATATTCAGAGTCCAAAGAAATCAGTTCGTAAATGTGGTCGACAATTAAGACTTCCAAAAACAACAGTTCATAATGTCCTTGTCCAACCGCTGGACAAGAACAAACTTGTCATTAATGTTTCAAGTAAAACATTGGACGAAGACACCATATCGGTACTAGCCAAGGGCCTAAATTTCGTTCCAGCTCCAAGAAAATATCCAGTCAAGGACATTATCAGTGGAGTGGAGCAAGCTATCTCCTCTCTTCCTCCTGGAATATCTGAAGAAGTGAGAAGAGATGTCTGCCGAATAATCAACACAGCCAGACCACCCAAACCCAATATCACGAGGAATGAACGACTAGCGCTCCGGGAGCTACGTGAAGATGAGAGTATAGTCGTTCTCCAGGCCGACAAAGGAAACGCTACGGTGGTGTTGGACTCTTCAACGTACCACCAGAAAATTGTTGAACTACTAGCAGACACGACCTACAAGAAACTGACACGTGATCCCACTAACAGGATCATAAGAAGAACCACCACGCTGCTGAAATCTTCCTCGCTGCCTGCCGAGGTTATAAAAGTTCTGCTACCACACTCGGCCACACCACCTCGGATTTACGGGCTCCCCAAGATCCACAAACAAGGGCTACCATTACGACCCATTGTTAGCACCATCGGGTCGCCCACATACCACCTGGCCAAGCATCTAACCAACATGCTCCAACCCCTGATTGGAACGTGTGAACATCATGTGAAAACTCTACAGAATTTGTTAGAATTCTGGAGAACATCACAGTGGTCCCATCAGATCTACTAGTGAGCTTCGATGTAATTTCACTCTTCACAAAGGTTCCGATAAAAGAGGCTCTTGAACTGGTAGCGGAACAATTCCCGGATGATATTCTACAACTCTTCCGACTGGCCTTGACTACTACTTACTTCACGTACAACAGTGAGTTCTACGAACAAACCGACGGCGTGGCAATGGGCTCCCCGCTGTCACCTGCTATTGCTAACTTTTACATGCAGCACTTCGAACACCAGGCCCTAGACTCAGCCACACACAAGCCGAGCCACTTCTTCCGCTACGTAGACGACACCTTCGTGGTCTGGCCGCACGGACAAGACAAGCTACAAGAGTTCCTACAACATCTCAACAGCATCCACGCGAATATCCAATTCACCATGGAGGTGGAGTCAGAGGGCTCACTGCCGTTCCTGGATATCCACATACACAGGAAAGCAGATGGTACTCTCGGACATGGCGTGTATAGAAAGCCGACGCACACAGATCTGTACCTGAATGCACTCAGCCTCCACCACCCTTCGCAGAAGAAGTCCGTCCTGACTAGTCTACTACATCGCGCCATAGTCATTTCCGATATCAACAACTTGCCTGCAGAAATGGACCATCTTCGTAGAACACTACAACAAAACAACTACAGCCGGAGAGACATCAGCAAAGCCCTCAAACAAGTTACCACGAGATGTAACACAATAGACTTAGACAGCAAGCTAGAACCGACAAAGAAAGCTTTCATTCCATTCTGCGGGAGCGTGTCACACAAAATAAGCAGAATCCTCCAGAAGGTTAATATCAAAACCATCCATAAACCACAGAGCAAAATCCGGAGTCATCTACGTCAGGTTAAAGACAGTCAGGGCTTAAGGACTCCAGGGATTTACAAGATTCCATGCGAGTGTGGCGAAGTATACATAGGGCAGACTGGCCGCACAATAGAAGACAGAATCAAAGAACATAAGAGGAACCTGAGGCTGTATTACCCGGAAAAATCTGCAGTGGCGCAACACAGCATAGAAAAGGAGCATAAAATACTGTTTGACCACACCAAGGTCATTAACAAATCAAGCCACTACTGGGATCGTACAATCAAGGAGGCCATAGAGATCAAGCTGGAGAAAAACAACTTTAACAGAGACAGTGGACTCCAGCTCAGTCAGGCATGGACACCGGCCTTAGACCAACTCAGGCCCTCTTACAATCAAGGTCATGAAGATCACGGACCGAGGACGGCAACCGATTCCAACCGGCGGAACAGGGCTCGCCGCCCGCCAAACTTCACGCAGTAATCCCGGGAGGGGCGGAGCTTACGAGCGATGACAATTCCCGGCCCCGGATTGGCCGATCCGCCAACCAATCCCGTTTCACCTGAGACAGCCACATCTATATAACCTTTCGACTTTCTGTTCGGACATCACTTCCCTGAAGATGGCTGCAGAGATAGCAGTCGAAAGCTTGGAGCATTCAAAATCTTAACTCGGCTGATATCCCGCGAAAACATATTAGCGAACCTTGAAATTGATTTAGACATTGAAAAACGAGATGACAAATTGAATTTATTTGAATATTATTTACAATGAACGCTAATTATTATAGTAACAGAACATAACCTTCTGCGACAGTATTGGATTTCCAGCCTCCGTGACGTTTCGCTAGTTGTCTTTCGATTGCATATCCGAGAATAATCGATGCTTGCGCTTACATATTGCTACAATGGTGTTTTCTGATTGGTGGAACACCTGAACTTTAATGAATAGGTGTACTTTAATGAGGTCCATTAAAGGGCTGCTACCAGGTGTATAATTACTACATTTCGGCATGGTCGAGCATAAAATTATTTATATATTTTTGCAAAATTTAAAACAGTGGCAGTTCCTGTGCAGTGATGGAGCGTTTCCCTCATAACTCATAAACTTGTTGACTTTTTCATGTTCTCTCACTTTTATTTTATTGCTGAAACTCATGTTTACAATATCATGCTCTTTCAACTACATTCCTTAATAAATAATATATATATATTTTTTATTTTGTGTCAGAAGAAAATACTGATATTTGACCATTTTTAAAATAAATTTATTTTTTATCAGACAACCTATCAAAGACAGAGAAGTGATCTTGCATCATATTGTAGATATGACATGCATAAATACACACAAAAAAATTTCATCGCAGAATGTTGGATAGTTTTTGAGTTATGAGGGAAACGCTTCATAGCTGCACAGTGAACTGCCACCATTTTGAATTTTGAAAAAATATATAAATATTTTTTTTAATCGTAAAAATATATATATTTTTTTCATATAATATAAGGACAGTGTTTTACACATATTAATTTTCATTATTGTACAAGATACAGCAATGGAAAATGTTGAATATTTCCAAAAATTCTACTGCTGTAAGCTGTACCTAACCCCTTAAAGAAACTTCGTCTGATTCTTTATAAACTTCAATTGTTACATGCACTTCATCCAGATGATTACCACAAAAGGTATCAGTTTGCTGTGGATATGCTTCATGAGTCACAGATTCAAATTTTTCCAGCCACAAAACACATTGCACTTTTGTTTGGACATTCATTTTGTATAATTAATTGTAACAATGAAAATTATTGCATTTATTCGATTGTTACCGTCTTTTGTTTTCTTCAGTGTCTCAAACTTACAGACGAAAGATTTTAATAGTTTTATTTTCATCTGACACCAATATTACATTTCATGGGCCTTGTCTATTATATTGTAGAAGCCATGTTGTAGGTTAGCGTTCCCATGGCAACTGGTCATTTAATGGAATAGCCCCATATGCTCAATGCTTTTTGTGCGAGATCGTGGTTTCCGCACAAAACAAATCCGCGGAAAGTCTAAAATTCCACATTCAGTATTCCCAACCTAACACACATAGCAATTTCCCTCTTCTTACCGCTTAAGTGACATATTGAGTTTACTGCTTTAGGCTTTTAACATATTATTTTTAGAGACGTTCAATATAGTAATAATTATAAATTGGAAACTTACCACTGCAATTTCACCTAAATTGCACTGTTAATTATTGTTTTTAAATATTTGCAAAAATTAAGTAAACTCTACAACTCCACTAAAGTTACTGCATTCGTGATGCAAGTAACATTAAGGAAGCCGTTTGTTTTAAGTTCGCATTTATAGACTGGGGGGAAAAAAAGACAGACGTATATCACGGCCTGCTGGAGTATAGTAAACACAGAAAACATTTTAAAGCAACATGTTGAAGATAAATATTATTGTTTTGCAAATTTGCCGTCATTGAACAGAAATCAAGATGGAGATTTCATTGCAACTAATTAGAAATTCCTCTTTCAGGTATGTAATAAACGATCTTCGCACAAAATAATGTACGATACACGAACGGTATGTTTTCTTTCAATTCTCGGAAATTAAAAAAGCTCAACTACGTTTCGCTTTTTCAAACTTTTCCTCGAACATGAAAACTTCAACATACCGCTCTTGTAACGCATATTACTATTTCTTAACGTGAAATCCTCTATAGGTAGCTATTCATAAAACAAAATGTAATCCTCTGAAACCCTACCATGACTTTTGGGACACACTGTATAAGAAAGATTTTTGTAACAGAGGAATATCGCTAACATAAGCTACATTATATTCCTCATCAGGGATCCGCAGTGTTTATCGACCTCTATGCTTCTCGTGGAAGTGTTCAGATTTGCCCCTCATTCAGTAGCTGGTCTTGGAACTAGTTCAGCCCTGTTAGAAGCCTGTCTCCGTCCCTGGGGACGTCTACGATGGAGATTGCAAGTTTCCGCACAGTTTCGTTCGTGACGCGACGTAGCTGGATCCAAGACGAAACAAGAGAACGACGCCAACCTATAAACACGACGTGATCCTACAGACTTCGGTCCGTGCAATTCAGGAGGAGAGCACACCGCAAAACAGCGAGCTGAGATTAGCCAGCAACACTATCTACGAACTGTAGCTAAAGTTGAAACTGAAACTATAACTAAAACGAACAGTAAAACTATTGTAGTGTCTAAACCACAAGTACGACGAGAGATAAACTTGAAAGTTTAACTAAATTTGAGCAAAACTAAACTGAAACTGGTACTAAAACTACTACAGCTAAAACCAAAATAACTAACACAATCTATAGTCAGAACTGAAACTATAGTCCCGTCGCTCTAATTTCCGGCAGCCAATCACGTTGCAGGTCGGCTACATTTAAACGTGTGCGTCTTGTGATTCGCTGATGAAGATGTAAAGCATTTCCTAAGGCTGGATAAATACTTAATATATAATCGCCCGCCATTTTGGCTCTTTCGTTGGCGTTCGCAGAAAGCACACGAGGACGTTATTTGCCGCTCAATTATTTGCTGAATTACATTGCGTTTGATTTATTATCATAGGAGCGACGACATGATAATGTTTAACGGTGTGGAAAAATAGATCCGTCGTCTGGTAGCTCGGGAACGAAAGAACAAAAATGGCGAACGATACTACCTACCTAGACTTTATAGAGCCTTGACTTCCTAAGACGTAAGCAAAGAGGTGGAGTCACGCCGGGAATAACAGCGTCGCGACTATAGTGGTAAAATTAAAATTGAAGCAAAATCTAAGCTAAATTAAAACTAAAGCTAAAACCAAGATAACTAAAACTGAAATTGAAGCAAATATAGTTGAAACCAGAAATAATTGAATCTAGAGCCTGAACTAAGTGAAGCAAAAATCAAAATAAAACTAAAACTAAAAACTATAGTTAACATAATAAATAAATAAATAAATAAACAAATAAATAATAATAATAATAATAATAATAATAATAATAATAATAATAATAATAATAATAATCTGTGACACTACAGCTCTTGAAGGGCCCAGACCGACCAGCCGGCTGCTGGCCTCAAGTTCACATGCCGAAGCAGAGGTGGACGATCATCCAACCAGAATGGAGGTATCGTGTGGTAGCATGATGATCCCCCCAGCCGTTATAGCTCGCTTTCGCAACCGAATTTCGGTACTTATCGTAGCTCAGCAAGTGCATCACGATGCTGGATACGAACCGGTTCCATACACTGGCCGAAATTTCATGAGAAAATTTCTTCCCCCATGAGGACTCGAACCAGCGCGCATTCCATAACTCGAGTCCTAGACAGGATGCCTTAGATCACGACGCCACGGCGCGGGACACTATAGCCACAGTCTAGTATATAAAGTCACGAAGCTCAATGCGTAGGGAATATGCATCCATAGATAGTTGCTAACCACTAGGATCGCTACTCTCGCCTCATCACAGACAATGCTAAATAGTACCGGCACAGTCTATTGTTCCTAGTACCCTCAACAACTCGAGCTTCGTGACTGTATATAGCCTACTAGACTGTGGTATCGCTAACACCAAATATAATTAATTAAAATCAATCTACAACAAAATCTATAGCTAATGCTAGAACTGAAGTTGAAGCAGTCAGAAGTAAAAAAAAATATAATTAGAAACATAAAAAGAAAGATAATAAGAGAAATTTAGACTGATAAAGAGAAATTCAGAAATGAAAAATAGGGAGAGAAAGAAATGTTATGTTTTATTTAACGACGCTCGCAACTGCAGAGGTTATATCAGCATCGCCGGATGTGCCGGAATTTTGTCCCGCAGGAGTTCTTTTACATGCCAGTAAATCTACTGACATGAGCCTGTCGCATTTAAGCACACTTAAATGCCATCGACCTAGCCCGGGATCGAACCCGCAACCCTGGGCATAGAAGGCCAGCGCTATACCAACTTGCCAACCAGGTCGACGGAGAGAGAGAAAGAGAAATAGAAAAGATATATAGAGAAAAAGAAATAGAGAGAAGAAGAAAAGTAAACAGAGGAAGTGAAATGGAAAGAGGGGAAAAACAAACAGATAAAGAGAAATAGTAAGAGAAAGAAAGATAGAAACAGACAAAGAGAAATGGAGAGAGGAAAAGAGAAACAGGAAGAAAAATAAACATAGAGAGAGGAACAAATAGAGAGATAGAGGAAAAGAGATAGACAAGAAGAGCAATAGAGAGACAAATGTAGAACTACAGAGAGAGAAAGAGAAGTAGAGAGGGGAAGAGAAATAGAGAGGAAAAAAGGAAATACAGAGAAACGCAAGTAGGGAGAGAAAAGAGGAATAGAGAGACAAAACGAAAAATAGAGAGAGAAGAAAAAGGAGAAGAACAATAAGGATAGAGAAGATAAATAGAGGAGGAAAAGTAGAGGGATAAAAAGAGAAATGGAGAGACAAAAAGAGAAAGAGAAGTAGAGTGAGAAAGAGGAATAGATGGAGAGAAGGAGAAATACAGAGAGAGACAGAGAAAGGAGAAAACAGAAAAAGAGCCAAGCAGAGAGAGAAATAAATCGGTCGTCAATGTGAACTACAGCACACGTTCAACTGATTAATTTGGAACAACAGTTTATGAAGGATGTATTACATATGACTAAGGATCATGTGCCAATGAGGGGTGCGGGGATGACCATTTATCCCTTCTCACCCCTGACATGCTGCATAATTCATAGCTAAGAGGCAGCCCCTAACTGGCCACGCCATGGTGGCACATGTGTGTGAAGTCAGTACCTCACATTGTTAGCAACCGATTTCCCCTGCATTGATTCAGTTATTCATTGGTGGAGAAAAAGTGTCAGATGATCACACTTGCGTATTAAAGGACACTGATAGGCATAGGATATTTCAGTACGGTCTAAAAAGTGACTAGTAAGACTTTTCTTGATAATAGTGACGTCATTAATTACGGCTCCTAGGCTTTGGAAGACTGAAATTGAAGGGTTGGGCCGAATAACGGTCTATGTTACAATTTTTCAAAATCGAGTTTTTAATGGAATAATACCCTGTATAGTTTTACACAGTCCCGCGCCGTGGCGTCGCGGTCTAAGGCATCCTGCCTAGGACTCGCGTTACGGAATGCGCGCTGGTTCGAGTCCTCATGGGGGAAGAAATTTTCTCATGAAATTTCGGCCAGTGTATGGGACCGGTGCCCACCCAGCATCGTGATGTACTTGGGGAGCTACGATAGGTGGCGAAATCCGGTTGCGAATGCCAGCTATAACGGCTGGGGGGGATCATCGTGCTAACCACACGATACCTCCATTCTGGTTGGATGATCGTCCACCTCTGCTTCGGCACGTGGGCGTGAGGCCAGTAGTTCGATTAATTAAAATGTGTCTCAGTGAAACATACAGCAGAGTCCATATAGGTCAGTTTCTATCTGATGCTTTTCCAATTCACTGCGGGCTAAAGCAGGGAGATGCACTATCACCTTTACTTTTTAACTTCGCTCTAGAATATGCCATTAGGAAAGTTCAGGATAACAGGCAGGGTTTGGAATTGAACGGGTTACATCAGCTTCTTGTCTATGCGGATGACGTGAATATGTTAGGAGAAAATACACAAACGATTAGGAAAACACGGAAATTTTACTTGAAGCAAGTAAAGCGATCGGTTTGGAAGTAAATCCCGAAAAGACAAAGTATATGATTATGTCTCGTGACCAGAATATTGTACGAAATGGAAATATAAAAATTGGAGATTTATCCTTCGAAGAGGTGGAAAAATTCAAATATCTTGGAGCAACAGTAACAAATATAAATGACACTCAGGAGGAAATTAAACACAGAATAAATATGGAAATGCCTGTTATTATTCGGTTGAGAAGCTCTTATCATCCAGTCTGCTGTCCAAAAATCTGAAAGTTAGAATTTATAAAACAGTTATATTACCGGTTGTTCTGTATGGTTTTGAAACTTGGACTCTCACTCTGAGAGAGGAACATAGGTTAAGGGTGTTTGAGAATAAGGTGCTTAGGAAAAAATTTGGGCTAAGCGGGATGAAGTTACAGGAGGATAGAGAAAGTTATACAACACAGAACTGCACGCATTGTATTGTTCACCTGACATAATTAGGAACGTTAAATCCAGACGTTTGAGATGGGCAGGGCATGTAGCACGTATGGGCGAATCCAGAAATGGATATAGAGTGCTAGTTGGGAGACCGGAGGGAAAAAGACCTTTAGGGAGGCCGAGACGTAGATGGGAGGATAATATTAAAATGGATTTGAGGGAGGTGGGATATGATGATAAAACTGGATTAATCTTGCACAGGATAGGGACCGCTGGCGGGCTTATGTGAGGGCGGCAATGAACCTTCGGGTTCCTTAAAAGCCATTTGTAAGTAAGTAAGTATTATTATAGTTTTACACAGCTGTCACAAAAATTGTTTTTCAATATCTGTATCAGAGGCACTTCTACACGACTTACAACCATGAATTTCTTGGTTGGAACAACGCTCTTTGTCACTAGTCACTTGTAGCATATCCAGTCGTTCACATCGTATCGGGAGTTATTGCACGGGAGTTTGTTCTCTTTACGAATACTGGGTACTTGAACTCTGTGTTGATCTATTACGCAAAATGGACGACTGCAAGACAGTGACGATTTCTGCGGTAGATATTTACCGGCTAAATAAATCTAAAATAAGAAAAGAGCCAGACAAATTAATATTAATAAGTGGAAAGATGTGTCACGAAAGTCACTGAGAGATAGTGGTCTTGAGTATACAACAAGGAAGACGAAATCGCAAGTTAGTGCCAAAGACCTCCCCCAAGTAATGTAAGTTCCTGTCTGTTACTTTTGCAGTATTTTATTTGTCGTATTTTAATTTACACTTTACCTAGTGGTAGTTGGTCTATGTTGTGTTTTGCCACTGTAGTTTATCTTAGATTTTATCAATGTATTTCGTTTCAGGAACGGATTTGTGTGTAGTCCACACCTGTGGAGTAACGGTCAGCGCGTCTGGCCGCGAAACCAGGTGGCCCGGGTTCGAATCCCGGTCGGGGCAAGTTACCTGGTTGAGGTTTTTTCCGGGGTTTTTCCTCAACCCAATACGAGCAAATGCTGGGTAACTTTTGGTGCTGGACCCCGGAATCATTTCACCGGCATTATCACCTTCATTTCATTCAGACGCTAAATAACCTAGATGTTGATACAGCGTCGTAAAATAACCCAATAAAATAAACAGATTTGTGGAAATTCTTGTAAGGAGATGTGCTCACAGCTTGCTCTTGATGTCAGAAAGGAGCTGTTAAAAATGTATTACTCTCTTACAGTCAACATTTAAGAACTGTGATTGTTATTGTCTTCATTATTAATAAAATTTACACCTAACAGATAAGCCATCTGTTGGGATGGATACTGAATATTTGGAGACAGGGGTTCAAATTCCATCCGCCAACAATTTCTCAACTGTAACATTTAATTTTCTTTATTCATTTGTTATTGTTACAACTTTCATTAATTTAATGCTACATCTCAATACTGCAGTTATTTTCTAATAATAGTGTTATTATTTGATCAATATTGTACGTTTATTCATAATATGACATTAAGTCAAACTTTAATAAATCACAATATTCTTTTGAGAAGATTAACTCCGTACGTAGATGAAATTATTGGGAATCATCAGTGCGGTTTTCGGCGTAATAGATCGACTATTGATCAGATTTTTGTATTCGACAGATAATGGAGAAAGAATGGGAGTATAAGGGTACAGTACATCAGTTATTCATAGATTTCAAAAAGGCTTATGACTCGGTTAAGAGGGAAGTATTATATGATATTCTTATTGAATTTGGTATTCCCAAGAAAATAGTTCGATTAATTAAAATGTGTCTCATTGAAACATACAGCAGAGTCCGTATAGGTCAGTTTCTATCTGATGCTTTTCCAATTCACTGCGGGCTAAAGCAGGGAGATGCACTATCACCTTTACTTTTAACTTTGCTCTAGAATATGCCATTAGGAAAGTTCAGGATAACAGGCAGGGTTTGGAATTGAACGGGTTACATCAGCTTCTTGTCTATGCGGATGACGTGAATATGTTAGGAGAAAATAGACAAACGATTAGGAAAACACGGAAATTTTACTTGAAGCAAGTAGAGCGATCGGTTTGGAAGTAAATCCCGAAAAGACAAAGTATATGATTATGTCTCGTGACCAGAATATTGTACGAAATGGAAATATAAAAATTGGAGATTTATCCTTCGAAGAGGTGGAAAAATTCAAATATCTTGGAGCAACAGTAACAAATATAAATGACACTCGGGAGGAAATTAAACGCAGAATAAATATGGGAAATGCCTGTTATTATTCGGTTGAGAAGCTTTTATCATCCAGTCTGCTGTCCAAAAATCTGAAAGTTAGAATTTATAAAACAGTTATATTACCGGTTCTTCTGTATGGTTGTGAAACTTGTACTCTCACTCTGAGAGAGGAACATAGGTTCAGGGTGTTTGAGAATAAGGTGCTAAGGAAAATATTTGGGGCTAAGCGGGATGAAGTTACAGGAGAATGGAGAAAATTACACAACACAGAACTGCACGCATTGTATTCTTCACCTGGCATAATTAGGAACATAAAATCGAGACGTTTGAGATGGGCAGGGCATGTAGCACGTATGGGCGAATCCAGAAATGCATATAGAGTGTTAGTTGGGAGGCCGGAGGGAAAAAGACCTTTAGGGAGGCCGAGACGTAGATGGGAGGATATTAAAATGGATTTGAGGGAGGTGGGGTATGATGATAGAGACTGGATTAATCTTGCACAGGATAGGGACCGCTGGCGGTCTTATGTGAGGGCGGCAATGAACCTTCGGGTTCCTTAAAAGCCATTTGTAAGTTGTAAGTAAGTTTAATAAATCACATGTTGTTAATTCATATTAATATATAGCATTTAAAAATAAATGTCATAATCATTTTGTTCATAATTTAATCTTTTTTATGCTCGCCCATGCCGAAATGTAGTAATTAAACACCTGGTAGCAGCCCTTTAATGGGCCTCATTAAAGTACACCTATTCATTAAAGTTCAGGTGTTCCATCAATCAGAAAATATCATTGTAGCAATATGAAAGCGCAAGTATCGATTATTCTCGGATATGCAATCGAAAGATAACTAGTTCTGTTACTATAATAATTAGCGTTAATTGTAAATAATATTCAAATAAATTCAATTTGTCATCTCGTTTTTCAATGTCTAATTCAATTTCAAGGTTATATCAAGATTAATGTTTATTTTACTCTCTAGATTATATCAAGGTCAATGACGACATTTGTTTCTCGGAAAAAATCGATAGTTTCGCGTCTGCGAACATCTCACAATTTACGAGATATTATACAAGGTCAGTTCCGCTCCTCAGTCAGATAAGAATAACATGAATACTTATTAACAGGGAAAGGATTTATATGTAAATACATATTTACTTATAAAGCTAATATAATTTATATTTTGCATTATCTTTATGTTTCACAATGTGTAGGGTTGAAAAATCCTACTTTTATTTTCCATATTTTTCCATATTTTAGAGTTTAGTACATATTTTCGTTAATTTCCATATATTTTCCATATTTCATATAAAACAGTCCATATTATATTAGGTTTAACAATAAAACAAAACAAAATTCCATTAACTTTTAAAAATACATTTCAACAATAGAGATTTAAACACATGTTCAGTAATCCCTTTAACATCAGAGTTATTTGAAAATTAGCAGTCCTATCAACAATGGGAAAGTAAGTTACAAAACTGTATTAATTTAATTTAAAATTTTTAACAGACTTCAGTTGTGCAGCTCAACAGTTAAATGCCAGTCAGAGTACACATAGGTTCAGTTTTGTAAATCATACTATAAAGACGGTAAATATGCCAAAAGTACGTCATTCAGTCAATTTAAAATCAAAACTAACAAGTTACATTTCAGAATTTAAAGAAGATGGTTTATCAACTGACAATAAAATATTATTTTGTAATTTGTGTCAGTGTGCAGTATCATCTACACAAAAGTTCCTGGTGCAACAACACATTACAACTAGTAAACATCAGGCCAACAAACAACTAAATTCCAAGCAGAGACAATTGTTTTTAACACAACCAACAACATCGAATGTAAGATCTGAGTTTAACATCGACCTGTGCCGTTCTCTCATCTCTGCTGATATTCCTCTCTACAAACTAAAGAATAAGGTCTTCAGGGAATTCCTTGAAAAATATACTCAACATACAATCCCGGATGAGTCAACACTTAGGAAGACGTATGCTCCATCCATCTACGATGAGACAATACAGAAGATAAGAGATGAAATTAAAGATAGTTCAATTTGGGTTTCCATTGATGAGACTCCCGACAAAGAAGGTAGACTTGTTGGTAATGTAGTTATCGGTTTGTTAAGTGAACAATATTCTGAACGAATTCTTTTACATTGTGATGTTCTAGAAAAGTGCAATAACAAAACCATAGTTAAACTGTTCAACGAAGCTATGGGTATCCTGTGGCCAAAGGGTATTATGTACGATAATGTGTTATTCTTTATTAGCGATGCTGCCCCTTATATGGTCAAAGCTGGACAAGCATTATCTGTTGTATATCCTAAATTGACTCATTTTACTTGTGTGGCGCATGCATTTCATCGTGTGGCAGAAGTGGTCAGAGACAATTTCCCTAAAGTAGATTTGTTGATTTCATCAGTGAAAAAGTATTTCTCAAAGCTCCCAGTAGAGTTAACGTGTTGAAAGAAATGTACCCTGAAATTCCATTTCCACCAAAGCCAATTTTAACTAGATGGGGTACATGGCTAGAAGCAGTTGAATATTATGCCGAACATATAGACTCTATTAACAATGTTCTCCTTGCATTGGACTCTGAAGATGCAGTCTCAATTAATACTGCGAAAACAGTTACCTGTGACATAAGTGTGAAGAATGACTTAGCTCACATTCAGCATACATTTTCATGCATCATAAAAACGCTCAAAAGTCTCCAAAATAGGCACCTTTCACTATCTGAAAGTTTTGAAATTATAAATAGTACTGTGGAACAACTGAATCGTGGTAGAGGTAAAGTTGCAGATGCAGTAAGAGCTAAGGTGGACACTGTACTTTAAAAAAACCCTGGATATGAAGAACTACAAAAGGTTGTTGCTGTGATGAGTGGTGAATCAACAGTGAAGATTAACTTGGACTTATCCCCAGCAGACATTGTGAAATTGAATTATGTACCAGTTACTTCTTGTGACGTCGAACGCTCTTTTAGTCAGTATAAATCTATCCTCAGAGACAATAGAAGAAGATTCACTTTTCAGCACTTGAAAGAAATGTTTGTAACCTATTGTTATGGTAACAGACAATAAAAATTGTGTTTTGTTGAAACTACATTGGAAGATAAGGTACGTCCATTATATTTTTGTTTAGTTTGATTAAAATGTACCAATATTTAACGTACATAGTCATTTTTTTATAATTTTAAGTCCATATTTAATTCCATATTTTGGTAAAAATCCATATTTAATTCCATATTTTGGTAAAAATAACTACATATATATTTACATATTTCATATATTTTTAGTCCATATAAATCCGTTCCCTGCTTATTAATAATTTCAAGTTGGAAATATGGTCGAGCATAAAAAGTCGTATGAAACTCGACTATAATGGTAATTAATACGCTCGTATGAAAATTATGAAACTCGCTTGCGCTCGTTTCATAAACACACTCGCGTCTTCATTACTACCATTATAGGCTCGTTGCATAATGTACTATATTGATTTTGTACATTTAATAAAATTCTCAAAAGCCTACAAAAACTGTATATTGTCTGTATTCCCAAGTAGCATTTCCGCATTACTAACTTCTATGACTTTCAATAACATACAGTCCTATACTTCGCTTGATGGAATAACGGTCTATGTTTTCCGTCCAATTGTAAATTTTTGAGCGGAATTACAATGTAACATTTTTGTTCCTTCTGCACTGTTAGCAGATTGTAAGATAGATCGTTATTCGGTCCAACGCTTCAATTATGAAGTGTTTTAAACAAAATAGTTTCGAATCCTGCCATCAGGGGTAAAACATGAAGGGGAAATGTATGTAATAGGCTGTTACGAATGCATTATTTGTACACAAATGGGTCAATTAATAAATGCGGGGAGTATAAAGACATAAATAGTTAATTTAACATAGTCTAATTCTTAAGTACTTAACTGTAGTATTAATTTGTAAAGTAATCCAATTCTCTGTAATGACATGTTATTATTCATTACAATTTCAAACAACTCATTGGCGTCATAGTGATACGTGAATCGTTTCGACTATCAATTGCATTGTTGTCTGTAGACTAGGCCGCATGGAATGAGGAAGCGATTATGAAGTAGTTAACGAGAAGGCTCCGCCTTGTTAAATTTAAATGCGGGGAGTATGAAGACAGAAATGAAAAGAAATATCAAACTTTTATTTCAAATCCCAAACATCCTTACAATCCCAACCATGCTCACAATAACAACCACGAACAGCATAAACGTTTGACGTAATTATGGGGGAGGGGGGGTTACATGAATCCTCTGTTACTTTTCATTGAGAGTGGTAAAATAATTAGAATTTTCATTTTAACCCCTTCAGTCCTGAATTTATATTTAAAAAAAAAATTGAAAAAAAAAAAAAAAACCGGTCACATACTCATTCCGGGGATCCAAATTTCCCTAATCAAGTCTTCACAGAAAATAAAAATTTGGGGACAATTTTGACCCCTGGGGCCCCAAAATTTTAAATTTTATTTTTATTTCAGGCATAAAAATATTTCAAAATAATATTCTCCATTTTTATCACATTCAATTTTTCAAAATATTTCAAAGTATCGAGGAATTTCCAAAAAAAGAAAAAAAAGGAACAATGTATACTACAATGCACATCAGGCCTGAAGGGTTCAAGTAAACATTTTTAAGCACACCACACGCTAATCCCTTATTACAACACGCTAATCCCTTATTACAACACGCTAATCCCTTATTACAACAAGCTAATCCCTTATTGCAACACGCTAATCCCTTATTCATCTGTCGTAAAAATCTTGGCTTCTTTTTCGATAATAATCTAAATTGGAATTTTCAACTTAAAGAAACAATAAAAAAATCTGTTCCTCCATTCACTGTTTGAGTCGCTTGAGAAACTTCTTGCCCCAGCAACTAAAACTTACCCTAGTACAAACCCTAGTAATGCCGCACTTCGATTATTGTGACGTTTTGTTAAGTGACCTAAGTTCTGAACTGTCAGTCAAGTTACAGCGAGCTCAGAATATGTGCCTCAGATACGTGTGCAACATCCGACGATATGATCACATATCACCGTCCTTCGCAAGTCTTTCGTGGCTCCGACTTAAAGAGAGTAGAACTTCCTACACTCTTTGTCTTTACTCTTTCGAATTCTGCACACTTCAACACCAAATTACCTTTCGTCTCGTTTCTCTTATCTATACTCTAACCACGACGTAAATACCAGATCACTTATCTGTGGCACGCTAAGTATACCTCTTCATAGAACATCTTGTTATTCATCATCTTTTACAGTATCCACCTCGCGACAATGGAATTCCCTGTCACAAAGTATTAGCGGCTGCAACACAATAAACACGTTTAAAAACAGCATAAAAGATAACCTTATTAGCATTTCACTCCAATCATACTGACTTAAACTATTACTGACTACATTGTTACTTCTTCCTTTAGACATCATCCTGATTGTGCTGTATTTTCAAAATTTCTCATAATAATCTCTTTCTATTAAGCTTCTTGTCTATGCGGATGACGTGAATATGTTAGGAGAAAATACACAAACAATTAGGGAAAACACGGAAATTTTACTTGAAGCAAGTAAAGCGATCGGTTTGGAAGTAAATCCCGAAAAGACAAAGTATATGATTATGTCTCGTGACCAGAATATTGTACGAAATGGAAATATAAAAATTGCAGATTTATCCTTCCAAGAGGTGGAAAAATTCAAATATCTTGGAGCAACAGTAACAAATATAAATGACACTCGGGAGGAAATTAAACACAGAATAAATATGGGAAATGCCTGTTATTATTCGGTTGAGAAGCTTTTATCATCCAGTCTGCTGTCCAAAAATCTGAAAGTTAGAATTTATAAAACAGTTATATTACCGGTTATTCTGTATGGTTGTGAAACTTGGACTCTCACTCTGAGAGAGGAACATAGGTTAAGGGTGTTTGAGAATAAGGTGCTTAGGAAAATATTTGGGGCTAAGCGGGATGAAGTTACAGGAGAATGAAGAAAGTTACACAACACAGAACTGCACGCATTGTATTCTTCACCTGACATAACTAGGAACATTAAATCCAGACGTTTGAGATGGGCAGGGCATGTAGCACGTATGGGCGAATCCAGAAATGCATATAGAGTGTTAGTTGGGAGACCGGAGGGAAAAAGACCTTTAGGGAGGCCGAGACGTAGATGGGAGGATAATATTAAAATGGATTTGAGGGAGGTGGGGTATGATGATAGAGACTGGATTAATCTTGCACAGGATAGGGACCGCTGGCGGGCTTATGTGAGGGCGGCAATGAACCTTCGGGTTCCCTAAAAGCCATTTGTAAGTAAGTAAGTATGTAGCATTATTTGAAATATATTAATATTCTATGTATTTTAGCTTAATTCTGCTACATAGTTTGTATTTCATAGTATTTTGTTGTTTAATTCGTTAATAACTCTTGTATACATGTAGCTCTTATCTAAATCAAATTGTTGAATTTTTAAGTTCATACATATGTATGTATACTTTTTGCTGGTTCAGTGGAAGAGAAGGCCTTACGGCCTTAACTCTACCAGCTAAAATAAATTATTATTATTATTATTATTATTATTATTATTATTATTATTATTATTATTATTATTATTATTATTATTATTATTATTATAACGTTTTACACGCAAAAATTAATTTTTAGTAACATCTTATGTATCAGTGTTATCATATCACTCACCAAACTATTCTGAGAAAAAAAATATCAAGTTGGCAGCAACAGTAGACCTAGCTAACAAGTTGTTTGTTTCGCATCAGCTTAATACCCAGCTCTGGTTCGTCAATATGCCTTCGCTTGCAGCTAGCGGCGGAAGTCCCATGAGGACACGCAGTAGATAAGAGGCCGTTGCCTCGTTGTAGGTCCCTCACGTCCAATCCATCGTTCAGGAATGTTTCATCCGGGGTAAAAAATATAAACCACGTTGTACGGAGTTCTGCATGCCTATTTTAAACTGCTTTCTGGCTACATGCATCTGTCTTTCCTTTGTGGAGACCCACGCAACCAAGTTAATATTAAGTTTATCTGATCAACATGAATGTAAAAATATCTCAAATTCTCTCTTCACACAACCTGAGCTAAGTAATGAATTGAGCCACCATTCTTATGACAGTGACAATGACCGCCATATTAAGGACCTTTTTTTGGTTTATTAAATATTCAAGACTGAATACAAGATGTGATGGAGGAATTACGAAAAACTAGGTGAACAAAAAACGACAATTATCAACAATTTAAGAAAGAAAATGACAGATTAAGGAAATAAAGTGAAAGATAGTAGAGAAATATGAAGAGCAGAAGAGAGATAAGTAAAAGACGAAACAGAAGAGGAGACAGATCAAGGATGAAGAGCATAGAAAGAAAAGAATAATACTTAAAATGAAAAGGATATTGAGAGGAGATGGGGACAATTGTATGAAAATGTATAAAAATGGATTCATATGCAGATAGTGGATATGTTGAAGAGAACAGAAAAATAAGTGAAGATTAATAAAGGCAGAAAAAAGAACGAAGGAAAGGGAAAAAGGTAAATATGAATAAAACACAGGCGAGAAAAACATAGACTGAAGAAAAGAGACAAAGAAAGAATTAAAATGGAAACAGAGAGAAGAAACGTGGAATATTAAGAATAGAAGAAAGAAAGAAATAGACAGAGAAAATTGATAGAAGAGTAAACAAAAGTAAAAAGAAAAATGAAGAAAATGTCGAAGAGGAGCATGAGAGCAGAACATGACAAGAACATGAGGAGAAAAATGTTGAGAGAGAAAAGAGTAAGAAGGTGAGAAGACTAGGAGTAAGAGAGATGACGGGAAAGTTAGAATAGTAGAGTGAGGATGTGTGGAGAAAGTGATAAGGGCGCGAGAAGAGGAGAGTGAGATCAATATTTAGATTAGGAGAGCTAGAAGGTAAGAAAAAGAAATGAGAAGAAAAATTGACAAGATGGGGATAGAAGAAGGTTTAGGAGAGCAGTATAATGGGAGAAAGTGAGATGAGGAGAAGAAAGTGACAAGAAGGGAAGTAGAAAGAAAGAAAGTGAGAAGGGAAGAAAGCGAGAAAGTGAGAAAAGAAATAGAAAGTGAAAAGAGGATAAGTAGGAAGTGGAAAGAGGGTAAGTAGAAAGTGAAAAGAGGGTAAGAAGAAGTGAAAAGAGGGTAAGAAGAAAGTGAAAAGAGGGTAAGAAGAAAGTGAAAAGAGGATAAGAAGAAAGTGAAAAGAGGATAAGAAGAAAGTGAAAAGAGGGTAAGAAGAAAGTGAAAAGAGGGTAAGAAGAAAGTGAAAAGAAGATAAGAAGAAAGTGAAAAGAGGATAAGTTTAAAGTGAAAAGAGGATAAGTTTAAAGTGAAAAGAGGATAAGAAAAAAGTGAAAAGAAAGTAAGAAAAAAGTGAAAAGAGGGTAAGAAAAAAGTGAAAAGAGGATGAGAAGAAAGTGAAAAGAGGATAAGAAGAAAGTGAAAAGAGGATAAGAAGAAAGTGAAAAGAGGATAAGAAGAAAGTGAAAAGAGGATAAGAAAAAAGTGAAAAGAGGGTAAGAAGAAAGTGAAAAGAGGTTAAGGAGAAAGTGAAAAGAGAGTAAGTTAAAAGTGAAAAGAAAGTAAGAAAAAAGTGAAAAGAGGGTAAGAAAAAAAGTGAAAAGAGGTTAAGTAGAAAGTGAAAAGAGGATAAGTTGAAAGTGAAAAGAGGATAAGAAGAAAGTTAGAAGGAAAGTAGAAAGTGAAATGGGAAGTATAAAGTCAGAAGGGAAGTAGAAAATAAGAAGATGTAGAACTTGAGGAGAGGATAAGTAGAAAGTGAGAAGTGTGGTGTGAAAAACAGGAGCAGGAGAGAATAAGCAGTAAGGAGGTTTGCCTGCATTACAGGAGCCCGTCTAGTTTGTTCCGTGTGGCTGTTCGACCCCAATAGCAGACATCGCTACGCACCGTGTCTGGTTCCTAGAACTGCAGGTTCCAATACCGCCGGCAGCGGATATCGACGTCCAGGCATCACACCTCCACACTCCGTTTACAACGTGAGGCCTGCGCCACTGATCCCACCCACTAGAACGCAGTTCAATTCTTGATGAGTCCACTCATTCGCTTGCTTCATTCATAAGTGTTTGACTTGCCTTCAGAGAGGATTATATGCGATACAAAGACAAAGAAACACCTGTAGTGCAACAGGGCAGGCAACTAACTGTTGTTAAAATAAATGTATTTAAATGCGGGCATTCCAATTAACTATTGTTAAAATAAATGTATTTAAATGCGGGCATTCCAATTAACTATTGTTAAAATAAATGTATTTAAATGCGGGCATTCCAATTAACTATTGTTAAAATAAATGTATTTAAATGTGGGCATTCCAATTAACTATTGTTAAAATAAATGTACTTAAATGTGGGCATTCCAATTAACTATTTTTAAAATAAATATACTTAAATGTGGGCATTCCTATTAACTATTGTTAAAATAAATGTACCTAAATGTGGGCATTCCAATTAACTATTGTTAAAATAAATGTACTTAAATGTGGGCATTCCAATTAACTATTGTTAAAATAAATGTACTTAAATGCGGGCATTCCAATTAACTATTGTTAAAATAAATGTACCTAAATGTGGGCATTCCAATTAACTATTGTTAACATAAATGTATTTAAATGTGGGCATTCCAATTAACTATTTTTAAAATAAATATACTTAAATGTGGGCATTCCTATTAACTATTGTTAAAATAAATGTACCTAAATGTGGGCATTCCAATTAACTATTGTTAAAATAAATGTACTTAAATGTGGGCATTCCAATTAACTATTGTTAAAATAAATGTACTTAAATGTGGGCATTCCAATTAACTATTGTTAACATAAATGTATTTAAATGTGGGCATTCTAATTAACTATTGTTAAAATAAATGTACTTAAATGTGGGCATTCCAATTAACTATTGTTAAAATAAATGTACTTAAATGTGGGCATTCCAATTAACTATTGTTAAAATAAATGTATTTAAATGTGGGCATTCCAATTAACTATTTTTAAAATAAATATACTTAAATGTGGGCATTCCTATTAACTATTGTTAAAATAAATGTACCTAAATGTGGGCATTCCAATTAACTATTGTTAAAATAAATGTACTTAAATGTGGGCATTCCAATTAACTATTTTTAAAATAAATATACTTAAATGTGGGCATTCCTATTAACTATTGTTAAAATAAATGTACTTAAATGTGGGCATTCCAATTAACTATTGTTAAAATAAATGTATTTAAATGTGGGCATTCCAATTAACTATTGTTAAAATAAATGTATTTAAATGCGGGCATTCCAATTAACTATTGTTAAAATAAATGTACTTAAATGCGGGCATTCCAATTAACTATTGTTAAAATAAATGTACCTAAATGTGGGCATTCCAATTAACTATTGTTAAAATAAATGTACTTAAATGTGGGCATTCCAATTAACTATTTTTAAAATAAATATACTTAAATGTGGGCATTCCTATTAACTATTGTTAAAATAAATGTACCTAAATGTGGGCATTCCAATTAACTATTGTTAAAATAAATGTATTTAAATGTGGGCATTCCAATTAACTATTGTTAAAATAAATGTACTTAAATGTGGGCATTCCAATTAACTATTTTTAAAATAAATATACTTAAATGTGGGCATTCCTATTAACTATTGTTAAAATAAATGTACTTAAATGTGGGCATTCCAATTAACTATTGTTAAAATAAATGTACTTAAATGTGGGCATTCCAATTAACTATTGTTAAAATAAATGTACTTAAATGCGGGCATTCCAATTAACTATTGTTAAAATAAATGTACCTAAATGTGGGCATTCCAATTAACTATTGTTAACATAAATGTATTTAAATGTGGGCATTCCAATTAACTATTTTTAAAATAAATATACTTAAATGTGGGCATTCCTATTAACTATTGTTAAAATAAATGTACCTAAATGTGGGCATTCCAATTAACTATTGTTAAAATAAATGTACTTAAATGTGGGCATTCCAATTAACTATTGTTAAAATAAATGTACTTAAATGTGGGCATTCCAATTAACTATTGTTAAAATAAATGTATTTAAATGTGGGCATTCCAATTAACTATTGTTAAAATAAATGTACTTAAATGTGGGCATTCCAATTAACTATTGTTAAAATAAATGTGGGCATTCCAATTAACTATTGTTAAAATAAATGTACTTAAATGTGGGCATTCCAATTAACTATTGTTAAAATAAATGTATTTAAATGCGGGCATTCCAATTAACTATTGTTAAAATAAATGTATTTAAATGCGGGCATTCCAATTAACTATTGTTAAAATAAATGTATTTAAATGTGGGCATTCCAATTAACTATTGTTAAAATAAATGTATTTAAATGTGGGCATTCCAATTAACTATTGTGAATCCTCACAATTAAATACATTTATTTTAACAATATTTCCGTCCTCGTTCTCGTTGTCGTTTCCGTTCTCGGTTTATTGTGAACCAGCCTTACCTGGACACTCACTTCTAACAAGACAGCAGTAGACAAATCTCACGCAACGCTCGTGCTTTCTAATTTATAGACTACAAATCTCTACAATCCCTTTAAATGAGACATCCAGGCCCTGAACTGGACTCGACGTCATTCCCGCTTATAATTCAAGTCATAATTGAACGTTTTCAGAGGGAGAACGGGTACATAAACGAAGCGATGTTAATTCTCATTTTTCAAAATGTTGGGCTATATTTTTAAAAGTTACACTTATCGATAAAAGCTCTGCCCATGTTCCCCGATAAATCACGGATAACACTTCCGGTTTATAGCTAGAAGTATTCTGTATCAGGTACGTCCACGGGAAGAAAAATCACATCAATTTAAAACGTTACTAAAAATGTCGACATTAAACCGGGAACGTCAAAAAGATAAATATTGGGCTATTCTATACTCAGAGGGTAGAAAAAAAAGACTAAACAAATACATGCAGGCGCTTAATGGCATGGTCCTTTCACTCACTGTTATCAGCACGCGAACAATTCTTCATACACGAACAACTCACTGCTTCCAGCTACCAGTATTTTCACGTAAGATTGTTTCTATGTCGTTAAAATGTTGATACTGTATGTATCTGACGTGAAGTTATTCCTAATCTGAAGAAAAATTATTATCAGTTTCATATATGTACTTACTCTCAGTCTAATGAAAAAATGTACAGGACGTATCAAAAGTCCGGTAACACTTTCAATATGTTATTACACAAAAACTACTAATGATACCACTTTCAAACACACGTCAGTTTAAAGTCAAACTCTCAAAGTTCTGTTTACACCTTACAGAGATTCAATGTGTGAACCACGAGTGACTCGGCAGATGTCCAAACGATAATGAAACTCTTCCCAGACCCTTTTCAACATATCCTCTGTGACCGTGGCGGCAGCTTCTCGAATTCTGGTTTTTAGTTCCTCTAAAGCACGTGGCAAAGGCGGTACAAACACACGGTCCTTTAGATATCCCATAGAAAAAAGTCACATGCAGTCATATCGGGTGACCTTGGTGGCCATGTCATGAAACATCTGTCCCTTACTCCAGCACGTCCTATCCATGTTTCGGCGGCTACTATGCAGTGGTATGCAGACAATAATGTTCACCGGTTGGACTGGCCTGCACGGAGTCCCGATCTCAATCCCATTGAGCACCTTTGGGAAGAATTGGACCGGCGATTGAGGTCTCGGGAGATGCGGCCAACTTCCATTGTCCAACTGAGTGTTTTTCTCACAGTATGCGCGGAGAGTGTTACTCTAGATCTAGACTTTAGTGGCCTATTAAAATAAAAGTATGATTGTCTCGAAGCATACATAATTTTGTTTCAAATAACCTTATTTCAAATAATTGATTAAATGGCAAGAAAATGGTTACAACCCAAATATAATAAACAACATCATAAGAAAGACAAAACAAAAACTGAAAAACACAAAAACACACAAAACACAACACAAACACAAGAACACAAGAAATATATCACACTAACATACGAAAACAAAAACACACACAAGATCGCATCCTCATTCAGAAAACAGAAATACAACATAGCATACAGAACAGAAAACACACTACAAAGACATCTCAACACACAAACAACACAAACAAATAAATACAACCACACAGGCGTATACAAACTCACATGCAATAGTTGCGACAGTTCTACATTTGGACAGACAGGCAGATCATTCCAAACTCGATACAAAGAACACATTAAAGCAATAACCAGAGGACACAATACATCTACATATGCCGAACACATAACTAATGCTAACCACACATACAATAACATAAATACAGACATGGAAATCCTACACATACAACCCAAGAACCAAAAAACTCAACACACTAGAACAATATGAAATATACAGAACACACTAAAACACACCCTGATCAAATTCTCAACACACAGATCAATTTCAGAACACACACTATTTGACACAACTCTTCATCACACGAACACGCCCATACAACAGGCAGCGAAGTTGAGATGGCGCTGAGATCTAGTAGGCTCTGAGGATGGTGACAAGTAACACCGAAACAGCTGTAAGCCACACATGCTTACATAATTAACACGAGTAAAATCGCCATTTAATCAATTATTTATATTCAAATTTTAAAAGTAGTGTACGAAAGATTCAACATGGATGAACCTTAATTCTATATAAAAAGGGACGTTAATATCTCAATTAAACTTGTCAAATCCATATCAAGCAAGATATACCCCTATTTCAAACACTTACATGCACGTGGACCTCTACCAGTAAGTAGGCCCAAAAAGTTTACAATTCAGCAGCTGCAGTTACAAAACACGCAACAAAATTGATGAAATCAACAAACCTTGCTTTTACTATGATTAACTTTGGGAACCACACCCTGCAGACATCTCTGGTCCAACAGAATTATTAAAATGTGGGTGGGCTGCCAGTTTCCATGGTGATAAAGAAGAGAAGAAACATCTGCAATCTAGGCTTATGATTCATATTATGCCAAATGCAAGTGCCATGCTTGAGTTCATGTATTTTGTTACATTTCTAGAGAAGCTAGTAACAACTAAAAGCAAAAATGATCATTTTATATCTTTTTAAATGAGAAAGATGTGTCACTATCTTTAGTGACCTTGAATCATGTTGGCCACATAACAGAAGACTCTGGCAATTTGTGAAGGTGTAATATTGACTGAAAATATGCACAAAACTTCATACCTGTTGGAAAAGGAGATGATGATGATGATGATGATGATGATGATGGTCGTTGGTTCGTCTCTCCATAATTTCTTCAGTTGTAACGAAATGTTAAATAATAGTACATTATGCAACGCTTGCGCTCGTTTCATAAACATTCTCGCGTCTTAATTACTACCATTATAGGCAAGTTTCATACGACTTTTTATGCTCGACCATATTTCTAACCAGAAATTATTCATAAGTATTCATGTTATTCTTATCTGACTGGGGAGTGTAACTAACCTTGTACAATACCTCGTAAATTGTGAGATGTGCGCAGACGCGAAAGTATTGATTGTTTCCTAGATACAAATGCCACTGACCTTGATATAATCTAGATAGTAAAATAAAGATTAATCTTGATATAACCTTGAAATTGATTTAGACATTGAAAAACGAGATGACAAATTGAATTTATTCGAATATTATTTACAATTAACGCTAATTATTATAGTAGCAGAACATAACCTTCTGCGACAGTATTGGATTTCCAGCCTCCGTGACGTTTCGCTAGTTATCTTTCGATTGCATATCCGAGAATAATCGATAATTGCGCTTTCATATTGTTACAATGGTGTTTTCTGATTGGTGGAACACCTGAACTTTAATGAATAGGTGTACTTTAATGAGGTCCATTAAAGGGCTGCTACCAGGTGTATAATTACTACATTTCGGCATGGTCGAGCATAAAGAATTGTTATTTTCACATATATCACATCAACTAAATAAAGTCCCTCACAAATCGCAGTGTCGTAAATCAGGCAACGCTGTATATCGGTCCAGATTAGTACAAAAGAATTTAATTAAACCATCCATACTTCCAAGTTGTGACAAATCGCCAGTTTTTAATCTACTAGCTTGGAATACCGATAATTCACGAGAACGTCCAAAAATTGCCTTCACTGCCTTTGCAGTTAGACGTTGAAGAAGCTCCTCTTTATTTCAACTCTCTAACTGATTTCTTCCCCAATTTCATCTCCCTTCCTTCTATCTTTCTCCTATCCTCACTACACTTTTCTACACTAACCTATACTGGTAACATCGGGATCTATTATTAAGTTAATACCCACTCGTGAATTTAGTAAATGCAAACATATTATTATTATTATTATTATTATTATTATTATTATTATTATTATTATTATCAATCACACAGGGTGTCCGAAAACCCTATGTATTAAATTTAAGGAGGGTGTACAAAAAATTCGATGGTTTTCGGATAAAGGGAGTTATTTTTTTTATGGAAATTGCGTTTTGTTCCACAGATGAATGCACAAGTTAAATTCTACAAGTGGGCGTGCAAAAACCTAAATAATACTATTAACATTTGATGTGCTTTATTTGTAGGCCTACTGAATATACTACAGTGGACTATAGTGGACTTTATGTTGTCGGCAAACAGCTGGATACATTAAGAAGGTTGACTGATTGATTTGTAGGTCTATACCAAAATTATTTGCAATTAGGGTCAGATGTTTAATTTTCATCTGTCTCAAAACAAACACCATCGAATTACTATAAAATGTTTATAATTATTTTTTATTTTGATGAGACAGTTTCAGGCCTATTTAATACTCCCCCTAAATTCAGGTCCTAAATTCAACTAGAATTACTTTTAAAATTTAAATACCAACAGATACAAATAAGCCTTTGTATAATACAATTTTTATTTTAGTAGGTTATTTTACGACGCTTTATCAACAGCTTAGGTTATTTAGCGTCTGAATGAGATGACGGTGATAATGCCGGTGAAATGAGTCCGGGATCCAGCACCGAAAGTTAACCAGCATTTGCTCGTATTGGGTTGAGGGAAAACCCCGGAAAAAACCTCAACCAGGTAACTTACCCCGACCGGGAATCGAACCTGGGCCACCTGGTTTCACGGCTAGACGCGCTAACCGTTACTCCACAGGTGTGGACTGTATAATACATAATATACAAAGTAATATTAACGAAATGTTAAAATTTCTATTTAAGTACATTTTTCTCCAAAACTACTGGGAATACAGTAATGAAATTTTTCGCACAAATTAATATAGCCATGATGTATAAATTTTTGGAAGGAAAAGAAAAACATAATTTCATGGTTGTGACAAACCTCGACTTGCAAGAAAGGTAATTTCAAAATTTAGTGTAGAGAAGGTTATGTACGACTTTTCAAGCCTGCAACTAGGATATCCAAGTCATGTAAAGAAATGACACGTAGTACATATTATTCCCTTCAAAAGTGTGACAACGAAAAGGAGATCCAGACAATATCGCAAAATATAATTTGTCCCACTTTAACATAGGCTAACACAAAGATTTTTGTAACTGTTATTAAAGGATTTGGCAGAAATGTGTACATAAAATAGGACACTCATTTCCACTGTTTCAATAATATTTCCTTGTAATAAGAGGTTTCTGATGTCTAATTTTTACCTAACTAAGGCAAAATCAACCAATAAAAGTGAATGGACTATTCAGAAACAGTTTTTTATTAACTATGGCCTAGGTATTAGAGAAATAATAATAATAATAATAATAATAATAATAATAATAATAATAATAATGATGATGATGCTTGTTTTTCCCTTGGTTATTTAACGACGCTGTATCAACTTCTAGGTTATTTAGAGTCGATGGGATTGGTGATAGCGAGATGATATTTGGTGAGATGAGGCCGAGAATTCGCCATAGATTACCTGACATTTTCTTTACTGCTGGGTAAAACCTCAGAAAATACCCAAGCAGGCAATTAGCCCAAGCGGGGATCGAACCCGTGCCCGGGCACAAATCTGGATCGGCAGTTAAGCACCTTAGCCGACTGAACTACGCCGGTGGCTATAATGTTTGTTAGCAGCTACAAAAATAACAAATGATGATAAAATGACAAGAATTTTCAAATGAGCTGACAAGATTGTAATGTTAAAATCTACACGTCACAAAACTGAAAATAATAGAGATGGCAAATTTACATCAGTACTAAATTCCTGTGTTGTATACGCTAGATGTACTTCCACTTATACTTAAATAGAACTGACACATTGTTGGTTATGACGTCCAATTGTTATAGAAAAAAATCAAAATAACTTTACGAAAATAAAATAACAAATGATAATCAAATGAAAAGATGTTCCAAACAGGTGCAAGGTTTTGATGTTGAACCCACACGTCATAAATCTCAATAAGATATTGTTGCCAAATTTACATAACCATATGGTTAACTATTTTTTTGTGTTGTAGCTACAAATACCACTTTTACATATGGGAGCTTTATAAATAAGAAAATTTAAGCAAATATTTGAACTTTATTGATGACGTAGAAAAACAAACACGTTTATTGCAATTTTGCTGAAGAAATTTCAGTAACTAAAGCTTTCAAATCATTTTCACGAAGAAATTTGATGATTGTAAGAAATTATCTTATTAATCATGATTTCACTAGCATAATATATAATAATGTGTACCGACATGTATTTCCAGGTATACTTAATATACATATAAATAACACGTTGTTGATTTTGACGTCTCGTTGTCATAGATACAAGAAAAACTCGAAATAACACCGCGTCAATAAAACAACAAAATATGATAATCAAATGACAATAAGATTCAATTTCAGATACAAGATCTTAATGTTGAACCAACACGTCACAGAAATGGAAAAGATTAGTGTTGCCAACTAAAAAGGGTTAACTATTTCTTGTGTAGTCGCCACAAGTGCCATTTTATTAACAGTTGTGAGCTTTATGAAGAAGAAAATTTAAAGAAAGGTTTAGATTTTATTGATGACGTAGAAAAAAAAATGTATGTTGCAGTCCTGTTGCGTTGTCGTCCTATAAAAGTTATTGTCTCAAAATTTGCTGAAGAAATTTTAGCAAGGGAAGCTTTCATTTGTCACGAAGAAATTTGCTGCTTATAAAAAGTATCGTATTAATTATGATGGCATTAGTATACAATAACCTACATTTAAATGTATTTTAATGCAAAATTATACTCACATAGAACTAACACACAGCAGGCTTTGACGTCTAGTTGTCATGGATACAAGGAAAACTCGAAATAACACCGCGACAATAAAAAAAAAACAAATGACAATCAAACAACAATAAGATTCAATTTCAATATCTTAACACAAGATCTTAATGTTGAACCAACACGTCACAGAAATGGAAAAGATTAGTGTTGCCAACTAAAAAGGTTAACTACTATATTTTTTGTGTAGTCGCTAAAAGTGTCATTTTGTTAACAGCTGTCAAGTTTATGAAGAAGAAAATTTAAACGAAGGCTTGGATTTTATTGATGACGCAGAAAAAAATGTATATTGCAGTTCTGTTGCGTTGTCATCCTATAAAAGTTATTGTCTCAGATTTTGCTGAAGAAATTTTAGCAAGGGAAGCTTTCAATTGTCACGAAGAAATTTGCTGCTTATGAAAAAATATCTTATTGATTAGGATGGCATTAGTATACAATAACCTACATTTAAATGTATTTTAAAGCAAAATTATTCCATAAAAGTGTCATTTTATTAACAGTTGTCAGCTTTATGAAGAAGAAAATTTAAACGAAGGTTTGGATTTTATTGATGACGTAGGAAAAAAATGTATATTGCAGTCGTGCTACGTTGTCAACGTATAAAAGTTATTGTCTCAGATGTTGCTGAAGAAATTTTAGCAAGGAAGCTTTCAAATAATTGTCACGAAGAAATTTGCAGTTTATGAAAAAATATCTTATTGATTAGGGTGGCATTAGTATACAATAACCTACATTTAAATGTATTTTAATGCAATTTATACTCACATAGAACTAACACACAGCAGGCTTTGACGTCTGGTTGTCATAGATACAAGGAAAACTCGAAATAACGCAATGACATGTCTTAAGGCTATTTACAGCTGAGAAAGAAAAACAAAAGCACAACGATCACTGCATATCAAAGCTAGGAGCACTAGTCAACGAGGCGCGCGTTTTCCGATCGGTCCGGCCCGCACGGACGCTACTGGACGCTTCGGAGCGCGACGCAGCACTGAGGCGTGGGGGCGTCTCCGATCCCACTACAGGGCATCTCTCTTCAAATCGATGCTCCAGGGGGTTGTGCAGCTGCGAGATGTATTATGAAACTCACCCCCTCCCTGTGCGCTACACCCCAGCAGCCAGGATTACTACAACTAGCGACATCAAGCGGCAGGATTTGTCACTAACACGAATATTGTTATACGCTTGATTATTATGGACAACGGGTGTCGAAACGTAAATGGGTATAAGGTGAAATTATCTTCGTGCTCGAGGGTTGAGGGGGTGAAGGTAAGTCCGCGTAAAGTGGTAGTTTCCTTGTAGCTGTAGCGTCTTATGCCACAAATGGGATTACGAACGATTCGGGTATAGAAGACAGACTTGAAAGCTTTTATATTCACCATCCATTGAATCAATAACGTATGTTATGAATAATAATAATAATAATAATAATAATAATAATAATAATAATAATAAAGAAGAAGAAGAAGAAGAAGAAGAAGAAGAAGAAGAAGTCGACCTGGTTGGCGAGTTGGTATAGCGCTGGCCTTCTATGCCCAAGGATGCGGGTTCGATCCCGGGCCAGGTCGATGGCATTTATGTGTGCTTAAATGCGACAGGCTCATGTCAGTAGATTTACTGGCATGTAAAAGAACTCCTGCGGGACAAAATTCCGGCACATCCGGCGACGCTGATATAACCTCTGCAGTTGCGAGCGTCGTTAAATAAAACATAACATTTAAGAAGAAATGTCCGAAGGAAGTGAAATATTGGGTGAGGAGTACGTCAAGGGTGCCCTTTACACTGTTCAACATCTACTTGGAGGATTTAGTGAAGAACTGTTTTCAGAACATGGTAAGAGTGATAGTAGGAGGAAGATGAATAAAGTGCATAAGATTTGCTGATGAAATGGAGTTGTTAGCAGAAGAGGAGATGATACTAAGGGATATATGCTACTGGAGCTAAATGACAGCTGTGAGCAGTATGGGATGAAGATAAATGCAAACAAGACGAAGACCATGGTCATAGGAAGGAAAATAAAGAAGGTAAACTTGCGAATTCTAAATGAGGCAGTAGAGCAAGTGGACAGCTTCAGATAGGCCTACTTGGGGTGTACTATAAGCAGTAACATGAGCTGCTGCCAGGAAGTAAAAAGGAGGATAGCAATGGCAAAGGAAGCTTTTAATAGAAAAAGGAGCATCTTCTGCGGACAACTGGAAAAAGAACTAAGGAAGAGACTAGTGGAGTGCTTTGTGTGGAGTGTGGTATTGTATGGAGCAGAAACGTTAACATTACGATGAAGTGAAGAGAAGCGAATAGAAGCATTTGAAACGTGGATATGGAGAAGAATGGAGCGTGTGAAGTAGATAGACAAAATAAGAAATGAAGCTGAGTTGGAAGGATTGGGTGAAGAAAGAATGATGCTGAAACTGATCAGAATGAGGAAAAGGAATTGGGTTGGTCACTGGCTGAGAAGAAACTGCCTACTGAAGGATGCACTGGAAGGAATGGTGAACGGGAGAAGAGTTCGGGGCAGAAGAAGATATCAGATGATAGACGACATTAAGATATATGGATCATATGAGGAGACTAAGAGGAAGGCAGAAAATGGGAAAGATTAGAGACTGCTGGGTTTGCAGTGAAAGACCTACCATTTGGCAGAACACTATGTGTGTGTGTGCACCGACGTTCATAATTACCTTATAGGGAACACTTTTACTTATTAAACAAATTTATGCAGTATTCAAAATTAAAAACATATATATAATTTGAACTGGTAATGGAAATTACGGGAAAACGGCTGAACGGATTTTAATGAATGACCCGTCATTTTGAAGCTTGGAACCCGAAGTTTTTCAGAAAAATAGTAACTTTCAGTGAAGCGTTAATTTTCCTACATAATTTTCCTTTTTTCCAAAATCCACCTTTCGTCAGTTTTGAGAACTAATTGCATTTCAGCACGGCTGTGATTTCAGAATAAAACAAAACACACACTACAATACACAATAGGTTATTACACGAAGGCCATGACCTGCAGGATTGCTGACATATTTAGAGTTCAAATTCAATTGGTTATTAAAAACTTCAAGACTTACTAAAATAATTTACAGGTTCGATTCTGTGGTGTGTAATTTTCTGAGTACAGCTGCGTACTGGATATTAAAATCTACAAAACTTGAGGTGGTTTGATAATATTATAACATTTGAAATGAAATATTATTATAGATAATGCCATGATGTGACTATTTTTCATTAATTATACATATTAATGCTATACTGATGATATGAAAGTGAAACGTTTTTGGGTTATATATGTAGATGTAGAGAATATATTACATTAGATCTTCATTTCTATAATTTACTGAGTGGAGGCTATTTTACAAATGAACTTACAAACCTTACGTAAGATAATAATATTGTTATTAAAAATCAAATATTTTTATAGTTATTAATCAAGTGGGGTTGGGTCTTTTTCATATACTTAATGGCGGTGTGGTGTAGATATTGATATTGCGTCACTCTCTTCAGTATTGTTCGAGAGAGCGCAAAAATTACAGTTCCTAAGGAAAGACCAAAAGGTATTACTTACTGATAAAATAAGAGGCCTACAAAATGTTGTAGTCTCCCGATCATTTCAGATCTCTTAGCAGGGTAAAATGATTTTATCCTCTACATTTCAAGCTCTACATGCAGCAGCTATACCAAGATGCTAACAAACCTAATTTTTTTTTAACTTTCACCTATAATCCACAATGACCTGAAATAGCTATTGCTTTACTCCCACATGAAACACCCACTGATCGTCCTGACATTGTTACTTGCGTTTTTGCGTTGAAACTCAAAAACTGAAGGTGGATAAGTTCTAGAAAAAGTATTTAGCATAAAAAAACCATTCAGAGGGAGTATGTTTCATTATTACGGAAGCAAATAACTTTCAAAATGTCTGATATTCTTCATTGAAAATAAATCTGAAAAAAATATATATATATTTGAACGTTTAATGAACTTAGTTTGCAGTATTTGCTGCACAAGCCACTAGTCTATATATATAATTTGAACTGGTAATGGAAATTACGGGAAAACGGCTGAACGGATTTTAATGAGTGACCCCTCATTTTCATGCCTGGCATCCAAAGTTTTTCGGAAAAGTAGTAGTTTTCAGTGAAATGTCAATTTTCCTACATAATTTGCCTATTTTACAAAATCCATCTGTTGTCAGTTTTGAGAACTAATTTTATTCAATCACGGCCGACTTGATTGAATTTCAGAACAAAACACACACTACAATAAACAATAGGCTATTACACGAAGGCCATGACCTCCAGGATTGCCGACATATTTAGAGCTCAATTGAATTTGTTATTAAAAACTGATTCTGCAGTGTATAATTTTCTGAGTACAGCTGTGTATTGGATATTCAAATCTACGAAACTTGAGGTGGTTTGATGACATTATTACCATTAGAAATTAAATATTATAGTTAATGTCATGATGCATCTATTTTTCATTAATTGTACATAATATTGGTGCTATATTGATGACATGAAAGTGAAACGTTTTGTGGTTATGTAAGTAGATGTAGAGAATATCTTAAATTAGATCTTTATTTCTATAATTTACTGAGTGGCGGCTATATATATTATGTATAACTACAAAACTTACATAAGATAATATTGTTATTAGAAAAAAAAACTATAGTTATCAATGAAGTGGGGTTGGGTCTTTTCATATATTTAATGGCGATATGGTGTAGATATTTACATGCGTCATTCTCTTCATTATTGGCTCGAGAGGCCGCAAAAATTACAGTTCCTAAGGAAAGACCAAAAGGTATTACTTACTGATAAAATAAGAGGCCTACAAAATGGTGTAGTCTCCCGATCATTTCAGCAAGATCTCTTAGCAGGATAAAATGATTTTACCCTCTACATTTCAAGCTCTACATGCAGCAGCTATACCAAGATGCTATGTCTATTGTTCGAAAGCATAGCAAACCTGAGTTTTTTTAACTTTCGCCTACAATGCACAATGACCTGAAATAGCTATTCTTTACTCTCACATGAAACACCCACTGATCGTCCTGATATTGTTACTTGCGTTTTCGCGTTGAAACTCAAAAACTGAAGGTGGATAGATTCAAGAAAAACTGTTTGGCATAAAAAAAACATTCAGAGGGAGTATGTTTCACTATTATGGAAGCAAATAACTAGGCTTCGAGACTTCGGGCCCGATAGAGCAGTTCAGTGGGAAATCTGCATAACGGCGTACTGAGTATAGTGGTAAAGCGTACAGTGGGTGGGGGTACTGTAGAATGAATGCCAACAAATACGCGAAGGAAAGCGCTCTGGATTTGAAGGTTCTGATGAATAATTTGGTTTTCATACAAACTGTGTCTGAAACTATTACACGGTTAGAAAATTCAGAGCAAGAGATGCCGGAAGCCCTCAAATTAGTTGAGGAAATGAACAGAGAATTAATGAGACATCAAGTACACCTGTACTGAACGTGTGAAACAGAAGTGGAAATCAATTTTATGTAAAAATAACGGATATGGAACATTGTGTAATATAAACAGCAAATTAGTGGACATAGAGTCACCCGAGAATCAAGAACTGTCTCTTAGAGACTGCAATGATATTACGTTTTTTTCGTTTTGCTCTTATAAAGTCATGTGACGTAGAGCGCAGCTTTTCACAGTACATACTGTGTTTGGTAGAAAACTTAAAAAGATTTACGTCTGAGACACTGAAAATGTATCTTGTAGTACATTGCAAGTCCGTACTGTAACTGCACTTCCTAAAGACGACCAATAGGATAAATGAAGAAACTAAAATTGCTACATGCTTATTTCCACCATTAACACTGTGTATAATTAAAAAAAAAATACTTATAAAAGACAGGAGAATAAAAATGCTTTTCACATTCTTTTGTCATTGTCATTGTGTAATGTATATTCACTTTTAGGGTTTCCCCATATTACCGTACTCTACTCTAAATAGCAACGTTGTTACCTCAACACATCTCTACCTTTCACTACCTGCAGCGAGTCAACAACCTATAGTACAAGCACAGTAAACTTATTGTATCGGGTCCAAAGTCTTGAAGCCTGCAAATAACTTTCAAAATGTCTGGTATTCTTCACTGAAAATGAATCTGAAACATTTTTATTTGAATGTTTAATGAACTTAGTTTGCAGCATTTGCTGCACAAGCCACTAGTATTTATTTAAATGACGATCGTCTAAAAGAGTAATGTGCGGAATTCCTCGTTTTTTCAAACTGTTTTCTCGAATCTGTTATAATGCATTACCACACTTGTACAGCAATATACTGTATCAGTTCAGGTAAGAAATAGATATTACACGTCAAAAGGAAGGAAAAGAGAATAAGATGTGTTCTCCACGCTATATAACGAAGCTGTACAGTCTCTCTTTCTTCTACACGGGACCGAAGTTCCGTCTTCAAGCTTGACATGAGAGGGGACGACCCCGTTTGATTTTCTATAGCTTCATACTCTACTCCTGATATGCTAATGGTAGCACCAGTCAAAGCAATGCTGGAAGCCATGATTAATGACATTTCTAGCACACCAGAGGGTTAAGTGGTGTGGAAGACGCTAAATCAGAGGGTCACAGTTCAATTTCCGACCGGGGTGGCGAGGAAAATCTCTTATTTAAAGGACGTGATTCGTTCTGTGGTTCACCCATTTCCTTGTCCTTCTTGGGGGCTAACATGGTACTGTGGAGGGGTTAATTGGAACGTTAATAAACATGTACGCGTTTGCTTCCTGTTTTGGGGCTGGATTCCGCATGGGTTTGAATCCCCGCTTGAATTCATTGCCTGGTTTAATAATGGACGGCATTCTGCAGGAAGGAATCAATTCAAAAAAATTTCATATGTCAATAACGAAAGTCCTAGACTTTTTTTTCACTTGCTTATTTAGCGACGCTGTCTCAAATACGAGATTATTTAGCGTCGATGAATTGGTGATAGCGAGATATTTGGCGAGATGAGGCCGAGGATTCGCCATAGATTACCTGACATTTGTCTTATGGTTGGGGAAAATCTCGAAAAGAACCCAACCAGGTAATAATAATAATAATAATAATAATAATAATAATAATAATAATAATAATAATAATAATAATAATAATAATAATAATAATGACTTATTTAAGCTGGCAGAGTTAAGGCCGTAAGGCCTTCTCTTCCACTCAACCAGCAAAAAGTGTATATACATATGCATGAACTTACAAAGATTTCAAGAATTTGATTTAGATGAGAGTTACATGTATACAAGAGTTATTTACGAATTAAACAACAAAATACTATGAACTATTAATTAAACACTGAAATAAACTGTGTAGCAGAATTAAGCTAAAATACATAGAATGTTAATATGTTACAAATAATATTAGATAATAGAAAGAGATTATTATGAGACAATTTTGAAAATACAGCACTATCAGGATAATGTCTAAAGAAAGAAGTAACAATGTAGTCAGTGATAGTTTAAATCAGTATGATTGGAGTGAAATGCTAATAAGGTTATCTTTTAAGCTGTTCTTAAAGGTGTTTGTTGTCTTGCAGCCCCTAATACTTTGTGACAAGGAATTCCATTGACGCGAGGTGAATATTGTAAAAGATGATGAATAACAAGATGTTCTATGAAAAGGTATACTTAGCGTGCCACAGATAAGTGATCTGGTATTTACGTCGTGGTTAGAGTATAGATAAGAGAAACCAGAAGAAAGGTAATTTCGTATTAAGGTGTGCAGAATTCGAAAGAGTAAAGACAAAGAGTGTAAAGTTCTGCGTTCTTTAAGTCGGAGCCACGAGAGACTTGCGAAGGACGGTGATATGTGATCATATCGTCGGATGTTGCACACGTATCTGACGCACATATTCTGAGCTCGCTGTAACTTGACTGACAGTTCAGAACTTAGGTCACTTAACAAAACGTCACAATAATCGAAGTGCGGCATTACTAGGGTTTGTACTAGGGTAAGTTTTAGTTGCTGGGGCAAGAAGTTTCTCAAGCGACTCAAACAGTGAATGGAGGAACAGATTTTTTTATCGTTTCTTTAACTTGAAAATTCCAACTTAGATTATTATCAAAAAGAAGCCAAGATTTTTTACGACAGATGAATAAGGGATTAGCGTGTTGTTAAGGGTAACAACTGAAAGATTACTGTTATTAAGGGAGTTAACTAAACGCTTATGTCCAATAATTATGGCTTGAGTCCTACTTGGATTAAGTGCGAGTCCGAAATTACCCCAACTGGGAATCGAACCCGCGCCCGAGCCCAACTCTTGATCAATAGGCAAGCGCCTGAGCTACGCTGGTGGTCATTATAATATTCAATGTACAAACTTCATTCAGTAACAAATATAAATGATACTCGGGAGGAATTAAACACAGAATAAATATGGGAAATGTCTGTTATTATTCGGTTGAGAAGCTTTTGTCATCCAGTCTGCTGTCAAAAAATCAGAAAGTTAGAATTTATAAAACAGTTTTATTACCGGTTGTTCTTTATGGTTGTGAAACTTGGACTCTCACTTTGAGACAGGAACAGAGATTAAAAGTGTTCGTGAATAAGGTTTTTAGGAAAATATTTGGAGCTAAGAGGGATGAAGTTACAGGAGAATGGAGATAGATACACAACGCAGAACTTCACGCATTGTATTCTTCACCTGACATAATTAGGAACATTAACTCCAGACGTTTGAGATGGGCAGGGCATGTAGCACGTATGGACGAATCCAGAAATTCATATAGAGTGTTAGTTGGGAGACTGGAAGGAAAAATACCTTTAGGGAGGCTGAGACGTAGATGGGAGGATAATATTAAAATGGATTTGAGGGAGGTGGGATACGATGATAGAGAGTGGATTAATCTTGCACAGGATAGGGACCGATGGCGGGCTTATGTGAGGGTGGCAATGAACCTCTAGGTTCCTTAAAAGCCATTTGTAAGTAAGTAAGCATTATTATTATTATTATTATTATTATTATCATTATTATTATTATTATTATTATTATGACTAGCCGTACCCGTGCGCTCCGCTGCACCCGTTAGAAATAAATATAAAGTAATTACATAATTAAAATAGGACGTTTGATCCAGGGAACATTCGTGTTTGATAGAAGGATAAATCGTTTAATATGTTACTTAATTTAAATTGCATCCAAATAATTAAAATGCGATCATTTTGGTCCAGAGACACTCATTTGGTGCAATGACAATTCCTTTAACATGTTTCTAATTTTTATTACATGCAACCGTAGTTTAATGAAGATTGACATCATTTAGATTTAATGTGTATACTTTATTTTACTTGTTATAGGTTTCCATTGAATTATGGTAATAACTTAATTTTAACCCTCGTTTTCTACGTATTCAGTAAATGGCGTTTGGCCCACTATGGTTCTGAACCCTTCAAATAATTTAAATTATGTTATATAATATTACATTACATAAATATTATATATTATATTATACTACATATTATATTATATTATATTATATTATATTATATTATATTATATTACATTATATTATATCAGAAGTTATTGTAATAACATTATAGCATTATGTCCATCTAGAGAAACTACACTTTCTTTCCAATGGTGAAATAATAAAATAAATTATAGAAATCGGTTAATTTAGCTTCCGATATTACTTCATACAAACACAGAAACATTCTCTGTAGGCTATCTTTCATAGCTTTCGATTGTTGCTGTCCAAGGCCCCTTATAGACGAAATCATTTGTTTTTTATTTCATTATACGGCCTTAGATGGCAGATATTTTAATTTTAAAACTCATTTATCTCACTAAATATCAGTCCTATCAGAATTTTTCAAGGAATAAAACATATCGCAAATTACTTTTAAAGAAACTTTTGTTATGTAACATTTTTCACAAAAATCAATAATAAGCAAGATATTTCGATTTATTTAATTCAGGCCCCCTTATAACCCACCTTTTAAATAATGTATTTTGAATGCCATATAGCCTAAAATCTAAGTTACAAGGAATTTAATTTATATTCCAATTTTCATCGAAATCCGTTTATCCATTATCGCGTGAAAAGGTAACAAACATACAGACAGACAGACAGACATACAAACAAAAATTTCAAAAAAGCGATTTTCGGTTTCAGGGTGGTTAATTATATATGTTAGGATCAATTATTTTTGGAAAATCGAAAATTACCAGAAAAATTTCGGCTACAGATTTATTATTAGTGTAGATTTAAAATGGATGTCAAGTAATTGCAATTGAAGCTACGAGAATTACGACATAATAATTCTAGCAGACCAAAACACAGTCTAAATCTTCCGAGAGTTCAGTAAGAACTCCAATTTTAATATCCCGTCTGTTTCTACTGCGAAATGCATGACGAAAGCAGAGCAGGGTTGCTAAGAGACGGTACAGAGTACAGACTGTCTGCTATTTCTAGCACGTACCATACAAACAGAGGAGACAAAGATCCTAAATTGCGCCTTAAAAACTGACTATGTATTTGCATTTCAAATAACCGTAAACGAACCTTCATCCCCCACCCCCTTTTTAACACACATAGACCCAAATCCAACCCTCGCGGCTTGGTTGCTCCCTCTGCCTTTTTAACACCAATTTTCTGGAGTTAATAAAAAACAGTCTTAGCGTTATCCAGGTAGAACATGCCACACTCCGACAGGGGTTGGCCAATATTGCGGAAACAGGTAGCAACCACTCCGGGGCCCTGATTAATGGAGGCGTATACGTAGCTAGGAGTCGTTACTCAATGTCGAGGCAGGCTATATTTCAGACCTGTATGAAATTTTATGAGGCCAAAACTGCCTTCCCTACGATATTAACTGAAATATTTCAAAGCGGCTTTTAATCGTAGTTACATCACAGTCAAAAAGGGGTTAAATTATAACGAGACATATTCATAATACACCGAAAAGTTTCAAAATCCGTACACCAACACTGTAATTTCACAGGAAAAAAATCTATGATACAGGGTGATTCGATTTTGTGTGTACAAAATTAAAACGCTGGGGAATTAGAACTCTTGCTATTTATTGTCCTGTATTTTGCAATAAAAGTAGAATCAGTACGTTATTCAACTGCAGACTTCAATCAGAGTGGAAATTCAATAGAGACAAGAAATGCAGAAACATTTTTTCTCTTGTTCTACATCACAGAAAGGATTATTTTACGTGTTGTAAATAAAACATGAGGCAGAACACATAACCTTATTTCCTTCTCAGAGAAAACCACAATAAAAATTTTTATTCTCCTTCAAAATACACATGAAAACATTTTTAAACACGGAAGAGTACGAAAAAACACAGTAATAAAAATATACAAACCATTACCATTTCCTATGGTAGAGAAACTTGGACTATTACAGTCAAAAAAGAAACTCAATTGATATCCATTGACATGAAATTTATGCCAACAACAGCAGGACAAAATTAGATTTCGAACAAAATGACGAAATTTTGCAAAATATGAAGGTAACACACTTTTTGAAAAAAACCGTAGCATATGAGGAAGAAACGAATTTGCCAAATTAAAAATATATTACTAACAGAAGAAGAGGGCAGGACCGACCAACAAAGAAAGTGACAGAATAGGTCAACAGTGACCAACATCATTTCATATTCCACTAAGATTGATGATGATGATGATGATAATGATGATGATGATTATTATTATTATTATTATTATTATTAGAGCCTACAGTATGAAATTTACAATTCAATATCCTCTGTAGTTTAAAAGGAACCTTAAATAAAGAATTACAATTACAATTATCATCTTATCGTCTATGAATAGCCTCTGTAGTTTAAAGGGAACGTTAAATAATGAATTACAATTAAAATTATCATCTTATCGTCTATGAATAGCCTCTGTAGTTTAAAAGGAACGTTAAATAAAGAATTACAATTACAATTATCATCTTATCATCTATGAGTAGCCTCTGTAGTTTAAAAGGAACGTTAAATAAAGAATTACAATTACAATTCATCTTATCTTATAGTTTAAAGGGAACGTTAAATAAAGAATTACAATTACCATCTTATCATCTTATCGTTTAATAGCCTCTGGTTTAAAAGTAACGTTAAATAAAGAAATTACAATTATCATCTTATCGTGTATGAATAGGCTCTGTAGCTTAAAAGGAACGTTAAACAAAAATTACAATTAAACAATTAATCATCTTATCATCTTATCGTCTATGAATAGCCTCTGTAGTTTAAAAGTAACGTTAAATAAAGAATTACAATTAAAATTATCATCTTATCGTCTATGAATAGCCTCTGTAGTTTAAAAGGAACGTTAAATAATGAATTACAATTAAATTATCATCTTATCGTCTATGAATAGCCTCTGTAGTTTAAAAGGAAGGTTAAATAAAGAATTACAATTACAATTATCATCTTATCGTCTATGAATAGCCTCTGTAGTTTAAAAGGAACGTTAAATAAAGAATTACAATTACAATTATCATCTTATCGTCTATGAATAGCCCCTGTCTAGTTTAAAAAGGAAGTTAAATAAAGAATTACAATTAAAATTATCATCTTATCGTCTATGAATAGCCTCTGTAGTTTAAAAGGAAGGTTAAATAAAGAATTACAATTAAAATTATCATCTTATCGTCTATGAATAGGCTCTGTAGCTTAAAAGGAACGTTAAATAAAGAATTACAATTACAATTATCATCTTATCGTCTATGAATAGCCCCTGTAGCTTAAAAGGAAGGTTAAATAAAGAATTACAATTACAATTATCATCTTATCGTCTATGAATAGCCCCTGTAGCATAAAAAGGAAGGTTAAATAAAGAATTACAATTAAAATTATCATCTTATCGTCTATGAATAGGCTCTGTAGCTTAAAAGGAACGTTAAATAAAGAATTACAATTACAATTATCATCTTATCGTCTATGAATAGCCTCTGTAGTTTAAAAGGAAGGTTAAATAAAGAATTACAATTACAATTATCATCTTATCGTCTATGAATAGGCTCTGTAGCTTAAAAGGAACGTTAAATAAAGAATTACAATTACAATTATCATCTTATCGTCTATGAATAACCCCTGTAGTTTAAAAGGAACGTTAAATAAAGAATTACAATTACAATTACAATTATCATCTTATCGTCTATGAATAGCCTCTGTAGTTTAAAAGGAAGGTTAAATAAAGAATTACAATTACAATTATCATCTTATCGTCTATGAATAGCCTCTGTAGTTTAAAAGGAAGGTTAAATAAAGAATTACAATTACAATTATCATCTTATCGTCTATGAATAGCCTCTGTAGTACAAAAGGAAGGTTAAATAAAGAATTACAATTACAATTACCATCTTATCGTCTATAAATAGGCTCTGTAGCTTAAAAGGAACGTTAAATAAAGAATTACAACTACAATTATCATCTTATCGTCTATGAATAGCCCCTGTAGTTTAAAAGGAACGTTAAATAAAGAATTACAATTACAATTATCATCTTATCGTCTATGAATAGCCTCTGTAGTTTAAAAGGAACGTTAAATAAAGAATTACAATTACAATTATCATCTTATCGTCTATGAATAGCCTGTGTAGTTTAAAAGGAACGTTAAATAAAGAATTACAATTACAATTATCATCTTATCGTCTATGAATAGCCTCTTTAGTTTAAAAGGAACGTTAAATAAAGAATTACAATTCCAATTATCATCGTATCGTCTATGAATAGCCTCTGTAGTTTAAAAGGAACGTTAAATAAAGAATTACAATTACAATTATCATCTTATCGTCTATGAATAGCCTCTGTAGTTTAAAAGGAACGTTAAATAAAGAATTACAATTACAATTATCATCGTATCGTCTATGAATAGCCTCTGTAGTTTAAAAGGAACGTTAAATAAAGAATTACAATTACAATTACCATCTTATCGTCTATGAATAGCCTCTTTAGTTTAAAAGGAACGTTAAATAAAGAATTACAATTACAGTTATCATCTTATCGTCTATGAATAGCCTCTGTAGTTTAAAAGGAACGTTAAATAAAGAATTACAATTACAATTACCATCTTATCGTCTATGAATAGCCTCTGTAGTTTAAAAGGAACGTTAAATAAAGAATTACAATTACAGTTATCATCTTATCGTCTATGAATAGCCTGTGTAGTTTAAAAGGAACGTTAAATAAAGAATTACAACTACAATTATCATCTTATCGTCTATGAATAGCCTCTGTAGTTTAAAAGGAACGTTAAATAAAGAATTACAACTACAATTATCATCTTATCGTCTATGAATAGCCCCTGTAGTTTAAAAGGAACGTTAAATAAAGAATTACAATTACAATTATCATCTTATCGTCTATGAATAGCCTCTGTAGTTTAAAAGTAACGTTAAATAAAGAATTACAATTAAAATTATCATCTTATCGTCTATGAATAGCCTCTGTAGTTTAAAAGTAACGTTAAATAAAGAATTACAATTACAATTATCATCTTATCGTCTATGAATAGCCTCTGTAGTTTAAAAGGAACGTTAAATAAAGAATTACAATTACAATTATCATCTTATCGTCTATGAATAGCCTCTGTAGTTTAAAAGGAACGTTAAATAAAGAATTACAATTACAATTATCATCTTATCGTCTATGAATAGCCTCTGTAGTTTAAAAGGAACGTTAAATAAAGAATTACAATTACAATTATCATCTTATCGTCTATGAATAGCCTCTGTAGTTTAAAAGGAACGTTAGGATAAAGAATTGTAATATTTATAATTATTGAACATCCCTGAAGCCACGTTTGGCCCTAAGTGATGGTCACTCCTGGGTCAAGGGAAGTTCGTACTCTCGCCGTTAAGAGGGGGGTTGTCTCAGCCTTACTTGTGTCATCATTTGCTGTAATCCACTTTGCGGTACTTAACTGTGAACTATAATTAAGGTGGCTCCACCTCCACGGCATCTCATGAATCGGATTAATTAATTCACGCGTTAATAGATGGCGCTTTAAGCGGGACTCCAATGTATTTCGTGTTGAAAGCCTCCAGAGATTGAAAATTAACAGACTGCAGTGCCACTCTTTAAAATGTAGAATTTTTTTACGTCTCTTCCGGGAAGCTGCCTTCATTAAATAATCTGCAGGACGGCGCAATGTATCAAAGTTCACTTAATTATCACGCCCTGTTGTTACAGGAGCGGCCATAGCGCTATGCGGGAAGACCAGAAACGCAGGAGTGAAATAACAGGGAAGGAACGGTCCTGGGTTCAAATTACGATTCGGGCATTGCTGTTGCTAAACTGTCACCATTAAGATCTCCTGGTACATACTATATGTCTGCAAATAGTGCACGTAAATATATTTTTCTACAGGATGTTCCAGTTGGATATCCCACTTATAAATTAGCTATATTTCTGCGTCCATAGTGAATTTCAAATTGGAAGTACATTGAAATGATGCATGAAAACATAAATTTCAGTGGATATCGGTAGATGGCAGATTATTTTCGATACATCGTTATAATCTTCAAGGTTATCACCAGATAGCGGATTTTGCTGACCTAAAAAAGATAAATTCAAATAAGACGAAGACCATGGTTATAGGAAAAAAAAAAAAATAAAGAAGATAAACGTCTGAATTCTAAATGAGGCAGTCGAACAAGTGAACAGCTTCAAATACTTGGGTGTACTACCAGAGTGATTTATATAGAACTAACACATTTCCTTCTTTCTTTCTTTCAAAACGAATGATGCTAGCCACAATTTGTTATATCTCAAATGTAGAGTATCTTTGGGAGATTACTAACCTCTATAGCAAATGTTGAAAATTCTTTATTTATTCGGCTGGAGAAGAGGAGAGGAGAGGAGAGGAGAGGAGAGGAGAGGAGAGGAGAGGAGAGGGAGAGGAGAGGAGAGGAGAGGGAGAGGAGAGGAGAGGAGAGGAGAGGGAGAGGAGAGGAGAGGAGAGGAGAGGAGAGGAGAGGAGAGGAGAGGAGAGAAGAGAAGAGAAGAGAAGAGAAGAGAAGAGAAGAGAAGAGAAGAGAAGAGAAGAGAAGAGAAGAGAAGAGAAGAGAAGAGAAGAGAAGAGAAGAGAAGAGAAGAGAAGAGAAGAGAAGAGAAGAGAAGAGAAGAGAAGAGAAGAGAAGAGAAGAGAAGAGAAGAGAAGAGAAGAGAAGAGAAGAAAAATGGGAGGAGAGAAGAAAAATGAGAGGAGAGAACAGAGTAGAAAAGGTAAGGAAAATGAGAAGAAAAAAGAGAAGAGAAGTGAAAGGAGAGAGAAAAAAGATTGGAGAATAGACGATAAAAGAGGAAAGAGGGAAGAGTAAAAAGAGAGAACAGGGAAGGGATAAGAGGAGAAAGGAGAGGAGATGAGACGAAAGAAGAGAGGAGAGAAAAGAGGGAGAAAAAGTGAAGATAAAAGAAAAGACGAGGCGAGAGAAAAGAAGAGAGAATATAAAAGAGACGAGACGAGAAGAGATAAAAGAGGGGAGGAGGAGAGAAAATGTGACATTAGAGAAATAAAGATAAGGAAGAGAAAGAGGGTAAGAGAGCGAGAGAAAAAAGGGAAGAGACAGACAGTGAGGTAGGATAGGACAGAGGGTATAGAGAGGAGGGAGAGAAAATATTTAAGAAGTAATGAGAACAGGAACAGACGGAGGGAAAGAAGAAAATTAACGAAGCAGAGTAAAAAAAGAAGATCATTGAAGAAAAAAATATGAAGACAAAAAAGAGAACGACAATAAAACAAAAGAAATAGCAGAAAAGAGAGGAGACAGAAGAGCAGATAGCAGGTGTAAGACGAGGAAAACAGGAAAAAAATATGCCGAGGAGAGAAGATGGATACTGCAGATGCCAGAACATGAGAGAGATAGAAATAAACCGACGACTTAAAGGAAAAGAAAATAAGCAAGTGCGAAGATGGAAGAGGGAACAAGAACACAAGAATGCGAACAGTAGTGTAGGCACAGACAGAAATAAAATTTCCTTGTTTTATTGCTTCGTTTATCTAAATAATGGACACTGTCCAGAGAATTTCATCTCTTCATTCCAGAAATCGCGTCAAAACATAAAGCGATTCCAGTCGCGCCGGCTGAATATCAAAAGAGAAGCTTCCCCCACTTTCGGGATTCTTTACTCATGTTTTGCAGTATTCCGGTCACGCAGCCCATATTTTGACCCCACAATGGAGGGCTCCGGTGATGAACTGGAGCTCGGGATGGCAAGTATTTAAAATGCTTGGCGTCGTTTAAAACCGGAGCAATCAATAGCTACACGAAAACTGTACTCATGGCCTTGCAGAGTCTGTCAAAGGAGATGCAACCTGGGTGACATTCAACACCAACGTATTGAGTAACAGTTTAGAACGGTGAAAATCAGAAAAATTGGCCCCAAAACTGTTTTTACACGCTAGTGTTGTATCGTCCCATAATTATTAGATAGAGAATTTATGTGTAATAAATACTGCCAAAATATGCTTCCAACTATACACTGAAACCTTAGAAATATTCACTTCAAAAATATGGCACTGATTTTAATGTAACCCATGATTTAATAGTACATTATGCAAAGAGCCTATAATGATAGTAATTAAGACGCAAGTATGTTGTTTATGAAACGAGCGCATGCGAGTTACATAATTTTCATACGAGCGTCTTAATTACCATTATAGGCACGTTTCATACTACTTTTTATGCTCGACCATATTTCTAACTTGAAATTATTCAGAAGTATTCATTTTATTTGTATCTGACTGAAGATCGGAAGTGACCTTGTGCATAGCTCGTTAAATGTGAGATGTGCGCAGACGCGAAAGTATTGATTTTTTCCGAGGAACAATAATGTCATTGACCTTGATATAATTTAGAGAATAACATGAACTAATTTTGATATAACCTGGAAATAGATTTAGGATTGAAAAACGAGATGACAAATTGAATTTATTTGAATATTATTTACAATTAAGTTTAATTATTATAGTAACAGAACATGACCTTCTGCGACAGTATTAGATTTCCAGCCTCCGTGACGTTTCGCTCGTTGCCTTTCGATTGCATATCCGAGAATAATCGAAAACCTGAACTTGAATGAATAGGTGTACTTTAATGAGGTCCATTAAAGGACCACTACCAGGTATATAATTACTACATTTCGGCATGGTCGAGCATAATAGTACATTATGCAACGAGCCTATAATGATAGTAATTAAGAAGCGAGTATGGATGTTTATGAAACGAGCGCTTCTTAATTACCATTATAGGAGAGTTTCATACGACTTTTTATGCGCGACCATATTTCTAACTTGAAATTATTCATAAGTATTCATGTTATGGTTATGTAAGTGAGGAGCGGAACTGACCTAGTGCAATACCTCGTAAATTGTGAGATGTGCGCAGACGCGAAAGTATTGATTTTTTCCGAGGAACAGATGTCCACATTGACCTTGATAGCCTATAAGAACCTACAGAATAAACTAAATATTAACTTTGATATAACATTGAAATTAAATTCGACATTGAAAAACGAGATGACAAACTGAATTTATTTGAATATTATTTACAATTAACGCTAATTATTATAGTAACAGAACATAACCTTCTGCGACAGTATTGGATTTCCAGCCTCCGTGACTTTTCGCTAATTCTCTTTCGATTGCATATCCGAGAATAATCGATACTTGCGGTTTTATGACGGTACAAAGCTGACTTGTCATTGGCTGAATACCTGAACTTTAATGAGTAGGTGTACTTTAATGACATGCATTAAAGGACTGCTACCAGGTGTATAATTACTACGTCTCGGCATGGTCGAGCATAAAATTAATAAAAACATGGTTTGATTCCAATATTCTTTCTCTTAACATTGACTATTACACAACTTTTGACCAACGCGTTTCAACCAATCATGAGTGCTCATCCTACAATTTGTATCACCTCCCGAGCATTTGTTTTTATCACCTCCCTAGGATTTGTTTCTTTGTTTGCCAACATTGTACTATCAATAATTGTACCTTTTAAAATGATTCAGGTTTATTTCATCAACCTTGATTAAAACTTTTCTATCATTTATCTAGTTTATATTATTTAGGTTATGTTATAGCTTCTGTTGTACGAGATTATGGATATTCACATATCAGAGATTCTTTAATATACAGGGCTTTCATTTCTAAACTTCCCAGTCTAAATAACTAATTATTTAAATTGAATTCAATCTAAACAAAAAACCACGTCAATTTAGATATTGAGAGGGAAGTCTGAAACCGGGCTTAAATTGCATTTTAGATTTCACCCCTCACCCCCAGCCTCCCCAACTTTGGAATTTCAAATGGTATCCCTATACTTTTATACTTAAATATGAGAGATCATTCAATTATTTATACACCTCATTCATTTGTTTTCGCATCTTTTGTTTTCTATCGTCGCCTGGCAACCTGGATTGTTGTTATCGCTGATTAGAGCTGAAGAGAATAAAGCTACAAAAACTTAGATATATCGTACGGGATCAGTTTTATGTCCCCTTGCATGTTATAATGACTTATCTTGATTTTTAGAGTATGTTTGTAACTTCAGTACTCCGTATGACCGGAAATAATGCTCAACGATAAACACCTCCTCTATGGTGAGGTACAATTATTGCAGAAATCAACACAACACTGAATTCACTATATGTCAAACTATTGTATAAAATAAATAAATACATAAATAAATACATAAATAAATAAATAAAATAAATAAAATAAATAAAATAAAATAAATAAATAAATAAAATAAATAAATAAATAAAATAAGTAAGTAAGTAAGTAAGTAAATAAATAAATAAACAAATAAATATATAAACAAATAAATATATAAATAAATAAATACATAAATAAATAAATACATAAATAAATAAATACATAAATAAATAAATAAAATAAATAAAATACAATAAATAAATAAAATAAATAAATAAATAAAATAAGTAAGTAAGTAAATAAATAAATAATTAAATAAATAAATAAATAAATAAAATAAATAAATAAATAAAATAAATAAATAAATAAAATAAGTAAGTAAATAAATAAATAATAAAATAAATAAATAAATAAATAAATAAATAAATAAATAAAATAAATAAATAAAGTAAATAAATAAAATAAATAAATAAATAAATAAAATAAGTAAGTAAATAAGTAAGTAAATAAATAAGTAAATAAATAAGTAAGTAAATAAATAAATAAATAAATAAATGAATAAATAAATAAATACATTAATTAATTAATTAAATAAATTAAATAAATTAATTAATTGAATAAATAAGTAAGTAAATAAGTAAGTAAATAAATAAGTAAATACATAAGTAAATAAATAAGTAAATAAAACGTAAGTAAATAAGTAAATAAATAAGTAAATAAGTAAATAAATAAATACATTGAATAAATAAAATAAGTAAGTAAGTAAGTAAGTAAATAAATAAATAAACTAACAAGTAAATAAATAAATAAATAAATACTTCGTTGCTAGGGAAACGTGGACAGGAGATGAGCGATAATTTCAGTGTCGTTTCTTTTACCGCATACTGTATATAGTTTTAATGAGTGTGAAATGTATTTGGAGCATGGAGGTACAATGCCCGTCTCTTTTGTGATCACCCAAATAAAACTATAAATATTACAGAATCTACAGGTAATCGAGTGTATTATCTTTTGGTCAAAGGTCGACAGCTACGATAGTTGAATCACAGCTATGAAATAAAAAGCCATATCTCTATTATTATAAACTAAAGTGCAGGGGTTTGTGTAATTTAATTCTGTTAGCTTATATTGCTTCAGACACACGAATAACATGAGATATGTCTTACTGGACGTGTAAGATTGACAGTCTTATTATTATCGACATCGCGTTTCATTTTCATTTTCATTTTGACGCCCGTCAAGGTCCGACACTCCCTGCCTCAGCTTGCCAACCCCACCACGAGAAAAGTACCACGCAACTGCTGAATCATGCCACACCAGTATCGAATGAAACAGAAGGAATGTTTCTATTGTCATTATAAAGTCAGTCTGTTAAGTCATGGTATGCTTTTAAATAGCTATACAGGACGTTTCGTAATATACGAGACACACATAGTTTGCCAGGAGACATAAACAAAGCGAAAAGCTTATATAAACATTTGTCCCATTTGAACTTGGACCCGAGTTACAGTCTTTGTACGTTTTTCAACAATACGAAACGGCTTACAGTTACAGGAAGTGCTAACAATGGTCACCTTCAGCCCGAATGCAAGCCTGCAGTCTTCCTGTAGTAGATAGCTGTATACTAAAAAAATACCAGGCAATTGTTGGATAAATTGGCAGCAGTCTTATGCTGGGAATGAATTGTGGAAAAAAAATTGTTTTCAAGTGACCCCCACAAATAAAATTCCAGCGTATTTAGGTCTGGAGAACGTGCAGGTCAGCCATATCATATCTAGTAAAAGACTGAGAGATAGTGCGTATGAACAGTTCAGTTGACTCGGCAACAATGATATATGGGACAAAAGTGTATATGGACTTTTTTCTGTGTCTATTATCCATTGATGATGTTGGTCCCAGGTGTTAAGAAACATCCTGTATATTTCTAACAAAACACTTTAGAGATATTAATAACTAGCACAATTGATAGTACCAATGTACAAAAATTGTCAAATAAATTAAAAAAAGACATTAATAATCATTTTCAGCATTTTCTACAGAGGTTAGTAATCTCCCAAAGATTATCTACATTTCCGGTATAACAAATTGTGATAGCATAATTCTTTGTTGAAATAAATAAATGTGTTAGTATTATTCTATACGAATGACTGTATTTATTTAATAAATCCATCCTTTCCTAATATAAAAAGTCCACACCTGTGGAGTAACGGTTAACGCGTCTGGCCGCAGAAACCAGATGGCCCGGGTTCGATTCCCGGTCGGGGTAGTTACCTGGTTGAGGTTTTTTTCCGGGGTTTCCCTCAACCCAATATAAGCAAATGCTGGTAACTTTCGGTGCTGGAACCTGGACTCATTTCACCGGCATTATCACCTTCATCTCATTCAGACGCTAAATAACCTAAGCTGTTGATAAAGTGTCGTAAAATAACCTACTAAAATAAAAATAATAAAAACAAATCTAAAAATTACATACCTTGTAGAAAGTCATTTTACGCAGTCCAACGGATTTCCTAAATCGCGTGTCACTTTTTTTTTTTTTGTGGAAATGTTTGTTTACTAAAAAGCGATTCCACGTTAAGATAAAAGCATTGGACATATGAGACTATTCTACCAAATCACCAGTTGTCATAGAAACACCTACCTACCAGATAGCTTCTACAATGTATTAAGCAACGCCCATAAAACCAATGTTTTTTTCCTAACGTAAAATCCTTTATAGACGATATAAATGCACTCTCAAACGTCTAGTTGAATAGAAAATGGTTTCCATGGTGATTAAAACATGCGAAGTGCAATCTCACACAAGAGTAAACACAGGACATGCATATCACTGTACGTACTATTGCAAAATGTCATATGTTCATCATTATTACTTTCTCAATTATTCAAGCCCTTGTGAGCGGCTTTAATTCAACCCGTACAAAGTGCCCCAGCCAATAAATAACCTTATGACCCTTCAACTCGAAGGTCAGAGGTGAATGCGAGAGCAATTTTAAATGCGAAACAACAACCTATCGCAATCGACAGCGAAATACAGTGCAATTATATTATTTACTGTGGCTCGAAAGAAATGTGTGTGGTCAGTAAGAAAAACAATAGATGTAGGAACTATTTAGATTTGATTCAAGTATGGTTTGATCATATGTAGACCTGCTAAAATACTGTACTTAATTTAATGTAAGTAAGCTTTCTTTAATAAACGAATTTAGAAAATAGGTTAATACATGTTTATACAGTAAAACTTGTTAAAAGCGGAACTGCAAGGTAAGAAATTTCTTTTTCAAATTGAAAAAGTTTTCGCAGTGTACAACCAAGAGTAAGTTTGTCGAAAATGATAGTTGAACCTTCTTCCACAGCTCAGGGGATTTTGTAGCAACGAATTATTAAAAAAAAAAAGTTATCTAGCGTTTCTGGCAACAAAATATAGTAACGCATTATTTCTATTTGTAATAGCTATAAAATCAGGTATCCTAATGTAATTGTTAACAACAAAATATCCCTATAGTCGTCATTCTTGAGGTAATAGCTATAAAATCAGGTATCCTAATGTAATTGTTAACAACAAAATATCCCTATAGTCGTCATTCTTGAGGTAATAGCCATAAAATCAGGTATCCTAATGTAATTTTTAACAACAAAATATCCCTATAGTCGTCATTCTTGAGTTAATAGCTATAAAATCAGGTATCCTAATGTAATTGTTAACAACAAAATATCCCTATAGTCGTCATTCTTGAGGTAATAGCTATAAAATCAGGTATCCTAATGTAATTTTTAACAACAAAATATCCCTATAGTCGTCATTCTTGAGGTAATAGCTATAAAATCAGGTATCCTAATGTAATTGTTAACAACAAAATATCCCTATAGTCGTCATTCTTGAGGTAATAGCCATAAAATCAGGTATCCTAATGTAATTTTTAACAACAAAATATCCCTATAGTCGTCATTCTTGAGGTAATAGCTATAAAATCAGGTATCCTAATATAATTGTTAACAACAAAATATCCTATACTCGTCATTCTTGAGGTAATAGCTATAAAATCAGGTATCCTAATGTAATTGTTAACAACAAAATATCCTATACTCGTCATTCTTGAGGTAATAGCTATAAAATCAGGTATCCTAATGTAATTGTTAACAACAAAATATCCTATACTCGTCATTCTTGAGGTAATAGCTATAAAATCAGGTATCCTAATGTAATTGTTAACAACAAAATATCCCTATAGTCGTCATTCTTAAGGTAATAGCTATAAAATCAAGTATCCTAATGTAATTGTTAACAACAAAATATCCCTATAGTCGTCATTCTTGAGGTAATAGCTATAAAATCAGGTATCCTAATGTAATTGTTAACAACAAAATATCCCTATAGTCGTCATTCTTGAGGTAATAGCTATAAAATCAGGTATCCTAATGTAATTGTTAACAACAAAATATCTCTATACTCGTCATTCTTGAGGTAATAGCTATAAAATCAGGTATCCTAATGTAATTGTTAACAACAAAATATCCCTATAGTCGTCACTCTTGAGGTAATAGCTATAAAATCAGGTATCCTAATGTAATTGTTAACAACAAAATATCCCTATAGTCGTCACTCTTGAGGTAATAGCTATAAAATCAGGTATCCTAATGTAATTGTTAACAACAAAATATCCCTATAGTCGTCATTCTTGAGGTAATAGCTATAAAATCAGGTATCCTAATGTAATTGTTAACAACAAAATATCCCTATAGTCGTCATTCTTGAGGTAATAGCTATAAAATCAGGTATCCTAATGTAATTGTTAACAACAAAATATCCTATACTCGTCATTCTTGAGGTAATAGCTATAAAATCAGGTATCCTAATGTAATTGTTAACAACAAGATATCCCTATACTCGTCATTCTTGAGGTAATAGTTATAAAATCAGGTATCCTAATGTAATTGTTAACAACAAGATATCCCTATAGTCGTCATTCTTGAGGTAATAGCTATAAAATCAGGTATCCTAATGTAATTGTGAACAACAAGATATCCCTATAGTCGTCATTCTTGAGGTAATAGCTATAAAATCAGGTATCCTAATGTAATTGTTAACAACAAGATATCCCTATAGTCGTCATTCTTGAGGTAATAGCTATAAAATCAGGTATCCTAATGTAATTGTTAACAACAAAATATCCCTATAGTCGTCATTCTTGAGGTAATAGCTATAAAATCAGGTATCCTAATGTAATTGTTAACAACAAAATATCCCTATAGTCGTCATTCTTGAGGTAATAGCTATAAAATCAGGTATCCTAATGTAATTGTTAACAACAAAATATCCCTATAGTCGTCATTCTTGAGGTAATAGCTATAAAATCAGGTATCCTAATGTAATTGTTAACAACAAAATATCCCTATAGTCGTCATTCTTGAGGTAATAGCTATAAAATCAGGTATCCTAATGTAATTGTTAACAACAAAATATCCCTATAGTCGTCATTCTTGAGGTAATAGCTATAAAATCAGGTATCCTAATGCAATTGTTAACAACAAAATATCCCTATAGTCGTCATTCTTGAGGTAATAGCTATAAAATCAGGTATCCTAATGTAATTGTTAACAACAAAATATCCCTATAGTCGTCATTCTTGAGGTAATAGCTATAAAATCAGGTATCCTAATGTAATTGTTAACAACAAAATATCCCTATAGTCGTCATTCTTGAGGTAATAGCTATAAAATCAGGTATCCTAATGTAATTGTTAACAACAAAATATCCCTATAGTCGTCATTCTTGAGGTAATAGCTATAAAATCAGGTATCCTAATGTAATTGTTAACAACAAAATATCCTATAGTCGTCATTCTTGAGGTAATAGCTATAAAATCAGGTATCCTAATGTAATTGTTAACAACAAAATATCCCTATAGTCGTCATTCTTGAGGTAATAGCTATAAAATCAGGTATCCTAATGTAATTGTTAACAACAAAATATCCTATACTCGTCATTCTTGAGGTAATAGCTATAAAATCAGGTATCCTAATGTAATTGTTAACAACAAAATATCCTATACTCGTCATTCTTGAGGTAATAGCTATAAAATCAGGTATCCTAATGTAATTGTTAACAACAAAATATCCTATACTCGTCATTCTTGAGGTAATAGCTATAAAATCAGGTATCCTAATGTAATTGTTAACAACAAAATATCCTATACGTCACTCGTCATTCTTGAGGTAATAGCAGGTATAAAATCAGGTATCCTAAAAATGTAAATTAATTGTTAACAACAAAATATCCCTATAGTCGTCATTCTTGAGGTAATAGCTATAAAATCAGGTATCCTAATGTAATTGTTAACAACAAAATATCCCTATAGTCGTCATTCTTGAGGTAATAGCTATAAAATCAGGTATCCTAATGTAATTGTTAACAACAAAATATCCCTATAGTCGTCATTCTTGAGGCTATAAAATCAGGTATCCAATAAAATATCCCTAGTCGTCATCTTAATAGTATAAAATCAGGTATCCTAATGTAATTGTTAACAACAAAATATCCCTATAGTCGTCATTCTTGAGGTAATAGCTATAAAATCAGGTATCCTAATGTAATTGTTAACAACAAAATATCCCTATAGTCGTCATTCTTGAGGTAATAGCTATAAAATCAGGTATCCTAATGTAATTGTTAACAACAAAATATCCCTATAGTCGTCATTCTTGAGGTAATAGCTATAAAATCAGGTATCCTAATGTAATTGTTAACAACAAAATATCCCTATAGTCGTCATTCTTGAGGTAATAGCTATAAAATCAGGTATACTAATGTAATTTTTAACAACAAAATATCCCTATAGTCGTCGTCATTCTTGAGGTAATAGCCATAAAATCAGGTATCCTAATGTAATTTTTAACAACAAAATATCCCTATAGTCGTCATTCTTGATGTAATAGCTATAAAATCAGGTATCCTAACGTAATTTTTAACAACAAAATATCCCTATAGTCGTCATTCTTGAGGTAATAGCTATAAAATCAGGTATCCTAATGTAATTGTTAACAACAAAATATTCCTATAGTCGTCATTCTTGAGGTAATAGCTATAAAATCAGGTATCCTAATGTAATTGTTAACAACAAAATATCCCTATAGTCGTCATTCTTGAGGTAATAGCTATAAAATCAGGTATCCTAATGTAATTGTTAACAACAAAATATTCCTATAGTCGTCATTCTTGAGGTAATAGCTATAAAATCAGGTATCCTAATGTAATTGTTAACAACAAAATATCCCTATAGTCGTCATTCTTGAGGTAATAGCTATTGAAATTAGGTATAATAATGTAATTGTTAACAACAAAATATCACTATAGTCGTCATTCTTGAGGTAATAGCTATAAAATCAGGTATCCTAATGTAATTGTTAACAACAAAATATCCCTATAGTCGTCATTCTTGAGTTAATAGCTATAAAATCAGGTATCCTAATGTAATTGTTAACAACAAAATATCCCTATAGTCGTCATTCTTGAGTTAACAGCTATAAAATCAGGTGTCCTAATGTAATTGTTAACAACAAAATATCCCTGTAGTCGTCATTCTTGAGGTAGTAGCTATAAAATCAGGTATCCTAATGTAATTGTTAACAACAAAATATCCCTACAGTCGTTATTCTTGAGGTAATAGCTATAAAATCAGGTATCCTAATGTAATTGTTAACAACAAAATATCCCTATAGTCGTCATTCTCGAGGTAGTAGCTATAAAATCAGGTATCCTAATGTAATTGTTAACAACAAAATATCCCTATAGTCGTCATTCTTGAGGTAGTAGCTATAAAATCAGGTATCCTAATGTAATTGTTAACAACAAAATATCCCTATAGTCGTCATTCTTGAGTTAACAGCTATAAAATCAGGTGTCCTAATGTAATTGTTAACAACAAAATATCCCTATAGTCGTCATTCTTGAGGTAATAGCTAAAATAAAATCTTGAGGTAATCCTAAAAATGTAAATGTAATTTAACAACAAAATATCCCTATAGTCGTCATTCTTGAGGTAATAGCTATAAAATCAGGTGTCCTAATGTAATTGTTAACAACAAAATATCCCTATAGTCGTCATTCTTGAGGTAATAGCTATAAAATCAGGTTTCCTAATGTAATTGTTAACAACAAAATATCCCTATAGTCGTCATTCTTGAGGTAATAGCTATAAAATCAGGTATCCTAATGTAATTGTTAACAACAAAATATCCCTATAGTCGTCATTCTTGAGGTAATAGCTATAAAATCAGGTATCCTAATGTAATTGTTAACAACAAAATATCCCTATAGTCGTCATTCTTGAGGTAATAGCCTAAAAATCAGGTATCCTAATGTAATTGTTAACAACAAAATAATTTTTTTTAACAACAAAATATCCCTATAGTCGTCATTCTTGAGGTAATAGCTATAAAATCAGGTATCCTAATGTAATTTTTAACAACAAAATATCCCTATAGTCGTCATTCTTGAGGTAATAGCTATAAAATCAGGTATCCTAATGTAATTTTTAACAACAAAATATCCCTATAGTCGTCATTCTTGAGGTAATAGCTATAAAATCAGGTATCCTAATGTAATTGTTAACAACAAAATATCCCTATAGTCGTCATTCTTGAGGTAATAGCTATAAAAGGTATCAATGGTATTCTTGAGGTAATAGCTAATGTATCCTAATGTAATTTAACAACAAAATATCCCTATAGTCGTCATTCTTGAGGTAATAGCTATAAAATCAGGTATCCTAATGTAATTGTTAACAACAAAATATCCCTATAGTCGTCATTCTTGAGGTAATAGCTATAAAATCAGGTATCCTAATGTAATTTAACAACAAAATATCCCTAAGTCAAAATATAAAATCCTAATGTAATTGTTAACAACAAAATATCCCTAGTCGTCATTCTTGAGGTAATAGCTATAAAATCAGGTATCCTAATGTAATTTTTAACAACAAAATATCCCTATAGTCGTCATTCTTGAGGTAATAGCTATAAAATCAGGTATCCTAATGTAATTTTTAACAACAAAATATCCCTATAGTCGTCATTCTTGAGGTAATAGCTATAAAATCAGGTATCCTAATGTAATTGTTAACAACAAAATATCCCTATAGTCGTCATTCTTGAGGTAATAGCTATAAAATCAGGTATCTAATGTAATTGTTAACAACAAAATATCCCTATAGTCGTCATTCTTGAGGTAATAGCTATAAAATCAGGTATCCTAATGTAATTTTTAACAACAAAATATCCCTATAGTCGTCATTCTTGAGGTAATAGCTATAAAATCAGGTATCCTAATGTAATTGTTAACAACAAAATATCCCTTTAGTCGTCATTCTTGAGGTAATAGCTATAAAATCAGGTATCCTAATGTAATTTTTAACAACAAAATATCCCTATAATCGTCATTGTTGAGGTAATAATAGCTATAAAATCAGGTATCCTAATGTAATTGTTAACAACAAAATATCCCTATAGTCGTCATTCTTGAGGTAGTAGCTATAAAATCAGGTATCTTAATGTAATTGTTAACAACAAAATATCCCTATAGTCGTCATTCTTGAGGTAATAGCTATAAAATCAGGTATCCTAATGTAATTGTTAACAACAAAATATCCCTATAGTCGTCACTCTTGAGGTAATAGCTATAAAATCAGGTATCCTAATGTAATTTTTAACAACAAAATATCCCTATAGTCGTCATTCTTGAGGTAATAGCTATAAAATCAGGTATCCTAATGTAATTGTTAACAGCAAAATATCCCTATAGTCGTCATTCTTGAGGTAATAGCTATAAAATCAGGTATCCTAATGTAATTTTTAACAACAAAATATCCCTATAGTCGTCATTCTTGAGGTAATAGCTATAAAATCAGGTATCCTAATGTAATTGTTAACAACAAAATATCCCTATAGTCATTCTTTAGGTAATAGCTATAAAATCAGGTATCCTAATGTAATTGTTAACAACAACATATCCCTATCGTAGTCATTCTTGAGGTAATAGCTATAAATCAGGTATCCTAATGTAATTGTTAACATCAAAATATCCCTATAGTCGTCATTCTTGAGGTAATAGCTATAAAATCAGGTATCCTAATGTAATTGTTAACAACAAAATGTCCCTATAGTCGTCATTCTTGAGGTAATAGCTATAAAATCAGGTATCCTAATGTAATTGTTAATAACAAAATATCCCTATAGTCGTCATTCTTGAGGTAATACCTATAAAATCAGGTATCCTAATGTAATTGTTAACAACAAAATATCCCTATAGTCATTCTTGAGGTAATAGCTATAAAATCAGGTATCCTAATGTAATTGTTAACAACAACATATCCCTATCGTAGTCATTCTTGAGGTAATAGCTATAAATCAGGTATCCTAATGTAATTGTTAACAACAACATATCCCTATAGTCGTCATTCTTGAGGTAATACCTAAAAAATCAGGTATCATAATGTAATTGTTAACAACAAAATATCCCAATAGTCGTCATTCTTGAGGTAATAGCTATAAAATCAAGTATCCTAATGTAATTGTTAACAACAAAATATCCCTATAGTCGTCATTCTTGAGATAATACCTAAACAATCAGGTATCCTAATGTAATTGTTAACAACAAAATATCCCTATAGTCGTCATTCTTGAGGTAATACCTAAAAATCAGGTATCCTAATGTAATTGTTACCAACAAAATATCCCTTTAGTCGTCATTCTTGAGGTAATAGCTATAAAATCAGGTATCCTAATGTAACTGTTAACAACAAAATATCCCTATAGTCGTCATTCTTGAGGTAATACCTAAAAATCAGGTATCCTAATGTAATTGTTAACAACAAAATATCCCTATAGTCGTCATTCTTCAGGTAATACCTATAAAATCATGTATCCTAATGTAATTGTGAACAACAAAATATCCCTATAGTCGTCATTCTTGAGGTAATACCTAAAAAATCAGGTATTCTAATGTAATTGTTAACAACAAAATATCCCTATAGTCGTCATTCTTGAGGTAATAGCTATAAAATCAGGTATCCTAATGTAATTGTTAACAACAAAATATCCCTATAGTCGTCATTCTTGAGGCAATAGCTATAAAATCAGGTATCCTAATGTAATTGTTAACAACAAAATAAACCCTATAGTCGTCATTCTTGAGGTAATAGCTATTGAAATTAGGTATAATAATGTAATTGTTAACAACAAAATATCCCTATAGTCGCCATTCTTGAGGTAATAGCTATAAAATCAGGTATCCTAATGTAATTGTTAACAACAAAATATCCCTATAGTCGTCATTCTTGAGGTAATAGCTATAAAATCAGGTATCCTAATGTAATTTTTAACAACAAAATATCCCTATAGTCGTCATTCTTGAGGTAATAGCTATAAAATCAGGTATCCTAATGTAATTGTTAACAACAAAATATCCGTATAGTCGTCATTCTTGAGGTAATAGCTATTGAAATTAGGTATAATAATGTAATTGTTAACAACAAAATATCCCTATAGTCGTCATTCTTGAGGTAATAGCTATAAAATCAGGTATCCTAATGTAATTGTTAACAACAAAATATCCCTATAGTCGTCATTCTTGAGGTAATAGCTATGAAATCAGGTATCCTAATGTAATTGTTAACAACAAAATATGTCGTCATTCTTGAGGTAATAGCTATAAAATCAGGTATCCCTGAAACTATCACGATTAACAAAAATGAAAAACCAAAAACATTATTTCTTTGCAAGTTCAATGAGCTATATACAATCAGTCACTTTCGAGACAGATGTCACTACTTCCAAGACCCTCCACCAGCCCACAGTGCTGCCACCTACCTTAGCGACGTCAGTCTTCTCGTCCTCGTCCACGGTTTGCTGCGCACGCGTCACCGTCTGCGCCGGCTGGGTCGTCGGCGTCGGTACAGAAGGCGTCGTACTTGGCGGCGTCGTCGTCGTCGGTGGGAATTTGCGATCTGGAGCGACATCAGGCGGCGTCTTGATGAACTCGATGCGTCCGCCCTCGACGCAGATGTTGGGCGTGAGCGGGTACGTCGGCAGGGGCGGCGGCGCCGGGTAGCTGGGGGGCTCCAGCGGCAGCGACGTGGGCGCCGCTAGGATCGCTGCGGACGGCGCAGACTTGTTCTCGTACGCGATCAGGTGGGTCTTGTCTTCGCATACCGGGTGGATCTGCCTGCGGAACCAAACAACGTTTCTACTATCAAACTTTAAGCCTTCAGTGTCCCGCTCTCAAATTGTAACGTTAGTGGTCGCGTGGATTACAATTGTCATCCATAATTTGTTTAACGTAATGTTATTTTTTAACTTTATCTGGTTAATATTATGAATGATTACACATCAACACAGTCTAATTACATCCATATTTTCAAAATTCACAAAACAATTGTTTGTCCAATTACATGGTGTCTCAAATAAACTTTTTTTTTTTAATTTGCTGAGAAAATTTTTTTGTGCGAGATCGTGCGTATTTGCTTGGTTTCCGCACAAAACCAATCCGCGGAAAGTCTAAAATTCCACATTCAGTATTCCCAACCTAACACACATAACAATTTCCCTCTTCTTACCGCTTAAGCGTCATATTCATTTTACTGCTTTAGGCTTTTAACATATTATTTTTAAAGACGTTCAATATAGTAATAATTATAAATTGTAAACCTAACACTGCAATTTCACCTAAATTGCAATGTTAATTATTGTTTTTAAATATTTGCAAAAATTAAGTAAACTCTACAACTCCACTAAAGTTACTGCATTCGTAATGCAAGTAACATTAAGGAAGCCGTGAACAAATCAACAAGATTCCAGTCTCATCATAGACTGGGGGAAAAAAAAAGACAGACGTATATCACGGCCTGATGGAGTATAGTAAACACAGAAAACATTTTATAGGAACAATGTTGAAGATAGATATATTTGTTTGCCAAAGTTGCCGTCATTGAACAGAAACCAAGATGGAGATTTCATTGCAACTAATTAGAAATTCGTCTTTCAGGTATGTAATAAACGATCTTCGCACAAAGTAATGTACGATACACAAGCGGTATGTTTTCTTTCAATTCTCGGAAATTAAAAAAGCTCAACTACGTTTCGCTTTTTCAAACTTTTCCTCGAACATGAAAACTTCAACATACCGCTCTTGTAACGCATATTACTATTTTAACTTTATCTGGTTAACATTATGAACAGAGTCTAATTATATCCATATTTTCAAAATTCAAAAACAATAATTGTTTGTCCTATTACATGGTGTCTCAAATAAACGTTTTTTTTTAACTTGCTGAGAAATTTTTTTTCTTTTGATGTTGCCAACAACTTCATTTGTTTAACAACATTGTCATTTAACAATACTACGCCATTTGAACAATGTCTGGCCATTATCTAGTTATCTCTTTGTTTATGAAGTAAGTATAGTTTGTACCCACGGCATATAATATTTTATATATTTATTGATGTTGTGAAGATAAAATTTTGGCAGGTTATGTATTTGTTCTTTAAGATTTTCTGAATATACAGGGTGATTCACGAGGAGTTACCGCCACTTACGGAGCTTATTTCCGAAGACTTTATGAGCAAAAAAAAAGTCATATAAACATTTGTCCTAATCTCAATATTTTCAGAGTTACATTAATTTGAAGTTGTTAGTAAAATACCTTTTATCTTTAGTTTTAAGAGAGAAGTATTCTAGTATTCTGAAGATAACAATGTGTTGTTAATTGCTTTGTACAGTATTTTTTTTTTTCAATTTTTAACTAAAATTACACCACTCTTACTCTCTTATCACAACAATTGTTACAAATCATATGACTTTAGGAACTTAATTCTTTACAGTTTAATTATGCATCCTAGTGTACAGTCTTAAAGAATTTAAAAGAATGACGTGATTCGTAACAATTGTCATAAATGCGCAAGAAAAATATAATTTTATAGTTAAAAAAAAAAAAAAATCTGTACGAGGAAATAAAGAAATTCACAACACATTTTTTGCTTCAGAATACTAACCAATTAAAGAAATTATACTTGTGTATAGTTCGTTCTCTAGTTGTAAAATTCTTTTTCCCCTTAAAACAAAATAAAAAGGTATTTTACAAACAACTTCAAATTAATGTAACTCTGAAAATATTGAGAATGGGACCCATGTTTGTACGACTTTTTTTTTTTTCAAAATTTCTTTGGTAATATGGTTCGTGAGTGTCGGTAACTCTTCGTGAATCACCCTGTATGTATATATATATATATATATATATATATATATATATATATATATATATCTAGCAACTTGTTTTCCACGTAAATATATCAGCTCAACCACCAACCAAAGATGGAGAAGAAAGTCGTGGAAGATAGGTTTTAATCTCATGACACCAATAAGGCGTCTTTCATGAGACAACTAAGCCAAAAGATAATGGGATAGGGTGGCCAGTTCCTTTCCCCTGCTTTATGTGTGCATCAAGAAAAGACAAGAAAACAGACTGGAAATATAAACACTGTAATGAATGGGTTTGCAAGGATCACTAAGAAATACTCAAAATAGCTTAGTTGTTTTCAAATAAAATTTCGTTTTCTGAAGAAAAAATGAATATGATTGAAATTAAATATATATTTAGTGTATCAAGTGTAAAAAGTGTTCAAATAACATTGTTGTCTGCCTGGAGAGAGTGATCCTGCCTGGAGAGAAATAAAAATAGGTTGCAGCCGCCAGATTACTCTTCAAGGAACGACCACTCATATAAATTGAGGGAAAGAAGGCAGAGGACGGACACTGGAAAGTTTTCTTTTCTCAATCGTACTATCAGGGACTGGAATGCTTTACCTGCAGACTTACTAAAGGCTTAACCAACAACCAAAAATGTATTTAAAAATAGGCTTACGGACTTTACTAATAGACGATAATTATACACAGTATTTAAAGGGTGTAAATGATATGTTGTTATTGAAGTGTTGTATCAGTGAAGAAGTGTGTTGTGTCAGTGAAGTGTGCTGTGTAAGTGAAACGTGTTCCTGTCAGTGAAGCTTTATAGTTTATAGTGGCAGTGCAAAGTCTTTGAACAGTGAAATGTTTTTGAAGTGTTAGTGAAATCAGGATAGAATCAGTGAAATGTGTCGTAGTTCCAGTGCAGTGAGTGAGTTGACAGCGAAATGAGTGTAATTTGAAAGGTACTTGTGCAGATATGAACATATCATACTCGTGGGTTTTAGTTCGATCTTAGTTTTAAGATACAAATTAGAATATTTCAAATGTTATTTTAAGTGATCGATTCATTTAATTTAGTATATTCCCTGTTGTTGTTGTTGTTGTTGTTATTATTATTAATTATTGTTAGTATTAATTATTAGTATTATTATTAATTGTATTTTTAATTAATAAGTTTATTATTGTCATTATTGAGTGTAATTAGTTACCACTGCCACCGGGTATATACCCACTGCAGTGTAAATAAATACATACATACAAATAAAATTTGAAAAAAAATGAATAAATGCATTAAGTTTACGTTTAAAAATAATGGGTCCAAAATGTATTCAGTCAGCAAACTTGAATAAAAAAAAAAAAAAAAAACAAACAAATTCAGATCAGTAAACCAAGAGTTAATACTATGCTAGAAACATGGATTGATGGAATGGATCTCAACGAGCAATAGCTGTTAAAGTTTTTTTTTTTTTTTTAAATGGACACAGTGTGGTCGCTGCTCCAAAGAAATATCAGCTTATTTTAATATCGGAAGAAATGATGCTGTCCTACGGTAACATCTGTCAGGTATGCCAACATGCTAAACACATTTTTCGTACGGGAACGTGCTGAATTCCCTACACAGAGGCCATATTGGTTCCAGCGAGACGGACTACGTCGCTTTCAGCGAGAACTTCTATGCAAGCAGTGCGCTACATTTTCCACAACCGCGTCATTTTCAGAAATGGTGACACTGATTGGCCCCCAGGTCCCCCGACTTAACTGCATGTGATTATTTCCTGTGGGGACACCTGAAAAGCAAATTGTATGCAAGTCGCCATACACCACTGAAGAGCTCAAGAATAACATCCACAGGCTCTCTGGGTGTGAACATCGTCAAGGTCGTCACCTGCCGGACACAATTTTCAAAACTTGAATGTGATTGATGTTGTTACACAAATAGCAATATTTTACGTTATAATTCTTGTATTTTTATTTTCTGTCTCATTATGCAACGTATTTATGTTATTTTGTTGTATTTAGAAAAGCCCGTTTATTTGAGACACCCTGTATTATAATAAATGCTGTAAAACATAATTTTAAAGACAAAAATGTTTGTGATAAACACAGTCGTGATCCAAGAATGCACCAACTTAATTAAGGCGCCAAGAAAACACTTGTCAATTACAATGTCAAACGGAGGGTAGAGAAATATACGAACAAAAAGTTCTCAGATGGCAGATACTGTAAGTGCTGCCACCTTGGGACACAAATCAAAAATTAAGTACTGGATCACTATTGTGATCCACGCGACCACTGGAGGGTAAATAGTGAATAGCTGAATATCTAAACTATTACAGATAAAATTGGCTTCGACGTGTGAATAGAATGGAAGATCCAGTATACTACGGTAATTTATTTGTTACTTTTCTCGTAGTGAAAAATCTTTGGGAAGACCTAGCAAGAGATGGAAGGAGACCTTAAGGAATACTAGGCTCAACACGGGAAAGGATGATGATCATGATGATGTGCTGAGTGTATACGTCATACAGTTGAATGGTTATTAAGCTGAATAATACTTTTCGACTGCTGGTAAAATTCATGTTCTGGGAATAATAAGTTAAGTTGTAAAATATCGCTGCAATCGAAAAGTATTGGGAATAAATTTGAATAAGGAACAAAAAAAGGTTTCCTTCCCAGGTAGGATTCGAACCACGAAAGTCTTAGTTACCAGTCTATCGTGCTCTGGAGTGAACAAGGCTCTGAAATCAGCTACAAGGGTCGGTCCGGTTTTTTTGCCACTACTGTACTATATTATTTCTAAGGACCGGATTTTTATGTAATTACAAATTATATTCTTTTCAACCTAACCGTATATAAATAACAAATCTTTGCGAATCTTCTAATTACTATTAATATATTAAAATTTGATATCACATATTTTTACATATTTACCCCAAATTACATATTATGGCTTGATATTACATAAATCTACATATTTAGGGGTTTTATTCATTTTTACTTCCTTAAGAGGAAAAAAAAAAATTCTGCTGGGGAAGTTTACAACTTGAAATACACAGATTTAAAAAGCCTTTTTATCTACCCAAGAAAGTATATATTTCGGGACGAAACATAACGTCCTTAGTTCCAGAAAGTAATAGAGGCACTCACCCCATACCGCCCACTGTAAATATGAGTGAACAAAAGACAACCTTTCTCATACAACTACCTTGTATTGTAAAAATCACTCAGAAAGTAGCGTTGCCTTCATGCGGTGGAATGGGACGACGAGGACGACATGATTTGTCTCGAACTATAATTGTTCTGCACACGTCTTAACAAGCCGTTCTCATGCAATTTGCAACCTTACCCACCCTCTTCCTAATTCTTCCAGGGAAAACCCGTGTCAAGTCTGGCATGAGCCCCAATAAAGTAGCCGACTTTTGAAAAGAAGCTGGAGTAAAGGAATAGAATGGAAAGGAGTTGAAAGATTAAAATAAATACCTTTTCAGGTTATTGCTTGACATCTTTACTTTAAATTTAGTAGACCTATACGGAAATGGGATTTTCCGAGCAATTAGAAAGTATGATTCTCGGCTAGAATAATCCTACCCTTCTGAATGAGACAGGAATGTCACTTTTCAAACATCAGTTTGTAAATGCCTATAGTTTGAGGTTGTAGTAGGTACTTTGTTTCTTACAGGGAGCAGCTAAAATGCATGTGTCATATCCTAAGCAAGATTAATCCAGTCTCTACCATCATATCCCACTTTTCTCAAATTCATTTTAATATTAGCCTCCCATCTACGTCTGCCTCCCTCAATGTCTTTTCCCTTCAGGTCTCCCAACTAACACTCTATACCATTTCTAGATTAACCCATACGTGCTACATGCGCTGCCATCTCAAATGTCTGGATTTAATGTTCCTAATTATGTTAGGTGAAGAATAAAATGCGTGTAATTCTGCGTTGTGTAACTTTCTCCATTCTCCTATGACTTCATCCCTCTTAGCCCCAAATATTTTCCTAAGCATCTTATTTTCGAACACCCTTAATCTCTCTTCCTCTCTCAAAGTGAAAATCCAAGTTTCACAACCATAAAGAACAACCGGTAGCATAACTGTTTTATAAATTCTAATTTTCAGCTTTAAATATCTACACCATACCGCCATTAAATATACGGAAAAGACCCATACCACTTGACTAATAACTATAAAAATATTTTACTTTAGTAACAATATTGTTATCTTACGTAAGTTTTGTATAGACTACTATATAGCCGTCACTCAGTAAATATTATAGAAATGAAGATGTAACTTCAGATATTCTCTACGCCTACTTACATAACCCCAAAAGGTTTCACTTTCATATCATCAATAAATCATTAATCTGTAGACTATAATTGGTGACAAATACATCATGGCATTCACTATAATAATATTTCATTTCTAATGGTAATAATGTCATCAAACATTCTTAAGTTTTATAGTTTTTAATATCCAATACACAGACAGCTGTACTCAGAAAATTACACACCAGAGAATCTTCTTTTTAGTAAGTCTTGGTTAGCAATCCTGCAGGTGTGATATTGTTTATTGTAGTTTGTGTTTTGTTTTGTTTTATTCTGAATGGACCATTACCTATTTCTCAAAACTGACGACAGATGGATTTTGGAAAATAGGAAAATGATGTAGGAAAATTGACATTTCACTAAAAATTACTACTTTTCTGAAAAACTTCGAGTTCCAAGCTTCAAAATGAGGGGTCATTTATTAAAATCCGTTCAGCCGTTTTCCCGTAATTTCCATTACCAGTTCAAATTAGATGGATCGATAGATGGATGGATGGATGGATGGATAGATAGATAGATAGATAGATAGATAGATAGATAGATAGATAGATAGATAGATAGATAGATAGATAGATAGATAGATAGATAGATAGATAGATAGATAGGTAGCTAGGTAGCTAGGTAGGTAGGTAGGTAGGTAGGTAGGTAGGTAGGTAGGTAGGTAGATAGGTAGATAGGTAGATAGGTAGATAGGTAGATAGGTAGATAGATAGATAGATAGATAGATAGATAGATAGATAGATAGATAGATAGATAGATAGATAGATAGATAGATAGATAGATAGATAGATAGATAGATAGATAGATAGATAGATAGATAGATAGATAGATAGATAGATAGATAGATAGATAGATAGATAGATAGATAGATAGATAGATAGATAGATAGATAGATAGATAGATAGATAGATAGATGGATAGATTTATTGAGTAATATTATACATACAAATTTTATATTATCATAATTTTGTCTAATCCAATGCACGGGTCTTCTGACGGTTCGTGCTTTGTACCCGAAACAAGTTCTCCTTTGTAGGTTCCCCCCACCTATGATTACATCCAACTACTCTCTACAAGAACACACATATTAAAATAGAAATGTCAAATTGTATATGTACATATTTCACACCTTGATATTACATAAAAATCCGGTCCCTAATTATCTCATTAAAAACCAGGCATGTACCTAGGGGATGCAGCTGTCCGAGGGGGCTTGTTGTCCGCAGCGTCCCCTTGAAGGGTGGGCTCCGCCTTGCCTTGCCCCACTCGACGTCCACTGGACGCCCTGAAACAAGCAAAAAACTGTCACTGCATGGCCGCTACCTCTGACAGGGAAAGCAAGCGCCAGCGAAAAATACGGAGAGAAATCAAATTACAGATAACAAGATTGTAACCTCGGGACTCGGAGAGAAAGACAGAGAATATTGCTTATGTGACAAATACAGGAAAGAACCTTCCTCACGGCTGTTAAATTACTTTTCTTCTTCAACCGTAGGGCCTACAGCTGGATGAGGTATTGCAATTTAAGGAGAAAGGATTGATTTTGCCAGGGCAGGCCTTTAGCTAACGACCGTATTTTTTTATACTATATTGTATTGCGTTTCCATGGTATTCGTACATCGCTTCAGAGCTACAATATGGAATATATTATCAAAAAAATCTTAGGCTTCATTTTCTGCGTTTATGACAAACGTTTAATGGAACAGTCAATGGAACGTACCAAAACAGGAATATGAAGTTATAAATAAAATAGTATGAAAAACTTCGATATACAGTTATTATTGCTAATATTAATAATTATTCAATAATTGATTTATCACATATATAATGTGATAGGTCTATACATAATGTTCCGCCTATATACTGCGACAATGTAGAAACGTTTTACAATAGTAATATGCGTTACAAGAGCGGTATGTTGAAGTTTTCATGTTCGAGGAAAAGTTTGAAAAAGCTCAACTACGTTTCACTTTTTCAATTTCCGAGAATTGAAAGAAAACATACCGCTCGTGTATCGTACATTATTTTGTGCGAAGATCGTTTATTACATACCTGAAAGAGGAATTTCTAATTAGTTGCAATGAAATCTCCATCTTGCTTTCTGTTCAATGACGGCAAATTTGCAAAACAAAAATATCTATCTTCAACATTGTTGCTTTAAAATGTTTTCTGTGTTTACTATACTCCAGCAGGCCGTGATATGTCTGTCTTCCCCCCCCCCCAGTCTATGATGAGTCTGGAATCTTGTTGATTTTTTCACGGCTTCCTTAATGTTACTTGCATCACGAATGCAGTAACTTTAGTGGAATTGTAGAGTTTACTTAATTTTTGCAAATATTTAAAAACAATAATTAACAGTGCAATTTAGGTGAAATTGCAGTGGTAAGTTTCAATTTATAATTATTACTATATTGAACGTCTCTAAAGATAATAATGTTAAAAGCCTAAAGTAGTAAAATCAATGTCACTTAAGCGGTAAGAAGAGGGAAATTGTTGTGTGTGTTAGGTTGGGAATACTGAATGTGGAATTTTAGACTTTCCGCGGATTGGTTTTGTGCGGAAACCATGCAAATATGCACGATCTCGCACAAAATAATATTGATATAGCAGTAGATTAATAACAATATTAGTAGAGAGATAACGTCACAGAAAATATAATAAAACGAATAATCATGCTGCATAACTATTACAGACGCAAAGATTGATACACTATTTATTAGAGATTATTATTATTATTATTATTATTATTATTATTATTATTACTTGCATTATCGTGATTGTGTTCTCCGTTTATAATAATTACATTTACATCCAATAACATCTAACAAATGTGGCAAAAACAAAATCACTCCTGTGTGGGGGGGGGGGGGGAACATTTACCTACAACATTTATATTACATTTTAAAGCAAGTTTTGTAGCTGTAGTATGGAGAGGTTAGTTAAACACTGCAAAGTTTTGCTATTAGATCTATGCAAAAGATAGTAAATATCAATACCTTAAAAACAATATACTTTGCACACTTCCATTCGGTAATGAGTTTTGGAATAATATTCTGGGGAAATTCCACAGATAGTAAGAGTATATTCCTACTAAAAAAAAAGAGTAATTAGAATAATAGTAGGTGCCAAATCTAGAGAATCGTGTCGGACTATTTCTAAAAAAAACTACAAATAATGCCCATGGTTTGTCAGTACATTTTTTCATTAATAATCTTAATTGAAAACGACCATGGTACAGAATGCATACTTACGACTAACCAATGGGTGTTCGCCGACATACGACGCCGGTGTGGGTGGGAGACTGAATGCGGCGTGTTATGACTACGCTGGTCAAATTGAAAAGTAATACACAGATCAATGAGAATGTTATTGTTAATTGGAGCTTTATCATATTTAAATTATTTTTATTTGTAATTTCGTCTTTATAAATCTCTATGGATTCTAGAATGTTTAAAGTTTCATCTTTACTTTGTACATGCAGGATAGAAATATCTGATTCTACAGTATGTTCATAAATAAATGTTGGTTGTTATAAATGTGTTCGTTGAAAGCTAATTGAGCCCTATCACTATGTAAAATTTGTTTACGTTCTTTATATCTTGTAACAAATATTCTGCCAGTTTGCTTCGCAATCAGGAAACTGACATTTTGATTTATAAACGCCGGAAGTGTTCAATTTATTAAACTTCTGGTCCAAAATACTATACAGGGTGTTTCAAAAATAGGGAGCATAATTTCAGGTATGTATTTCCCACATGTAGGCAATCAAAATAGTTCATTACAACATGTGTCCGGAAATGCTTTATTTCCGAGTTATGGCCTTCACAACATTGAAATTCACCGGAACCATAACTCATGTTTTAGAAGACACTCCACTGATCAATCGTCAACACATTCACTTCTTGCATGATGGCGCTCCTGCACACTTCAGTCGTACGGCTCGCCGGTACTTGGATCGAAGGTTTCCTGATCGATGGATAGGTAGAGGTGGCCCAATTGCTTGGCCTCCACGCTCACCTGATCTGAACCCCTCGATTTCTACTTGTGGGGCCATTTAAAATCATTGGTTTAGTCGTCTCCGGTGCCTGATTTGGAATCCCTTCGGAATCGAATTGTGGCATGTTCTGAGGACATACGCAATACTCCTGGAGTTTGGGATCGTGTTCGCAGGTCAATGAGACATCGATGTGAGGTCTGTATTCAAGCAGGAGGTGGACATTTTGAACATCTTCTGTAATGACAACGACCTGCGGAAAGAAAAACGTTCCGGTGAATTTCAATGTTGTGAAGGCCATAACTCGGAAATGAAGCATTTCCGGACACATGTTGTAATGAACTATTTTGATTGTCTATATGTGGGAAATACATATCTGAAATTATGCCCGGTATTTTTAAACACCCTGTATACTCTTTGCTGCAATGTATTATCTGATCTGTACGCTATATTATACTTAAATTTCTTAAACGTATTTGTAATTATATAAGTGAAGTTCTTGCAATAAATGAATGTAAAAAATTGTTTGCTTTCTTTTGTTTGAGATAGTGTGCTATTGTCTTTAATTAATTTCTTTTGTTTCGTACGTTTTATTAAGTTATCTATTCAAATCAAGCTTTCAGGTATAACTCCCTCTAAAGTTGATTTCAATAATTTCGACGGAAAAATTGTTCCGGGGCCGGGTTTCATGGGAATGTTTCCCCCTAAATTATTCAAATCAACTTAACTTTACAGGGAGTTATACCTGAAAGCTTGATTTGCATAATACACGTCACTGTTCGTTAACAGAAAACCACAATTTAAGTCAGTGTCCACTCAATGTTGGTTGCTTGACGGTTGTCAGCCCACTTTGAGGTCTGTGGATATAGAGGGAAAATTTGGATCGGTGTGTAGTAGAGTTCCCGGGTAGCTCAGTTCGTAGAGCGTTGGTAAGTTTACCAAAGGTCCCGGGTTCGATACCCGACCCGGAAATAATTTTTCACTCGAAATTATTCAAGTTATCTATTGTTTTTTTATCCACTTTTTGGAAGCAATTGAGGGGATGGGTGTAAGAAGGGCATTTTAGAGGATGTGCCCTTTTTGAGTAAAACACTTTATTGTGTTCTCTGATCTGTTATGCATATGATCACCAAGCTGTAGTTCAATACTGTGATCATAGAGCTCAGGAGTACCCAAAATGTAAAAACGTGCATAGATCACATTATTACAGTTTGAATTTTCAACATCAATTTTCTCAAACCTTGCATTTGAGAGAAGTGCATTTCTTTCACCCAACCCCTCGATTGTGTAAATAATTCCTAATTCATTATTTTAATCCTGTTTTTTTTTTTCATGGGAATGTTTACAAGTTCATTTATTAGGCTATTAAGGCCAGCAATTTTAGTTGCTTACTTTACGACGCTGTATCAACATCTCAGGTTATTTAGCGTCTGAATGATATGAAGGTGATAATGACGGTGAAATGAGTCCGGGGTCCAGCACCGAAAGTTACCCAGCATTTGCTCGTATACCAGCAATTTTACGTTGAATGCGAGGAAACGCTTTTCTAAAAATGTTGAAATGAACATATTTATTAAATTTTTCCACTGTTATATCTATGAAATTTAATTTAATTTATCATCATTTTCATTTTCTTTCGTGAAAGAGATTTTGGAATTGATAATGTTGGTATTCATTAAAACATTATCAATTTAATAATTTTTTAATCACTTGAAAGAAAACATTGGTGGTCTAAGGCATCCTGCCTAGGACTCGCGTTACGGAATGCGCGCTGGTTCGAGTCCTCATGGGGGAAGAAATTTTCTCAATAAATTTCGGCCAGTGTATGGGACCGGTGCCCACCCAGCTTCGTGATGCACTTGGGGAGCTACGATATGCAGCGAAAATCCGGTTTCCCAGACGTGGACAAATTATTAGCAAAATTGAAGATTTTTATTATATTTTTTACAAAATATGATTCTTCAATTCAGAATACAGTTGACACATTTAAAAAACGAAGATTTGTATTGTATATTTTCAAAATTTCACTCTTCAATTTGGACTACAGTTCATATTTCGGATATTTCCAAATTATTAGCGAAACTGAAGATTTTTATAATATATTTTTACTAAATTTGACTCTTCAATTTACACTGCACTGACATTTTTGCATATTTACAAGTTACTGGCAAAATTTAAGATTCTTGTTATATAGTTTTACAAAATTTGACTCTTCAATTTAATCTGCAGTTGATATTTTTGCACATTTACAAGTTATTAGCAACATTGAATATTTTCATTATATATATATATATATATATATATATATATATATATATATATTTTCAAAATTTGACTTCAATTTAAAATACAGTTGACATTTTTGCATAGGCCTATTTCTATCTACTGTAATGATAGAAATATGCAAAATTGTCAACTGTAGTCTACATTGAAGAGCCAAATTTTGAAAACACAATTATCATAAAAATCGTAGATTTTGTTAATAATTTGTCCACGTCTGTATAACGGCTGGAGGATCATCGTGCTAACCACACGATACCTCCATTCTGGTTGGATGATCGTCCACCTCTGCTTCGGCATGTGAAAGTGAGGCCAGCAGCCGGCTGGGCGGTCTTGGCCCTTCATGGGCTGTAGCGCCATGGATTTACTTTTTACTTTACTTTCACTTTTAACATGTCTGTTACAAGTATGTACAACGTTAGAGTCGACCTGGTTGGCGAGTTGGTATAGCGCTGGTCTTCTATGCCCAAGGTTGCGGGTTCGATCCTGAGCTAGGTCGATGGCATTTAAGTGTGCTTAAATGTGACAGTCTCATGTCAGTAGATTTACTGGCATGTAAAAGAACTCCTGCGGCACACAATTCCGGCACACCGGCGACGCTGATATAACCAGGGGCGGCCCGTCCTTATGTGTTAGAGTGCTACAGAACAATGATAATTTTTGCTCAAATAATGTATTTGCAATACCACCATAGTTTTTTTTTTATTTTATTGGATTATTTTACGACGCTGTATCAACTTCTAGGTTATTTAGCGTCTGAATGATATGAAGGTGATAATGCCGGTGAAATGAGTCCGGGGTCCAGCACCGAAAGTTACCCAGCATTTGCTCGTATTGGGTTGAGGAAAACCCCGGAAAAAACCTCAACCAGGTAACTTGCCCCGACCGGGATTCGAACCCGGGCCACCTGGTTTCGCGGCCAGACTCGCTGACCGTTACTCCACAGGTGTGGACACCACCATAGTATTTGATCTGCCATTTGACAATTTCCCGTGGTTATGTTCATGACGCGTTAGAGAGTGTTTAGTCTTCGCTCTTCGCTCTTTGGTGCCTCAGGGGGTTCGTTGTACTACTCAGAACTCTACATGAGAATGCAGACAATTAATGCGCATGTGCGAAGCTGAAATCACTGCTCTGATTGGCTATTTTTACGCGGGGAAGTGCTGTAGTCAACTTCAGAACAACACAGCTTGGAGATTACAAAAGTAAAGCGTAACGAAAGAATGCTTGTTTGTGGAAGAACTCGGAACTATGTGCAATGTATTTGGTAATTCAAGTGTCCGACCGCTGCTGCCATCTACCTGGTTTTTTGAGGTTCCTCCTGAATCAGTCAGTCCAGAAAATTGAAGCCAAGGAAGTATGTGACCGTATAATTCAGGAAACTACTCATCGTTTCCAATCTTTAAGCTATCTAGACGCAACTAAATTGTTAAACAGCAAATTTTTTGACAATTTTTCGCATAATTTTCCTGACCGCGAACTTGAAGTTGCTGTCAACAGCAATACTGTACTGAACAAAAGAGTGTTAAAGACACAACTTTGAGTTCTATATAGAAGACCCGACTTCCGAAATACAGATGGAGCTGTTCAATTGTTACAATACATAACATAGCCTCCAACAGTTCACAGGATCCATTCTGTGAAGAAACGAAGTTGTTAAATATTTTGGTTACAACAACAATCACCACTGCTGAGCCAGAAAGATGTTTTTTTTCTTGCTTAAAACGCATAAAAACGTTTTTAAGGAACACTATGTCCCAGGATCGCCTCGCTGCTCTTGCAACACTGTCAATAGAAAACAGTATGATGTCCAAGATGGAGGGGTTTAACTCCAGGGTAATTGACAAGTTCTGCAGTACGAAAGAACGTCGTATGGGTTTCATATTTCGTCACTAGGCGAGTCTCAAATTAAGATAAATACATAAGATAAGTACATATTACCTTTCGTCTCGTTTCTCTTATCTATACTCTAACCACGACGTAAATACCAGATCACTTATCTGTGGCACGCTAAATATACCTCTTCATAGAACATCTTGTTATTCCTCATCTTTTACAATATCCACCTCGCGTCAATGGAATTCCTTGTCACAAAGTATTAGGGGCTGCAAGACAACAAACACCTTTAAGAACAGCTTAAAAGATAACCTTATTAGCATTTCACTCCAATCATACTGATTTAAACTATCACTGACTACATTGTTACTTTTTTCTTTAGACATCATCCTGATTGTGCTGTATTTTCACAATTATCTCACAATAATCTCTTTCTATTATCTAATATTATTTGAAATATATTGACATTCTATGTATTTTAGTTTAATTCTGCTACACAGTTTATTTCAGTGTTTAATTAATAGTTCATAGTATTTTGTTGTTTAATTCGTAAATAACTCTTGTATACATGTAACTCTCATCTAAATCAAATTGTTGAATTCTTTGTAAGTTCATGCATATGTATATACACTTTTTGCTGGTTGAGTGGAAGAGAAGGCCTTACGGCCTTAACTCTGCCAGCTAAAATAAATTATTATTATTATTATTATTATTATTATTATTATTATTATTATTATTATTATTATTATAAGTCTAGGCCTATACAGTAGGCCGATATAGAGATTGTAGGACACTCATTATTTTGAACCAGCCGCTACTGGATATAACCTCTGCAGTTGCGAGCGTCGTTGAATAAAACATAACATTTAACATTTTTAACACAACGTTACAAAAATGGTGACTAAGTTGGCGATGTGATTAGAAAGTTGACGACGACCCTAATGACAACAAAATCGATCATAACATCTGTCAACACTCATTTCGCATAACTGAGATATATACACGATTTCAGGAAAAACGCAATACACGCAACCATAAACAAAAATCTCTCACAATGCAATGCAGCTATGTGACGTCACCAAGTGGCCCCCACCTGTTGCTTAGCATATTCGCTGGCTTCCTTGCCAATCAGGACTAGGACCGTCCTCGTCAAGTCGTGGTTCGATGGGAACTTTTTGTTTACCGTGCATGCTTGGCTACACACGGGGACCGAACGTGGGAGAGAAAGATTTCAAATGAAGGTGAGAGAGGGATTCGTGGCTGGGACCGCCCTACAGGGTCATACCTCAAATATCGGGGCTTCAAATCGCTAACATCGTGACGCAAGATGATCTCAGACAGAAGGAAGATTTAATTATGAATACTGTAGGACAATATATCACCGCATGTGAACAGTTGCAATGTTAAATTTGGGAGCATTCAACTATTATATTAATCAAAAGTCTAAGTTTTTAAAGCACCGAAAATATTGTAAATTGAAATTTACATATCAGTTATTCATAGATTTCAAAAAGGCGTATGACTCGGTTAAGAGAGAAGTTTTATATGATATTCTTATTGAATTTGGTATTCCCAAGAAACTAGTTCGATTAATTAAAATGTGTCTCAGTGAAACTTACAGCAGAGTCCGTATAGGCCAGTTTCTATCTGATGCTTTTCCAATTCACTGCGGGCTAAAGCAGGGAGATGCACTGTCACCTTTACTTTTTAACTTTGCTCTAGAATATGCCATTAGGAAAGTCCAGGATAACAGAGAGGGTTTGGAATTCAACGGGTTACATCAGCTGCTTGTCTATGCGGATGACGTGAATATGTTAGGAGAAAATCCACAAACGATTAGGGAAAAGACGGAAATTCTACTTGAAGCAAGTAAAGCGATAGGTTTGGAAGTAAATCCCGAAAAGACAAAGTATATGATTATGTCTCGTGACCAGAATATTGTACGAAATGGAAATATAAAAATGAGATTTATTCTTCGAAGAAGTGGAAAAATTCAAATATCTTGGAGCAACAGTAACAAATATAAATGACATCCGGGAGGAAATTAAACACAGAATAAATATGGGAAATGCCTGTTATTATTCGGTTGAGAAGATTTTGTCATCTAGTCTGCTGTCAAAAAATCTGAAAGTTAGAATTTATAAAACAGTTATATTACCGGTTGTTCTGTATGGCTGTGAAACTTGGACTCTTACTTTGAGAGAGGAGCAGAGATTAAGGGTGTTTGAGAATAAGGTGCTTACGAAAATATTTGGGGCTAAGAAGGATGAGGTTACAGGAGAATGGAGAAAGTTACACAACACAGAACTGCACGCATTGTATTCTTCACCTGACATAATTAGGAATATTAAATCCAGACGTTTGAGATGGGCAGGGCATGTAGCACGTATGGGCGAATCCAGAAATGCATATAGAGTGTGAGTTGGGAGACCGGAGGGAAAAAGACTTTTGGGGAGGCCAAGACGTAGATGGGAAGATAATATTAAAATGGATTTTAGGGAGGTGGGATATGATGGTAGAGACTGGATTAATCTTGCTCAGGATAGGCACCGATGGCGGGCTTATGTGAGGGCGGCAATTAACCTCCGGGTTCCTTAAAAGCCAGTAAGTATAGCTATATGGTGATTCAGTGACTTTGTTACAAACTTTTAGGGATCATAGACGTTATCCATATGAACAATTTTCGTATACGAATCTATGTCCTGAAACGTTCCGTTTCGTAGCTAGAAGCTAGATATGTTAGTCAGTGTAACCAGCTAGAATCGAAGTCAAGGCCACCTTTTTGAAGTTTGGTTCCCTGATAAATTGACTCGTAGATACCGATTGATATGGCTATCACTATTTAATCGACGCTAGAAAATCTTGTATTTGATACAGCGTCATTTAATAACGGATTAATATAGTAATACCGTAAAATGTAGACAATTTTTGTGAATGAACCGTAAGGAAGATGTCCCAGTCATTCAAGATTCTGGCAGACGTCCAATCAGGAATCATCGCTGCTATCACATTCTTGGCGCGTCCTCAAAGAGGAAGAGCAGCCATCCATCAGGACTGCATCATAATCCCAGCACGAGCGCTGGAACCCCTCTGTCTGCAAAGAAAAACACTGTCATGCTACTAGAGGACTCTTCCGGAAACTGAAGAGCCATCGCCAAGAGTACGCACCTACATATTCTGGATTTAACCCTAATCATCACTACACGAATATAATAGAGAACTTGGATGGAACACGAAGCCAACCTTCCATAACAGATAATACGGAGAAGTGAGTTCACAACGGAAAATCATCTAATGCTAAGGCAATTTTAATCTTTTCGTACGACAGAGGTGGTTTTGAAGATGCGTTCATTCAAGCTTTGCGTTCTCGAGTCCAGTCTATGAGAATAACTTTCATCCCCTTAAGAAACAATTATTGATACATAACCCAAAAACGCTTTTAATGTGAAACTTCACTGGAAATAATAAAAGTTTCATAAAAATTTTTATTGACTACTTCACTTCTTTACAATGTATACTTAATAATAATAATAATAATAATAATAATAATAATAATAATAATAATTATTATTATTATTATTATTATTATTATTATTATTATTATTATTATTTATTTTAGCTGGCACAGTTAAGGCCGTAAGGCCTTCTCTTCCACTCAACCAGCAAAAGTGTATATACATATGCATGAACTTACAAAGAATTCAACAATTTGATTAAGATGAGAGTTTCATGTATACAAGAGTTATTTACGAATTAAACAACAAAATACTATGAACTATTAATTAAACACTGAAATAAACTGTGTAGCAGAATTAAGCTAAAATACATAGAATGTTAATATATTTCAAATAATATTAGATAATAGAAAGAGATTATTATGAGACAATTTTGAAAATACAGCACTATCAGGATGCATGTCTAAAGGAAGGAGTAACAGTGTAGTCAGTGATAGTTTGAATCAGTAAGATTGGAGTGAAATGCTAATAACGTTATCTTTTAAGCTGTTCTTAAAGGTGTTTGTTGTCTTGCAGCCCCTAATACTTTGTGACAAGGAATTCCATTGACGCGAGGTGGATACCGTAAAAGATGATGAATAACAAGATGTTCTATGAAGAGGTATACTCAACGCGTCACAGATAAGTGATCTGGTATTTACGTCGTGGTTAGAGTATAGATAAGAGAAACGAGACGAAAGGTAATTTGGTGTTGAAGTGTGCAGAATTCGAAAGAGTAAAGACAAAGAGTGTAAAGTTCTGCGTTCTTTAAGTCGGAGCCACGAAAGACTTGCGAAGGACGGTGATATGTGATCATATCGTCGGATATTGCACACGTATCTGACGCACATATTCTGAGCTCGCTGTAACTTGACTGACAGTTCAGAACTTAGGTCACTTAACAAAACGTCACAATAATCGAAGTGCGGCATTTCTATGGTTTGTACTAGGGTAAGTTTTAGTTGCTGGGGCAAGAATTTTCTTAAGCGACTCAAACAGTGAATGGAGGAACAGATTTTTTTTTAATCGTTTCTTTAACTTGAAAATTCCAACTTAGATTATTATCAGAAAAGAAGCCAAGATTTTTTTACGACTGATGAATAAGGGATTAGCGTGTATTTTCGTACCCAAATGAATTTAGTTCAATTCTGATTACAAATATGTTTCAAAATGTTTTTAAATTGAGGCTGTAAAGGGATGTGGTATTTAAAGAGAAGTTAAAATTAATTTTTCACCAATGAATTCTTTTTTACAAATTTCTAATAACAAATCTAGCAAATCTGAAGTTGGCTCCCTGACGTTTCTAGATTAATGTAGAGGGGGAGAATTTTAATAGGTATGTGTTACATAAATATTCATTTTACTTTCTAATCCATTTTTCCGTAAGTTTATTTTTCTTCATTCAACATAAACTTTTTTATGCCAAATAATTAATCAATCTAGATGAAAATTTTTTACTGCAAGTATACATGAGGTGCTGCATGTTTCTATGTATTTATTTGGTAAGAAATGCTGCTAGTTTATTTTATTAATTTTTTATCATGAATTATATAAAAAAATTACATTCAAAATTTCAAAACATTTTTTAATGTGAATTAATGAGATTTTTCATAAAAGCACTACATAGAAATGTTTTCCTATGTCTTGTGAATATAAAAGAGGCAGATTAAAAATTGATATTTTCTACTAAAAACTTGGGTTTGAAAATATTTCTAAAAAAGAATGGGCTAGATAAAAATTAAAGAAACACAGTCGGGAGTTCAAAATTTGGATTTGTTAGTCTTTTATATAGTAAACATGTTCTCAAAATTTAATTAAAAAAGGATTAGTAAAAAAGTTGTCATTTTTACTGCCTCTTAATATTTCGAATATGACGCTGTGCAAAGACCAAAAATCTCGCATGCCGTCCAACACAGCAAAAAAAATTTACACTCTGATCCGTTTGGGTATGGTTAATTTATATTAATTTATTATTATAAAGCTATTATGATAGTAGGAAAAGTTTCATGCTGGTTATATTATGATTAAAAGATGGGAGTTTCCATATATGACAATCAACAATGCATAATCTGAAAGGACAAATGAAAATCCTAGATGGTTAAAATGGCTACTACAAATAAACAGCGGGCACAATGTGTTCTTTGGTATGCTAAATTTGAGAGTGTTAAAAGAGTTCAAAGGGAATTTCGACGTGAGTATGGTGTGCGTAATGTACCTAAATACGATTCCATAATGTTGTGGTATCGAACATTTGTAGAAACAGGTTCTGTGTTAAAAACATGCAGGAGGTCGCAGGCGAAACCCAGTACGAGAAGCAGCTATCTCTTGGCTTGGCCCCCAAACTCCCCAGATCTAACCACTCCTGACTTCTTCGTGTGGGGTTTTGTTAAGGACATTGTCTATTAACAGAAACCCAGGAACATTGATGATCTGAGAGTAAAAATTACTGAAGCTTTTCATCAAATCTCCCCTCTTATGTTACAACGGACATGGACTGAATTGCATCACCGTTATGAGTTGTGCAGGGTGCGCAATGGGGGTCATGTTGAGCTCTGAGGAATCTCCCATCTTTCAGTGTTGTATGCACAAAGTTTCAACAAATAAAGTTCAGTAGTAAATGTTTTACTGTGTTTTTATTTTATCCATACCAAACGGATCACCCTGTATATTTACACATATATCCTTACTAATATAACAAAACAAATTCATACGTACATATATACATAGATATACACATACGTAGGCCTACATAGTATAAATATATGTATTAATCGGTACATTCATTATGTACACACAGATTTTATATTGTTCTACGTCACCTATTTAGGTCCTACATTACATTTGTCAGATTAAGTTGTAGGCAATCATGTAACTGAATGGAAATGTAGATATTATAATATGGCTAACGTAATTATTGGATAAATTCACAGAACTGTACACACAATTGGTTAGAGCACAATTAGGTTTGTTCTCCCACTGATCTGGCCGCCAATCATTCCACTCTGGCTGTTAATACAAAAACCCTGGCGGAGAGCATTAACGAGTGCTGAAGTCCTCAATGGGGACTGAGTTATGAAATGAGGCAATTCAGATTCAGTTTGCAGTGCTGGGAGCTGGAAATGAGTGAAGATTTGAATATCGATGCAATGTTTCAGCACACCATGTATATTTATGAGGCTATAAACATCTGCTTCCTGCGACAGAAAGGAAATTGGATGCCTCCGTTCCACAATGATTAAAAAACAAACACCGTGATTCCTATAAAGTAGATGATCTTTAGTTACTTATTTCCTGTGTTATATACTTACCTAATCCTTCTGTTTGTTAAACATTTACTTTAGCTTTCAATTACAATGTATACAAATGTATTCATTTACTTATTTATTCATTTATTTACTTATTTATTTATTTACTTATTTATTCATTTACTAATTTACTTATTTATTTACTTATTTACTCACTTATTTATTTATTTATTTATTTATTTACTTATTTATTTACTTATTTATTCATTTACTTACTTATTTATTCATTTACTTATTTATTCATTTACTTATTTACTCATTTACTTATTTATTTACTTACTTATTTATTCACTTACTTATTTATTCACTTATTTATTTATTTAATCATTTACTTATTTATGTATATATTTACTTATTTATTTACTTACTTATTTATTTACTTATTTATTTATTTATTTATTTATTTACTTATTTATTTATTTACTTCTTTATTCATTTACTTATTTACTCATTTATTTATTTATTTACTGATTTACTTATTTATTTACTTATTTATTTATGTAATTATTAATATATTTACTTATTTATTGGTTTACTTATTTATTCATTTACTTATTTACTTCCTTACTTTACTTATTTATTTATTTATTTATTTATTTATTTAAGGACCCCGGACTCATTTCACCGGCATTATCACCTTCATTTCATTCAGACGTAAATAACCTAGATGTTGATACAGCGTCGCAAAATAACCCAATAAAAATTATTTATTTACTGATTTATTCATTTACTTATTTACTTACTTACTTTACTTATTTATTTATTTATTTATTCATTTATTTATTTATTTAGTTACTTATTTTACTTATTTAACCATTTCCTTATTTATTCATTTACTTATTTACTTACTTACTTTACTTATTTATTTATTTACTTATTTATTCATTTACTTATTTATGTATATATTTACTTATTTACTGATTTACTTATTTATTCATTTACTTATTTACTTATTTATTCATTTACTTATTTACTTACTTATTTATTTATCTAATTACTTATATATTTACTTATTTATTCATTTACTTATTTACTTCCTCACTTTAATTATTTATTTATTTACTTATTTATTTATTTATTTATTTATTTATTTATTTATTTATTCATTTATTTAAGGACCCCGGACTCATTTCACCGGCATTATCACCTTCATTTCATTCAGACGTAAATAACCTAGATGTTGACACAGCGTCGCAAAATAACCCAATAAAAATTATTTAATTACTGATTTATTCATTTACTTATTTACTTACTTACTTTACTTATTTATTTATTTATTTAATAATTTATTTAATTATTTATTCATTCACTTATTTATTCATTTACTCATTTATTTACTTATTTATTCATTTACTTATTTACTCATTTATTTATTTTACTTATTTATCCATTTACTTATTTATTCATTTACTTATTTACTTACTTTACTTATTTACTTATTTATTCATTTACTTATTTACTTATTTATTCATTTCTTTATTTACTTATTTATTCATTTACTTATTTACTTATTTATTCATTTCTTTATTTACTTATTTATTCATTTACTTATTTACTTATTTATTCATTTCTTTATTTACTTATTTATTTATTTATTTATTCATTTATTTATTTATTTATTTCTCTATTGATTTTGCAGCCGTATTAGTTTACTTTGTTTGCTCCTGAAGAAATTTTGCGTGTATTGGAAAGAGAAAATGCTGCTCTGTAACCTTTGTATCAAACAACGATTCAAACTCAGGATAGGAGAAGACATTTCAGAAAGAAGTGAAATAGTAAGAGGAGTACGACAAGGATGCCCTTTGTTACCTACTCTGTTCAACATCTACTTGAAGGGCTTAGTCAAGAACTATTATCAGAACATGGGAAGAGTGATAGTAAGAGGAAGAAGAATAAAGTGCATAAGATTTGCTGATGATATGGAGTTGTTAGCAGAAGAGATGATTTTGACACATTATCTCTGCTCCCACGTCCCGCACCGTGGTGTAAGGCATCCTACTAAGACTCGTGTTACGTAATGCGCGCTGGTTCGAGTCCTCATGGGGGAAGAAATTTTCTCATGATATTTCGGCCAGTGTATGGGACCGGTACCCACCCAGCATCGTGATGCACTTGGGGAGCTACGATAGGTAGCGAAATCCGGTTACGAAAGCCAGCTATAACGGCTGGGGAGGATGATCGTGCTAACCACACGATACTTCTATTGTAGTTGGAAGATCTTTCACCTCTGCTTCGGGATGTGGACGTGAGGCCAGCAGCCCGCTAGTAGGTCATGGTCCTTCATGGGCTGTCGTGCCTCGGATTACTATTATCATTATTATTATTATTATTATTATTATTATTATTATTATTATTATTATTATTTCCTTACAAATGGGTTTTAAATAAAACCTGCAGGTTCATTGCCGCCCTCACATAAGCCCGCCATCGGTCTCTATCCTGAGCAAGATTAATCCAGTCTCTACTATCATATCCTACCTCCCTCAAATCCATTTTAATATTATCCTTCCATCTACGTTTCGACCTCCCCAAAGCTCTTTTCCCTCCGGCCTCCCAACTATCACTCTATATGCATTTCTGGATTCACTCATACGTGCTATATGCCCTGCCCATCTCAAACGTCTGGATTTAATGTTCCTAATTATGTCAGGTGAAGAATACAACGCGTGCAGTTCTACGTTGTGTAACTTTCTTCATTCTCCTGCAACTTCATCCCTTTTAGCCCCAAATATTTTCCTAAGAATCTTATTATCAAACACCCTTAATCTCTGTTCCTCTCTCAAAGTGAGAGTCCAAGTTTCACAACCATACAGAACAATCGGTAATATAACTGTTTTATAAATTCTAACTTTAAGATTTTTTCACAGCAGACTAGGTGACAAAAGCTTCTCAACCGAATAATAACAGGCATTTCCCATATTTATTCTGCGTTTAATTTCCTCCCGAGTATCATTTATATTTGTTACTGTTGCTCCAAGATATTTGAATTCTTCCACCCCTCTTCCAAGGATAAATCTCCAATTTTAATATTTCCATTTGATACAATATTCTGGTCACGAGACATAATCATATATTTAGTCATTATTATTATTATTATTATTATTATTATTATTATTATTATTATTCGCCATTAGGATAGTCCAGGATAACAGAGAAGGTTTGGAATTGAATGGATTACATCAGCTGCTTGTCTATGCGGATGACGTGAATATGTTAGGAGAAAATCCACAAACGATTAGGGAAAATACGGGAATTTTACTGGAAGCAAGTAAAGAGATAGGTTTGGAAGTAAATCCCGAAAAGACAAAGTATATGATTATGTCTCTGACGAGATTATTGTACGAAATGGAAATATAGAAATTGGAAATTTATTTTTGAAGAGGTGGAGAAGTTAAAATATCTGGGAGCAACAGTAACAAATATAAATCATACTCGGGAGGAAATTAAACACAGAATAAATATGGGAAATGCGTGTTATTATTCGGTTGAGAAAGTTTTATCATCCAGTCTGCTGTCAAAAAATCTGAAAGTTAGAATTTATAAAACAGTTATATTACCGGTTTTGTTCTGTATGGTTGTGAAATTTAGACTCTCACTTTGAGAGAGGAACAGAGATTAAGGGTGTTAGAGAATAAGGTGCTCAGGAAAACATTTGGGGCTAAGAGGGATTAGGTTACAGGAGAATGGAGAAAGTTACACAACACAGAACTGCACGCATTGTATTCTTCACCTGACATAATTAGGAACATTAAATCCAGACCTTTGAGATGGGCAGGGCATGTAGCACGTATGGGCGAATCCAGAGATGCGTATAGAGTGTTAGTTGGGAGGCCGGAGGAAAAAGACCTTTAGGTAGGCCGAGACGTAGATGGGAGGATAATATTAAAATGGATTTGAGGGAGTTGGGATATGATGATAGAGACTGGATTAATCTTGCTCAGGATAGGGACCGATGGCGGGCTTATGTGAGGGCGGTAATGAACCTGCGGGTTCCTTAAAAGCCAGTAAGTAAGTAAGTAAGTATTATTATTATTATTATTATTATTATTATTATTATTATCTTTGCCCTCATAATCAGGATAGACAATACAGCAGATGATATTAACAAGAACAATCTTGTATGCTCTACAAGAAACACAAATCCATCCGTCATCAAGCTGGATCTTCATAAAATCTGCCGTCAAAGAATCACTAATACATACAACCTGAAAACCGGTCCATTAGAATGGCTTACATCTATGTGCTCCCTGATGGACAGAGGGCATAACGGGCACAATTCCAGGAAAGAAACAACAGTAAACGATGTGATAAGTATCACAGCTTGCGTGATGACGTATGCAAATCATCATAAATGAATCGCAAAGTATCTCGGTCCACGGCACTCTTCTAAAAAGCTACATTCTTGTCTGAAAGTGCAGAGAAGAAACGCTAGTTAATTGAAGTAGCTTATCTATATGGTAATTCGGATCTGTTGTTATTCACGCCCGTTTGGCTTGCTAATGGCAGCCTTTTATAGGCAGAGTGTAAACCCAAGACGTCGGGTTGAGATTAGCATTCATAAGATCTATTAGGCGCGAACACAGAGACTGCTCTTAAAGAAAACCTGAGACCTTTCTTACGCTTGTTTCTTTATTTTGTTGATGTCTTTCAATTCATTACGAAATTCAGTGGTGTACAAATCATAGCAACTGAAGGAAAGAAACAAATGAGGGACGAAACTGAATAAGGTAAAGGAAAAATAGTAATATGCGTTACAAGAGCGGTATGTTGAAGTTTTCATGTTCGAGGAAAAGTTTGAAAAAGCGAAACGTAGTTGAGCTTTTTTAATTTCCGAGAATTGAAAGAAAACATACCGCTCGTGTATCGTACATTATTTTGTGCGAAGATCGTTTATTACATACCTGAAAGAGGAATTTCTAATTAGTTGCAATGAAATCTCCATCTTGGTTTCTGTTCAATGACGGAAAATTTGCAAAACAAAAATATCTATCTTCAACATTGTTGCTTTAAATTGTTCTGTGTTTATTATACTCCCGCAGGCCGTGATATACGTCTGTCTTTTTTTCCCCAGTCTATAAATGCAAACTTAAAACAAACGGTAAGGTTATGTAATAATTTATTTTTCATTTTAATATTTTAACAATATTATTTATATAACATATTGCAGTAATAACATCGGCATCTGGAATCTTGTTGATTTTTTCACGGTTTCCTTAATGTTACTTGTATCACGAATGCAGTAACTTTAGTGGAGTTGCAGAGTTTACTTAATTTTTGCAAATATTTAAAAACAATAATTAACAGTGCAATTTAGGTGAAATTGCAGTGGTAAGTTTCCAATTTATAATTATTACTATGTTAAACGTCTCTAAAAATAATATGTTAAAAGCCTAAAGCAGTAAAATGAATGTCTCGCTTAAGCGGTAAGAAGAGGGAAATTGTTATGTGTGTTAGGTTGGGAATACTGAATGCGGAATTTCACACTTTCCGCGGATTGATTTTGTGCGGAAACCAAGCAAATACGCACGATCTCGCACAAAACAAATAAAAGAATAACGACAGCTATAAGAATGTAACCTAAGAAACTAGAAGCAATGTTAAGATTATATTAAAGAAAGGAAGATGAAATCAATGACTCTCATTCAATCCTGAACAGATGGAAAAACTATTTTGAGCAAATACGTAGTAAATGTACAGAGGCCAAATAGAAATGATCGGGACGAAATTTAAATACAAATTGCTGAGTCATTTATACCCGAACCCACACTTTCAGAAGTCGAAATTGCGATAGAAAATCTGAAAAAGTACAAGTCTCCAGGTATCGATCAAATTCCAGCAGAATTAATACAAGAGGGTGGAAGTGCATTATATAGCGAAATTTATAAACTTGTACTTGCTATTTGGGAAAAGGAAATTGTACCAGAACAATGGAAGGAGTCCATAACTGTACCTATTTTTAAGAAGGGGGACAAGACTATCTCTGGTAACTTTCGAGGAATATCACTTTTGTTGACGTCGTACAAAATTTTGTCCAATATTCTTCTGAAAAGATTCACTCCGTACGTAGATGAAATTATTGGCAATCATCAGTGCGGTTTTAGGCGTAATAGATCGATTATTGATGAGATTGTTTTGCATTCGACAAATATTGGAGAAAAAATGGGAGTATAAGGGTACAGTACATCAGTTATTCATAGATATCAAAAAGGCATATGACTTGGTTAAGAGAGATGTTTTATATAATATTCTTATTGAATTTGGTATTCCCAAGAAACTAGTTCGATTAATTAAAATGTGTCTCAGTGAAACGTACAGCAGAATCCGTATAGGCCAGTTTCTATCTGATGCTTTTCCAATTCACTGCGGACTAAAGCAAGGAGATGCACTATCACCTTTACTTTTTAACTTCGCTCTAGAATATGCCATTAGGAAAGTTCAGGATAACAGACAGGGTTTGGAATTGAACGGGTTACATCAGCTTCTTGTCTATGCGGATGACGTGAATATGTTAGGAGAAAATCCACAAACGATTAGGGAAAACACGGAAATTTTACTTGAAGCAAGTAAAGAGATAGGTTTGGAAGTAAATCCTGAAAAGACAAAGTCTATGATTATGTCTCGTGACCAGAATATTGTACGAAATGGAAACATAAAAATTGGAGGTTTATCCTTCGAAAAGGTGGAAAAATTCAAATATCTTGGAGCAAGAGTAACAAATATAAATGACATTCTGGAGGAAATTATACGCAGAATAAATATGGGAAATGCCTGTTATTATTCGGTTGAGAAGCTTTTGTCATCTAGTCTGCTGTCAAAAGATCTGAAAGATAGAATTGATAAAACAGTTATATTACAGGTTGTTCTGTATGGTTGTGAAACTTGGACTCTCACTTTGAGAGAGGAACAGAGGTTAAGGGTGTTTGAGAAAAAAGGTTCTTAGGAAAATATTTGGGGCTAAGAGGGATGAAGTTACAGGAGAATGGAGAAAGTTACACAACGCAGAACTGCACGCATTGTATTCTTCACCTGACATAATTAGGAACAATAAATCCAGACGTTTGAGATGGGCAGGGCATGTAGCACGTATGGGCGAATCCAGAAATCCATATAGAGTGTTAGTTGGGAGACTGGAGGAGAAAAGACCTTTGAGGAGGCCGGGACGTAGATGGGAGGATAATATTAAAAATAATTTGAGGGAGGTGGGATATGATGGTAGGGACTGGATTAATCTTGCTCAGGATAGGGACCGATGGCGGGCTTATGTGAGGACGGCAATGAACCTCTGGGTTCTCTAAAAGCCATTTGTAAGTAAGTAGGCCTAAGTGAGTAAGTATGAATTTCGTAATACATATAGTTCCAGAATTATAGCAGTTAATAATCATGGAATGTTTCTATGGAAACAGAAGAGGTGCTGAAAAGCAAGCATTTCTGTGGAAATGTGAAAAACTACTTATTTAGAACCAAAAGCTAAGACACGAGAAAGAAAAATAATAACCGCACATGATGGACACCCCTGTGTTAGAGATTCGCGAGCGCGCGCCGTGCAGTTCGCGGACGCAGATCTACCGGTCGGATAATGAGGAATGTCCAATTAACGGAACAGCCGGCCGGCGCCGTACCTGACAGCGCTGTGATTGGCTCTCTGATTCCATATCTGTAATTGGGTGTCAGTCTGTCGTGGTGCGAGGCACGGCGATTAATAAGAGTTGTGGAGGCCGAGTCTGAAATCAGGACGGACGGAGGGCGGCACCGGCTGACAGTGTCCACGTCCAGACGAGCAGTCCCGCAGGACGAGGCGGACTACCAGATTGGCGCAAAAATGTTCACCTACCAATGAGACCAGGAAAACGAGCGCAATGTACATCATGTTCAGTATTCATAGATAGGTTTCATAGGGAGAGAGGAGAGGAATAAAAAAAGAACAATACTGGATAGGAAGGAAGGTAAAGAGGAAAAACAGGTAATCGAAACAAAGTGGTGAAAATAATGTAATATGTAGAAAAGGTGAACACACACAAAAAGGAAAAAAAGAAAAGAAAAACGGAAGAGGGAAATGAAATAAAAATGGAAAACAGAAGAAGAATAAAATACGAATAATAAAATATTAATATATCAAACAAAGCGGAAGTGAAAAATTAAAGATGTGGACGTAGAAAAGAAAATAAATTAGGTGCAAAAAAATAGACCCATAATGTGTAGTAGTAAAAAAAAGGACAAGATAACAATAAAAGGAGACAAAAGAAGAATAAAACGAGAGCAAAGAAGAATAAAAACGAGAGAAGAGACGAATAAAACGAGAGCAAAGAAGAATAAAACGAGAGCAAAGAAGAATAAAAACGAGAGAAAAGAAGACTAAAAATGGGAGAAAAGCAGAATAAAACGAGAGAAAAGCAGAATAGAACGAGAGAAGAGACGAATAAAACGAGAGAAAAGAAGAATAGAACGAGAGAAAAGAAGAAAAACAAAAATAAGAATAAAAGGAGAGAAAAGAAGAATAGAACGAGAGAAAAGAAGAAAACAAAAATAAGAATAAAAGGAGAGAAAAGAAGAATAGAACGAGAGAAAAGAAGAAAAACAAAAATAAGAATAAAAGGAGAGAAAAGAAGAATAGAACGAGAGAAAAGAAGAAAAACAAAAATAAGAATAAAAGGAGAGAAAAGAAGAATAGAACGAGAGAAAAGAAGAATAGAACGAGAGAAGAGACGAATAAAACGAGAGAAAAGCAGAATAGAACGAGAGAAGAGACGAATAAAACGAGAGAAAAGAAGAATAGAACGAGAGAAAAGAAGAAAAACAAAAATAAGAATAAAAGGAGAGAAAAGAAGAATAGAACGAGAGAAAAGAAGAAAAACAAAAATAAGAATAAAAGGAGAGAAAAGAAGAATAGAACGAGAGAAAAGAAGAATAGAACGAGAGAAGAGACGAATAAAACGAAAGAAAAGCAGAATAGAACGAGAGAAGAGACGAATAAAACGAGAGAAAAGAAGAATAGAACGAGAGAAAAGAAGAAAAACAAAAATAAGAATAAAAGGAGAGAAAAAGAAGAATAGAACGAGAGAAAAGAAGAAAAACAAAAATAAGAATAAAAGGAGAGAAAAAAGAAGAATAGAACGAGAGAAAAGAAGAAAAACAAAAATAAGAATAAAAGGAGAGAAAAGAAGAATAGAACGAGAGAAAAGAAGAAAAACAAAAATAAGAATAAAAGGAGAGAAAAGAAGAATAGAACGAGAGAAAAGAAAAAACAAAAATAAGAATAAAAGGAGAGAAAAGAAGAATAGAACGAGAGAAAAGAAGAATAGAACGAGAGAAGAGACGAATAAAACGAAAGAAAAGCAGAATAGAACGAGAGAAGAGACGAATAAAACGAGAGAAAAGAAGAATAGAACGAGAGAAAAGAAGAAAACAAAAATAAGAATAAAAGGAGAGAAAAGAAGAATAGAACGAGAGAAAAGAAGAAAAACAAAAATAAGAATAAAAGGAGAGAAAAGAAGAATAGAACGAGAGAAAAGAAGAATAGAACGAGAGAAGAGACGAATAAAACGAGAGAAAAGCAGAATAGAACGAGAGAAGAGACGAATAAAACGAGAGAAAAGAAGAATAGAACGAGAGAAAAGAAGAAAAACAAAAATAAGAATAAAAGGAGAGAAAAGAAGAATAGAACGAGAGAAAAGAAGAAAACAAAAATAAGAATAAAAGGAGAGAAAAGAAGAATAGAACGAGAGAAAAGAAGAAAACAAAAATAAGAATAAAAGGAGAGAAAAGAAGAATAGAACGAGAGAAAAGAAGAAAAACAAAAATAAGAATAAAAGGAGAGAAAAGAAGAATAGAACGAGAGAAAAGAAGAATAGAACGAGAGAAGAGACGAATAAAACGAAAGAAAAGCAGAATAGAACGAGAGAAGAGACGAATAAAATGAGAGGAAAGAAGAATAGAACGAGAGAAAAGAAGAATAGAACGAGAGAAAAGCAGAATAGAACGAGAGAAAAGAAGAATAGAACGAGAGAAAAGAAGAATAGAACGAGAGAAAAGAAGAATAGAACGAGAGAAAAGAAGAATAGAACGAGAGAAAAGAAGAATAGAACGAGAGAAAAGAATAGAACGCGAAAAAGAAGAATAGAACGAGAGAAAAGAAGAATAGAACGCGAGAAAAGAAGAATAGAACGAGAGAAAAGAAGAATAGAACGAGAGAAAAGAAGAATAGAACGAGAGAAAAGAAGAATAGAACGAGAGAAAAGCAGAATAGAACGAGAGAAAAGAAGAATAGAACGAGAGAAAAGAAGAATAGAACGAGAGAAAAGAAGAATAGAACGAGAGAAAAGAAGAATAGAACGAGAGAAAAGAAGAATAGAACGAGAGAAAAGCAGAATAGAACGAGAGAAAAGAAGAAAAACAAAAATTAGAATAAAAGGAGAGAAAATATGAATAAAACTAGAGATAATAGGAAGAATGTAACCAGACATAAGATTAAACCGAAAGAAGAAGAATAAAACGAGAATAATATTGAAACCAGAAAAAATAAGAAGAAGAAAACGGGAGAGAAGAAAAATAATACGCGGGAGAAGAAGAAGAAGAATAAAATGAGAGGAGAGAAGACGGCTAAAACGATAGAGAATAAGAAGAATAAAGCGAGAAAGAAGATGAATAAACGAAGAGAGAAAGAAGAATAAAACAAGAAGAGTGAATCAAAGCGGAGTGAATAATAATAATAATAATAATAATAATAATAATAATAATAATATCTCATTTTATAATTTTAGCTGCTATAAGAAAAAAAAAGTATGTATCTTCCCTTCACCAGGTCTACTGATAGTATCATGACAGGATTGTCCAAAGAACTCTGAAGAGTTTCTCAATTTAAAAACGCCAAAAAATGAAAATTATGATCGGGGTTTCTAGACACGGGTAACTGCACAACCACTGTTGACAGAAACGCAAGCGCTGTATAACGTTCTCGCAGCCATCGACTGACAGTTCTGGAGCACGTCGATATGTGCACAGCTGCCAGCAGGGTGCAGCACTGCAGTGCCGCACAGGCTGCATTCATTTGTTTCAGATGACGCCACCAGTTACCATGTCCACCGCGGAAGATTTCGTTGTATACGATAAAGGACTTCCATCTCACAATATACATGACTGTGTTGGGAAAAAAATGTGCGATAATTTGCACTTAAATTGAATACGGAATGAAAATTCCTCTTCATTTTTGTTTTTTTTTTATAAAAAATGTGTCCCCCTTTTTATTCATTATGCTCCATTGCAGTAATGCAATACTACACACATTTGTTGCTACGCTGTTTTTACATTCTGTCGGAACTTAAAACAAAAAGTAATAGTAAACTATTTACAAGGATGTAAAGTCAGCTAACTGAATATAGTTTATGAATTATTTAAAATTATTAATACTAATACTATTTTAACTGGAGTAGTGTTTTCACTATTTGCAATATAATACACTGCCGTGAAGTCTATTGACTTAATAAAGGTGGTGAATTGCTTACAATCATTTTAACATAATATCTAACTACTACTACTACTACTACTACTACTACTACTACTACTACTACTACTACTACTACTACTACTACTACTACTACTACTGAAATGATAAAATGTTATGTTTTATTTAACGACGCTCGCAACTGCAGAGGTTATATCAGCGTCGCCGGATGTGCCGGAATTTTGTCCCGCAGGAGTTCTTTTACATGCCAGTAAATCTACTGACATGAGCCTGTCGCATTTAAGCACACTTAAATGCCATCGACCTGGCCCGGGATCGAACCCGCAACCTTGGGCATAGAAGGCCAGCGCTATACCAACGTGCCAACCAGGTCGACACTACTACTGAATACTAATACTAATTCATTTTTGGTTTGTCCATTATTTAGTAATAGGCATATTATGCATTATATACAGGGACATCACTTTATTTTTACTAACATTTTTAACATTAACGTGGCTATACTCGGAAACACTGTTACCCCGGAGTTTGGAGTTGCTAGTGCAATATGTAAACAAATCATTTTACTAGCTATAGGAGGAGAGAAACGTAGTGTATCCATTTATGTTACAGGGAAATATAGTATTACGATTTTTAGTTTGGGCATTACTTTACAGTATTTTATCAAAAAAAGTACAATAGTGACAATTTTTTCCACACACTCAAGTCTTCAGGCGGTTATATACATTATGTAATGTCTACTTTATTCAGCATATTACTAACCTAATTTATTCCTGGGAATTTTGTGAGCACTTCCGTAAGAAATCCCAATTTCTACAGCTAACGTCTTGACCGACTTATTAGGACCTCGCTGCATCCTTTCTCTAGCATCTTCTACAGCATCTTCTGTCACCTTTGTTGGCCATCTTACACTTTTCTTCCTTTCTGTACACTCTGTTGCTCTAGATTTATCTACCAGATTAATGACATTTCTACGAAAATATTCCGTAATGATATAATCAGGAAATTGTGAAAAAAACTGTTGTTCACATTCGGTTATATTGTAATTCCAGTTTCCATCATCGTCCTTCATACCTACAAACAGTAAAACAAAACTCTTGTTTAAATAATGCTGTTAAGTACCGTACCATATTATAGGGTACCGTAATTTCGGTAACTCTAATCTTCACTTATACTCAGTCCACACAGATAAATTCAGTTATGCTACACACGATACCTGTGTGAAAATAAACTTCAATAATATAAGCTCTTTCTTCTATAGAAAACGCAACATAGTTCTGAAACACACTGTACTTTGTACTGTTTATTTCACTGCTAGCAACAGTGTGACTGACGTTAGCAAGGACATTAGTGAAAGGAGTGGGAGTCAAGTACATTTAGAAACGCAGGTACAATAAAAATTGAAGTAAAAATAAAATGATGTCCCTGTACTTAGGCCCGGTTTTATAAACACAGTTAATCTAAAGATTATGTTAAACTTAAGTTGAGTTTAACTCAACGTGCCGTATTACAGTCTCGGTTAAGTTAAACCGTAGTGGATTACGATTGGTATTACTGCTAGGAAAAAAAAAAGATCGCAACTGTTTAATTATATTATTGATTTGAAATAGCCGACGTTCGTGGAGAATCTTCATTAAGAAACATCTTTGTTCTTTTACATCAGAGAGAGTATTATAAAATAAAAACCTAAAGAGAACCAACACTGCGTACTCCAGTATGCTTATCAGACATAACCTCAAATAGTTTCTTAACGCTGGCTACCAACGTTATACTCCCAAACACAATGCAACCAAACTAAACCTTGCATGACCATCGCCGACGTAACTCCATGCAGAATCAACTGAGTAATGAAGTAATAATATTAGTGTACGTATTTTATGTGTTGTCTAGAATGTTTATGAAACAGAATTCAGTCAAACAATAAAATTATTTTTATGAGTCTAGTAAAATTATGTTAGAAATTTAATTTTCAGTCGTTGACTTTACTACATTATATATTTTGTTAGGTGTTAACCTTTACATAATAAATTGTGTGATGTATGAACGTTTTCGTTGACCATGTCAACATCATCAGCAGACATCGGATTCTAGGGAAAATGCCTATTTTGTTTCTTTAGGAGAAAAGTAAAAATAATTATTAATATTTGTGTTTCATGGAAATTGAAAGGTATTCAAAGAGTTTTATAGTGCCCTAAAATGCCCTAAAACGGTTATTAGAGCCTAATTTGTTAATATTCGCCTAAAAATGCCTAACTCACTGTAAAGTTTCGCATTTTACTCTTACTTTTTATAATTTATACATGCATTCACTGCGAAATTTAAGACATTTAAAAAGTGGAAAATTTGCTTCACACCGGCCATGAAACCATTGATAAAGGAAACAAAATGTTTTGAATCTCACGACACTCGCAATAGATTTCACCGAATTTAACATGTTTGGAGGCATGAATGCCGACAAAGAACCAACCTTAGTTTTGAAGCAGGCAACAATCACAACATGTGATATACTATACTATAAAAATGACTGTTTTTGGTCTGAAACCGATTAGCTGTACTGCCCTTCAGAGTGTCATAAAATCACAATTTCTGGTGGTGTACTGTGCAGATAATTATAATAAAGTCTGAGCATGGAACTGAATTTCAATAACTTAAAATGAGTAATCTTGATATCAATAATCATTATTTCATTAGTTTCAATATATTAAATTTGTGCAGCTCTGTTTATAAATATAATATAGTATTCTTTTTAATGGTTAAACATACTTTTTGTGCGTATTTTAGTGTATAACTAAAAATTTCAGTGAAAGAAATAAGTATGATACCTTGATGTGCCTAAAATGCCTATTTTCATTAAAATAGAGCCTAATTTTACAAATTTTGAGCTTATTTTAGGCGCCTAAAACTGCAATTTTTAGTGCCTAAAAATCCGATGTCTAATCATCAGATACACTCTGTCATTTTACAATATCAATCCTCTCAATGTTATCTACACAATTCACATACAATACATGTTTACTGTCATATGAAGGTAAAAACCTATTAAAAAATTATATGAATTAGTTTTATAATGTTGAATTGTGGATACCCCAACTGTCAACAATTAAAATATACTTATATTATCATGGGTATATTCTTTGCAAATCATCACATGTGAACGATAATATGAACGATGTAATGATATGAGGCTAAAAGTAAGATAAAATATAAAAATGATGAGCTAACTCCATATCATAGTATAAAATTCTGGCCTGTTATGACTGCCTATATTTTGTAGATCTTGGTGTTATTGTTTATGCCAGTATGTTGGGTTTAAACTGTTTATAATTAATCAGATGATGGACGTATGTTCTGTTGTTGTTCATGTTACACTGAAAAATAATCAAAGTCGTAGGTAGTTAATCTAATTTTGAAACTGATGGATTTGATTTTAATAATTGTAATGTATTAAATGAAACTTACGGATAATTATTCAATGTAGTAGTGATTAACATATTCACAGACTTTTCTGAAAATTAGGCAAAATGAATTGCAAAAAAAAAAAAAAAAAAAAAAACTAGTAAAATTAGATAATATTAATAGTGTTTATACCTAAATCAGGTCCTATAGTAAATCTTACCAGGAGACTGTCTGCCACACACAGTACAATGCTCAATAGGTATTAAATGAAACTTACGGATAATTATTCAATGTAGTAGTGATTAACATATTCACAGACTTTTCTGAAAATTACGCAAAATGAATTGCAAAAAAAAAAAAAAAAAAAAAAACTAGTAAAATTAGATAATATTATTAGTGTTTATACCTAAATCAGGTCCTATAGTAAATCTTACCAGGAGACTGTCTGCCACACACAGTACAATGCTCAATAGGTATTAAATGAAACTTACGGATAATTATTCAATGTAGTAGTGATTAACATATTCACAGACTTTTCTGAAAATTACGCAAAATGAATTGCAAAAAAAAAAAAAAAAAAAAAAACTAGTAAAATTAGATAATATTATTAGTGTTTATACCTAAATCAGGTCCTATAGTAAATCTTACCAGGAGACTGTCTGCCACACACAGTACAATGCTCAATAGGTATTAAATGAAACTTACGGATAATTATTCAATGTAGTAGTGATTAACATATTCACAGACTTTTCTGAAAATTACGCAAAATGAATTGCAAAAAAAAAAAAAAAAAACTAGTAAAATTAGATAATATTAATAGTGTTTATACCTAAATCAGGTCCTATAGTAAATCTTACCAGGAGACTGTCTGCCACACACAGTACAATGCTCAATAGGTTTATGGTAGATTTCGAAACCTTCAAAATCTTCCATCGTTTTCAATATATCTACAACTAGAGGAAAAATAGCACAGCACAACTAGCAACTGATGCAGAGATTCAACAAAATGTTTTCAAAAATTAAAATAAAATAAATCATTTATCCTTTCAAATAATCTTTAAATTCAACCCCTAAAACACATATTTTTGCACTTTCTCATTTTTCTGTTGCATGTTGTATCCGAGTTTCAATTTTTCGACACAAGGTTAGGACTATAAGCATAATTCTGAAGGTTAGGACTGTCTGCTTCGAAAGCCTCAATCTGTTTTAAAACTTATGTTCATTTATATGGGTATTTCAAAGTGGTGCACTCTATTTCGAAAAATTCTTGGTCGTCGTGGTCATTCAGTAATACTGATCACTCACTTATCGTCACTCATAAGTTCTTGGAAAACATCTGCAATATCCATGTGTATTGCGGGAATTCCATCTTGCACTGTTGAGCCTTGATCTGCAGTTTAAACGGCAGAGAACTGCCGATCAAGATAAACTCAAGTTAACTCAAGATCAACTGGTAGTTAAGGTTTATAATACGAAGCAGAACGAAAAACTTCAGTTTAAACTGAACGTAAGGTTTAAACGGCGTTTATAATACCGGCCTTTAGACATGAAATGGGTTCTACATTGTTATAAAACTTTGACATTATTTTTCTCAAAGCATGGGTTTTCAACTTAAGCTGTTATTGCACTCAGCGCCTCAATTAACAACTCTCGGGCTTGATATACAGGGTGTATCTAAATTCGTGTCAAATATTTCGGGAATGTGTTCGTAACACAAAAACATTATAAAAGGTTCATATGAACATTGGTCTCAAAATAATTTATTTCAGAGTTATAAGACAAAATTTAATGTTACAAAAATTGCTCGGAGTGGCTTCCTCCTGCTTCGATGTGTCCCCTAAACCTGCGTTACATGCTCTGGCGTACTCTGTTGAAAATTCCTGGAGTGTTTCGTATTTTGTGAAATCCAGTTTGGATAAGTTCTCAGAATATCAACATTAAGTACAGGAGTCGCATAAACCAGGGACTTTGATGTCCCCAGACGAAGAAATCCATTGGATTCAAATCAGGCGATCGAGCAGGCCACGCAATGAATCCCCTTCGACCAATCCATTTTTGGGGAAATCGATCATTAAAAAAATTACGAACTATCAGACTGAAATGAGCTGGAGCAGCATCGTGTGAAAACACATTCGTTGGATGACGTCCAGAAGCACATCATCAATTAAATTATGCAAATCATTTCGTTCTGGTCACTCACAGAATACATTTTCTTCTGAGTTTTTTGCTCTACAAAATACAAACAAACAAAAAACCATCAAACAATCAGCGGTCAATGAAGGGACAAATCCTTTAATAACTGCCTAACGAATGGTTTTCGGACCCATGTTCTTATTAACTTTTTAATTGTTTTGATGTTACGAACACGTCCCCGAAATATTTGACACCAATTTAGGTACACCCTGTATACTTGTCTCATACTTATTTTAACGAGCTTCCCTTACTTTCAAGTCTCCTCCTGCACATTTTTAATTCTCCAGTCGTATATCGGACAGCGTGGCGTGGTGATAAGCAGAGGGATTGGTAACGACAAGCATGATTAATGACTTTTCGTCGGTAGCAGCTGTTCTTCGTCCAATTTAGACATGCCCTCGTATTGGACCATAGATTACAGCACTGTTAATACTCCTATCCCCAAGGAATATAAAGGGAATTAAAGAATTATGAGTTGTCCGCGGCTGGGTCATTAATCTTGCTGCATTATTCCTATATGGAACAGTTCCATAAAAACGCCTGAATGCAGTATAGCATCGAGAATAGATTTCTTCACCTGCTTCATCAACAGCATTACACTTCCTCTGAAAGTCTTCCTGGTCCACCTTCAGAAGGAACATCAGCTGTATCATTTTCTTCACAGTTCAAACCTGTTCATAATGATTAGGGGTAGGACTTTGATGAAATTGCATCTTTTTTCTAGTAAGCCAGGAACATACCTGCTTTAGTATTTATACATTATGTGATGAGCAACTTTTGTTTTATTCGATCATTTTTTAGGCATTTTCATTTAATTTTGGCCATAAATCCCCATTATTAATGTAAAATAATGTTCATACTTACTTACTTACTGGCTTTTAAGAAACCCGGAGGTTCATTACTGCCCTCACATAAGCCCCTCCATTGGTCCCTATCCTAAGCAAGATTAATCCATTCTCTATCATCATATCCCACCTCCCTCAAATCCATTTTAATATTATCTTCCCAACTACGTCTCGGCATCCCTAAAGGTCATTTTCCCTCCGCCTCCCAACTAACACTCTATATGCATTTCTGGATTCGCCCATACATGCTACATGCCCTGCTCATCTCAAACGTCTGGATTTAATGTTCCTAATTATGTCAGGTGAAGAATACAATGCGTGCAGTTCTGTGTTGTGTAACTTTCTCCATTCTCCTGTAACTTCATCCCTCTTAGCTCCAAATATTTTTCTAAGAACCTTATTCTCAAACACCCTTAACCTATGTTCCTCTCTCAAAGTGAGAGTCCAAGTTTCACAACCATACAGAACAACCGGTAATATAACTGTTTTATAAATTCTAACTTTCAGATTTTTTGACAACAGACTGGATGATAAAAGCTTCTCAACCGAATAATAACAGGCATTTCCCATATTTATTCTGTGTTTAATTTCCTCTCGAGTGTCATTTATATTTGTTACTATTGTTCCAAGGTATTTGAATTTTTCCTCCTCTTCAAAAGATAAATTTCCAATTTTTATATTTCCATTTCGTACAATATTCTGGTCAGAAGACATAATCATATACTTTGTCTTTTCGGGATTTACTTCCAAACCTATCTCCTTACTTGCTTCAAGTAAAATTACCGTATTTTTCCTAATCGTTTGTGGATTTTCTCCTAACATATTCACGTCATCCGCATAGACAAGCAGCTGATGTAACCCGTTCAATTCCAAACCCTCTCTGTTATCCTGGACTTTCCTAATGGCATATTCTAGAGAAAAGTTAGAAAGTAAAGGTGATAGTGCATCTCCTAGCTTTAGCCCACAGTACATACATTAAATACATGTACATTATATTTATATACATACATACAACATATACATTGCATAAATCACATAGGCATACATACATACATATATACATTACACTACCACACGTATGTGTCGTCATCAAAGGTATCTAAAGCCTTCAATTCCATATTGTTTCTGAACACGCATATTCAGGAATTCCCTTTGTGTTGGTTTCCAGCTACTGCAGGTGTCAGGTGTTCTTACACGTGTGGGAGTCAAAATGCGTGGGAATGTGACGTCCTCTCCTACACTGACGTTTACAAACGCAGCTGAACTGAGTGCAATTGCAGCCAGGGGTGTGGAGATGACAATCCCATTCTCTCGTGGGAATTTGTGTGCAAGTGTCTCTTCAGTTTCGTTTGTGCCGATTGTGGCAAACGGCGAATTTTTTGAGTGCAGACCAAATTACCAGACCGTCCTGCTACAAGTGTACCGCTGGCTGGTTCGAAATTTTATAGGAGCATGGAATTGTTCGTAAAGCTCTAAATTCCGAGATTTATTCGTTTATCGACTTATTAATTTATTTCATTATTCAGTTCTTCATTTATTGGATTACTGAATCATTCATTTATTCATTTTATCATTTATTCAATTGTTCATTACTTCATTTATTCTTCATTTACTAATTTATTAATTTAATAGTATATTCATTCATTAATTTATTTATTTTTTAATTCATTTAGCAATTCATTAATTTATTTAATGATTTATTTATTTACTATTTTTATTTCACTATTTACTTATCCACTTATTTAGTTATTTACTTAATTCTTTACTTAATTCTTTGCTCATTTATTTATTTACTTATTTATTTATTTACTATTATTTATTTATCCATTTTAGTTATTTACTTATTCTTATATTTATTTCTTTCCTTATTTATTTATTTACTTATTTACTCTTTTATTTTACTATATATTTATCCACTTATTTAGTTATTTACTTATTCCTTTATTTAATTCTTTGCTTATTTATTTATTTATTAATTTATTTACTTATTTATTTTTTTATTTTAATATTTATTTATCCACTTATTTAGTTATTTACTTATTTCTTTACTTAATTCTTTGCTCATTTATTTATTTATTTATTTACTTATTTATTTTCTTATTTTAATATTTATTTATCTACTTATTTAGTTATTTAGTTATTTACTTATTCCTTTACTTAATTCTTTGCTTATTTATTTATTTATTTATTTATTTATTTATTTATTTATTTATTTATTTTAATATTTATTTATCCACTTATTTAGTTATTTATCTATCTCTTTATTTAATTCTTTGCTTATTTATTTATTTATTTTAATATTTATTTATCCACTTATTTAGTTATTTACCTATCTCTTTACTTAATTCTTATTTATTTATTTATTTATTTTAATATTTATTTATCCACTTATTTAGTTATTTACCTATCTCTTTACTTAAGTCTTTGCTTATTTATTTATTTATTTATTTTAATATTTATTTATCCACTTATTTAGTTATTTACCTATCTCTTTACTTAAGTCTTTGCTTATTTATTTATTTATTTATTTATTTATTTATTTATTTTAATATTTATTTATCCACTTATTTAGTTATTTACCTATCTCTTTATTTAATTCTTTGCTTATTTATTTATTTATTTATTTATTTATTTTAATATTTATTTATCCACTTATTTAGTTATTTACCTATCTCTTTACTTAATTCTTTGCTTATTTATTTATTTATTTATTTTAATATTTATTTATCCACTTATTTAGTTATTTACCTATCTCTTTACTTAATTCTTTGCTTATTTATTTATTTATGTATTTATTTATTTATTTTAATATTTATTTATCGAGTTATTTAGTTATTTACCTATCTCTTTATTTAATTCTTGCTTATTTATTTATTTATGTATGTATTTATTTATTTATTTATTTATTTATTTATTTTAATATTTATTTATCGACTTATTTAGTTATTTACCTATCTCTTTATTTAATTCTTGCTTATTTATTTATTTATTTATTTTAATATTTATTTATCCACTTATTTAGTTATTTACCTATCTCTTTACTTAATTCTTTGCTTATTTATTTATTTATTTATTTATTTATTTATTTTAATATTTATTTATCGACTTATTTAGTTATTTACCTATCTCTTTATTTAATTCTTTGCTTATTTATTATTTATTATTTATCTATTTATTTATTTTTAATATTTTTCTTATTTACATGAAATTACATTTGTTTATTAATCTTGTTTGAAAGTACACATATTCCTGAACCAGGAAAATGAAATGAAGTAAGTAAATCAACAGATAATTTAAATTGCAGGAAAGATCATCGTAGTACCAGCAGAACACGTTTTCGACAGTCTTCGAGTCTAGTTTTGAATCATGAATAGAACGTCATCTGCAGCACAAACCATATGAAAGTGTTCCCTGATAGTACCTGTGCCACGTGTCAACATGACGTCACGCCAATATAATCTATGAACAACTTACCTTTTCTCCATACACCGTGGGACAGAATACAGTCCCTAGTTATCATACATTACGCCTAAATTCTTATGATGATGATGATGATGATGATGATGATTGTTTACCCCCTAAGGCTGTAGTAAATACAGCTAGTGTCTTTATATAGATGGAATGTGTTGGCTTGTAATAGACGCAACAAGTGAATGGAGTCTGTCAATGTGTCTAGCTAATTGGCAGATCCTTCTCACAACATGACACTGTAAAGTGGAGTACTGTGGACTATTAGAATATGAATGTCACAGACGCTGACAACCGAAGGACTGGTACCATACGCGTATTAAACATGTTCAGATAACTTGATCTCTTATACGAAATCTTTTCTTCCAAGATACTGAATTCTGAATGCGTATCCTCATTGAAAACCAGTGTATATACATCTTGACTACACAATTTTTAACACCGTATCATTTCGGAATATGTATTACTCTCGTATCTTTCGTGTGTTAAATATTACAGTACCTGGTTGGCTAGTTTCTGCCTATTATGGGCCATCTTCAGAACTGATCGTTGCTGGTCTTGGTCAAAGGGTGTTTTTTTTTTTTTTTTTTTTGTATATCAGCATGCTCCAGTACATTGGAGTAATACTACATGCTTTACATAAAATAGTACAATAATTAGTTACATAATTTATGACATGAGAACAAGATATTTACAATTTTGATTGAGGTCTTGAAATTCTTATAGATACAAGTGTTGCGTAATTGTATTTCTTCTATTTTAGGTTATCATCATTGTTAATATTATTTCTAATTTCAAGTACTGTTACATTTCGCTAAATTCTATGGATTTTATCAATTTTCTGAAGCTTTTGAGGTATGTTGTTGTGAACTGATCAAAAGGTGGAGGCCAGGTTTGACCTGTGCGTATTATACTAGCTCGTAGAATTCTTCTTTCTTTTGTCAGTGTGGCACATCTTAGTAGTATATGGTTGACTGTCTGTTCTTCTTTTAGTCTGCAAGGGCACGTTGGTGTTGGAATAATCTTGAATCTGTGAAGGTACGATCTTGTGAAAACATTATGTCACAATAGAAATAAATTCTGTCACGACAGGTAAATTTATCTTCAATCTGTCTTTAATTGATGGGAAGAATGATTTCGTTATTGCTCCTTTGGTTGAGATAGTCCACTGCTAAGGGTGTGTGTATTCTGAAATTGAGTTGTGTGTTGAGAATTTCATTTGGATGTGTTTTTGTGTGTCTGTATATTTCATATTGTTCTAGTATATTTAGTTTCTGGCTTTTTGGTTAAATATGTAGAATTTCCATATTTGTGTTGATGTCTCTGTGGGTGTGGTTAGCATATGTGATGTGTTCTGCATTTGTGGAAGTGTTTTGTAATTTTGTTATGACTGTGATGTGTTCTATGAAACGTGTTTGAAACGATCTGCCTGTCTGTCCTATGTAGAAGTTGTTGCAGGTGTTACATTTGAGTTTGTATACGCCTGTGAGGTTGTATTTGTTTGTTTGTGTTGTGTGTCGAGATGTTTTTGTAGAGTGTCATTTGTTCTGTATGTGATGTAACGAAGAACAAAAATGTAGTTCTGCAAAATTTAAGGAACAAAACTAAAATTCGTCCAATGATATCTCTAGATAAATCAAAAGCTCTATAGAAGATCCCAGGTTAAGAAAAAAACATTAGTTTTATAGGCCTTGCCTAATATATTGTACAGGGACATCATTTTATATTTACTTCAATTTTTATTGTACCTGAGTTTTTGAATGTACTTCACTCCCACCCCTTCTACTAAGGAAGTTCCAACTCCACACAGAACCAAGACCGCAGATAGTAAGCAGTACTGAGTTACTGAGTATAGTACGTTCCAGAAATATGTTCGCGTTTTCCAGTGACGAAAGAGCTTTCAATATTGAATCATATTTTCGCACAGGTACTGCCCATTTGCCTACGTCGCATCCCGATTTCCCCCACCTGCTTCTGCTCGCCCCTCTGTAATAGCTGGGCTGTCTTAGCTCTTTTCTGAAAACATTAATTTCTCTTAGGAATTGGAAGTTTACGTAATATTATACAGCTGTTTAATTTAACTTAAATAAAAGGGCCTCGTTAAGTAATTAACTGTCACGTGATTTCCTCCTTTCTACAATCCTGCGGCATAACCACTTGGACGGACAGTAGATAGCATGTCTGAGTAATTTTATATTTTCGGGTCGGGCAGAAGTGAAGATTGAATTTACAGTACGTAGAGTAGGTACAGAATTATTTCAACATGCGTTACTAGTACGAAGGACGAAACTGGCAATTGGAATTAGATGCAATAGTCTATAGTGCGATAATATGCACAAAAAGAACTGAAGCCTGTATCGAAATGAACGGCGACCATTTTCAAAATTGTGTTTAAATATTCATATTATGATTATTTTTCAATTCAACTTCTTTCTCTATATTGTACGCTAATGTGCTGTAGACAGTATACACTGCATAATGAAAATGTTCGCATGGACAGCTCAGTTCGTGAGTAAAAACACTTATTCTTAATACTGTACTGTACTTTGATTAAAGAAAAACCTAATGAAAATTATCAAACTCAAAATCGCGATATTTCCTAGTTTACGTAAATGGATGAACTACTTTTCTTCCTTCCTATACCTAGTAGAGTGATTTGTGTTTTACGCCAGTATCATCGAACTCCAGTCTTGGAGGGGGGAGCAAGCGGTGTTTCCGGTTCTCTAAAGGTATAGACAGGTTAATATTAAAAATGTTAGTAAAAATAAAATGATGTCCCTGTACAAGCTATGTGGTAGGTAGGCGTTTCTATGGCAACTGGTCTTTGATGGAATAGCCCCATATCTCCAATGATTTTTTTTTCTTAACGTGAAATCCTCTATAGTGAGATTACTATAGATAAAAATATTCATTTGGGAATAAGTATTAGAATTTCTGTTTTTCGCTACTCTATCCAAGAAATGAACTGTTAAAATCTGCACAATTAAATTTCTTCCATCCTGTATAAATGTTATTTGTGCCAAAAAGTGAAATTACTCACTGCAATTATTGAAGGTTTCTGATGGGGGGAAAAAAAGAATGGTGTGTCACACCTACCAAGAGTAACATGCTTTTTAGCCTATAGTATAGTACTTGACGCAGAAGAGACACAAAAGAACTGAACAAAATATCTTTTCATATTTTAGTGTTACCTCATGCACCCCTATTTAAGTAAATATAATCCCAGGTTCCCCTAAATCCACTTGATTACCTCAGTTAAAATTTAAGTTACAAAGGTTGCATAAATTTTACACGTAAATTGCTGCGAACATTAGCTGTGCCAAGGGGCCAGTCCGCCACTGACTGTGTGGGTGGCATATACGTATGCTAAGCAATGGGGACTCCCCATGGCTATTTAAACAGCGTGGTCTATCCACTTCACTCACTAAATAAACACGCATAACAATAAAAAAAAAAGAAAGTGTTTGCTTTATGCTTTTGTTTCTCTTGTGATAAAAATAAAAGCTAATGTGATGTATCATAATGTAAAATAAACGATGCGATAGATTGAGTACACTTTCTTGTGTACACTGAACACAAAGAACGACCCCACAATTCCATAATATTATTGTTGCGTTTATAAATGTAATGGTCTGTATCAGTCGTTTCAACAAGTTATAGCTTTGAAGGCTTGTTTATAAATATGGCTCAGCTTTTTAGCCAGCCGAGGGGTTGCTAGGAGACCAAACAATTGCCTGCCGGTTTATTCTGTGCTATATGTATAAATTATTATATGGATTGTGAAATGAAGTTTACAACAGAATTTTTAAGCTCAAAATATTCACTTATGAAGTATGTTTATGTTTGTTTATTTAACAACGTTTTATAAAGTGCTAGGTTATGTAGCGAAGAAAGTTACCGACATACTTTACGCCATAGAGCGTTTCCTACAATCATAAGCTACGTACAGACGTGGGTTCAATTCCCGCTTGGACTGATTACCTGGTTGCGTTTTCCCGAGGTTTTCCCCCAAATGTAAGGTAATTTATGGCGAATCCTCGGCCTCATCTCGCCAAATATCAGACTCAGAAGATACGTTTACACATTCATCAACATCATCATCATCATCATCATCATCATCATCATCATCCTTCACGAATTAGGCCTCTGTAGACCTGTTTCGGCCCCCTCTAGCAGTCTTATAAAAGGTCTTCCTGGTCGACGATGTCTTCTAGGTTTATAATGCATCATAATTTTTGGGATTCTTGAATTTTCCATTCTTCTTACATGATCTAGCAAATTTAATTTATATCTGCTGTTTTTTTTTCTACTGACTCTACTTCTAATTGTTCTAAAATTTCTTCATTCCTTTTTCGGTCTGAAAGAGTATATCCTGCTGTCCTCCTGAAAAATTTCATTTCCGTTGCTTTGATTCTGTTCATGTCTTTTTCTTTAATGACCAAATCTCGCTTCCGTATAAAAGGGAGGGTAATGCTAGTGTATTATATATTTTTATTCTTGTAGATTTTTGTACTAATTTAGCTTTTAATGTATTGTTTATTATTCCTAAAATTTGTGTAAATTTGGTAATTTTCTTGTTCACATCTTTTTCATTTTGATAAGATATTTCACAACCCAGATAATTGAAATTTTGCACTTGTTCGAGGCATTGGTTATTGTGTATTATCTTACTTCTGACTGGGTCTTGTCCTAAAAATGCCATTACTTTTGATTTTTGTGTGCTGAAATTTCCATCCAAAAATCGTTTAATATTTTATTTAATGCATATATAATCCTCTTTGTAAATTATCCTCTGAATTGGAAATTATGACTTGATCATCGGCATACAGTAAGGTATTTAATGTTAGAGCACTGGTTATTTTGATTCCTGATTTGATGTGTAGATTTGGTTCCATTTTAAAATAATTTCATTCATATAAATATTTTTATATACATTGCAAGTCACAAATTAAAATCAATTCTAAAAGATCTTGTTTTGGCAATTTGAACAGTGATATGTAAAGTATTTTATAATTTTATTCCTGAACCCACACGGACTTTATTGGGTTTGAAAATATTGTTAATAATTTCGGATATTTTTAAAGACTGAAATTTACTCTTAATATCATTTTCAATTTAATATGAAACTAACTTTCTACGTAATTTGACGTTAACTTTCTTCAGCCAATCGCTAAATTTACTCATGTTCAAATTGAACGATGACAATCAAACTATAATGATATAATAATAATAATAATAATAATAATAATAATAATAATAATAATGATTTATTTTAGCTGGCAGAGTTAAGGCCGTAAGGCCTTCTCTTCCACTCAACCAACAAAAAGAGTATATACATATGCATGAACTTACAAAGAATTCAACAATTTGATTTAGATTAGAGTTACATGTATACAAGAGTTATTTACGAATTAAACAACAAAATACTATGAACTATTAATTAAACACTGAAATAAACTGTGTAGCAGAATTAAACTAAAATACATAGAATGTTAATATATTTCAAATAATATTAGAGAATAGAAAGAGATTATTATGAGACAATTTTGAAAGTACAGCACTATCAGGATGATGTCTAAAGAAAGAAGCAACAATGTAGTCAGTGATAGTTTAAGTCAGTATGATTGGAGTGAAATGCTAATAAGGTTATCTTTTAAGCTGTTCTTAAAGGTGTTTGTTGTCTTGCAGCCCCTAATACTTTGTGACAAGGAATTCCATTGACGCGATACTGTAAAAGATGATGAATAACAAGATGTTCTATGAAGAAGTATACTTAGCGTGCCACAGATAAGTGATCTGGTATTTACGTCGTGGTTAGAGTATAGATAAGAGAAACGAGACGAAAGGTAATTTGGTGTTGAGGTGTGCAGAATTCGAAAGAGTAAAGACAAAGAATGTAAAGTTCTGCGTTCTTTAAGTCGGAGCCACGAAAGACTTGCGAAGGACGGTGATATGTGGTCATATCGTCAGTTATGAGCTGCATAAAACAAAGTGATAGTTTTTTCAATGAGTTCGTTTTATTCCAAGATGGTGTTAATTTGAAAAGGTGGAAAAATTCAAATACCTTGGTGCAACAGTAACAAATATAAATGACACTCGAGAAGAAATTAAAGGCAAAATAAATATGGAAAATGCCTGCTATTATTCGGTTGAGAAGCTTCTATCATCCAGAAAGCATAGTGCTTCTGTATATCTGTCTCCCTTTTCCCCTGCAACCGATTTTGACAAGCAGGTATACTTGGAAGCAAGTATCTCGCATCACGCGTGTGTTCAAACTCATCCCGATTCAAAACGTTGTATAAATACGAGATAACAAAATATAAGCAGAAACTAATAATAATTACCTTATCTGTATAAAAATAAAACAATTTTTCTCTAAATAAAAAGAAAAGGAGAAGCAATGATTCCACCACATCCATGGATGCTACGCCCCTGCGACAAAGTTTTATTATTATTTTGGATTTTATTATAAATATCACACTCTTCAAGATATATAAGGGTCTAACCTATATATTTGAAGGAGTTGACTGCTTCAGTATGAAATTATCTGTAGTAATGTCACGAGAGGTCTGAGATTTGCCGATAAATCCACGATCGAAGCGAGCGGATTTATCTGGGAAATCTCAGACCTCAGTGACATTTATTAAGACTATTTCGTGAATAAAATAAAAATGTAAACAATATATCCCTAAAATTAGATCACAAAATGTTAATAATTGTATATTAAGGAATACTTAACCTATTCAGACATTGTGAAGTTGAAATACTCGTAGATGAATATCGATTTCTGCAATAAAGAAATTCGATATTATTCAGTAATGCCAATTGCGAAAAGGTAAATACAGGTTTAACAATGTTAATTACATGTACTGCACTTTTCTCTTATTATTATAACATAAATACATTTTCATTATCTGCTGAAATCATAATTTAATTTAACAGTAACAGTGGGGACAGCTATATATCAATGCTTATGTATTCACAGCGAGACATGTTGCTACACAGTGAAGCCATCTCTGTATAGATAGGCCTAATTAAAACACGAATTTTATTACGCCATACGAAAGGCAGTTTGATCAAAGACATTATTATTATTATGCAAGGTCTTTGGGTTTGAAATGCGATGATGTTACATAAATTTGAACATCGTACTTTATATTAATTGTTTCATTTCATTCACAAAATACAAATTTTATAAGCTACAATTATAGGTTAAGTTACCTGTGGGAGCAGGACCAATGTCAGCTGTGACCGTTACAATCAGTGCTACACGAAAGCATTTTTATAGCTCGACAAACGCATTCTCGCTGTAGTGTGTAACGGAACTAAAGCTGCATCTACACAGTTCAATATTCCAATCGCGTATGCGTGCAATCTGGGAAGAATATTGAAAGAATCAAGTTTAAAAGGTACGTTCAATTAGGATGCATGAAGATTTTGTGTCTACATTGGTGCGCCGTTTTGAACGTCGTCCTCACTGCGTAAATATATTAATTAATATTAAATATCAATCTTGCATTCATTGCTTTAAAGTTGAAAGAAAAGTTTAACCGTGTAGCTGCAGCTTAATGTATTCATGATCATCAATTTACGGGGAAACAGTTGGCGACGACTAAACAAAAGAACGACTATGCGATAAATTGATAGCGATAAATCTAGCTCCAAAAATGATCGCAAAGTGTGACTGTGATTGGTTGGAATTCAAAATTTCATTACACTTCATTGGTCGAAAATGGAATGACGTCATATTACGAAATAGTCGATGCAAATCTTACTTCTTGCTGGCTATTTACATTTCATTCGCTTTAGTAATTTGAATTCCTCCAATATAAGTAGTACACTTTTTGCAAATAAATAATTTATAAAATTTAACAAAGCGTCTATTCTTTAGGAATTAGACTACATAAATTTCTTTTATTTCCATTTGTTTTCAGTAGCGGGTTTCGTGAACGGAATAAAGCCAAAGTTTTATAAACTAGAAGTTGGTAATTGTAAAGCGGAAAGTAGGAATACATTTTATCAAGTCTGTTCCCGCTCCTGGCTGAGTTTAACGAACTTAGGTTCAAATTAAATTCATTCTACTGTAATTTATCCTTTTTGCGAAATGAGATTATACGCCTGGGCTGAAGAAAGACGCCCCTTGGCGTGCTGAAGGTTAGCTTTCATTTGGAAAATGCTTTGGCTTTTTCATTATTTATTATCAAGATGAAACACAAGCCATAACTCAAATTACTTCAGCTTTCAACTGTTTAAGGCCGTTACCATGGATACATTACTACCTTTGAAACTTTCTGTGTCGCAATGTCCATTACTGACTTCAATTCATCTTAACAGAATACATTTACAAGGAACTGTGAAAGACAGTTGAGTAGTGAATTTATTACGTAAGTGGATAAGTGGAGGGATAGTCAGTATACAGGGAGTAAACGATATAAACTGCCACAATTATACAGAGTGTACGAGAAGGAAGAAAGAGAAAAGAGACTGAAAGGAAAAAGGAAGAAATAAAGAGAAAACGAGTGACGACAGGAAGAAAGAAAGAAAGAAAGGAAGAGAAAACGAGTGACGACAGGAAGAAAGAAAGGAAGAAAGAGAAAATGAGTGATGACAGGAAGAAAGAAAGGAAGAAAGAGAAAATGAGTGATGACAGGAAGAAAGAAAGGAAGAAAGAGAAAATGAGTGATGACAGGAAGAGAAAACGAGTGACGACAGGAAGAAAGAAAGGAAGAAAGAGAAAATGAGTGATGACAGGAAGAAAGAAAGGAAAAAAGAGAAAATGAGTGATGACAGGAAGAAAGAGAAAATGAGTGATGACAGGAAGAAAGAAAGGGAGAAAGAGAAAATGAGTGATGACAGGAAGAAAGAAAGGAAGAAAGAGAAAATGAGTGATGACAGAAGAAAGAGAAAATGAGTGATGACAGGAAAAAAGAAAGGAAGAAAGAGAAAATAAGTGATGACAGGAAGAAAGAAAGGAAGAAAGAGAAAATGAGTGACGACAGGAAGAAAGAAAGGAAGAAAGAGAAAATGAGTGATGACAGGAAGAAAGAAAGAAAGAAAGAGAAAATGAGTGATGACAGAAAGGAAGAAAGAGAAAATGAGTGGTGACAGGAAGAAAGAAAGGAAGAAAGAGAAAATGAGTGATGGCACGAAGAAAGAGAAAATGAGTGATGACAGCAAGAAAGAAAGAAAGAGAGAAAGAAAGAAAGAAAGAGAGAATGAGTGATGACAGGAAGACAGAAAGAAAGAGAAAATGAGTGATGACAGGAAGAAAGAAAGGAAGAAAGAGAAAATGAGTGATGACAGGAAGAAAGAGAAAATGAGTGATGACAGCAAGAAAGAAAGAAAGAGAGAAAGAAAGAAAGAAAGAGAAAACGAGTGTTGAAAGGAAGGAAGAAAGAAAAGAAGAAAGAGAAAACGAGTGACGAAAGAAAGAAAGAAAGAGAAAACCAGTGATAACAGAAAGAAAGAAAGAGAAAACGAGTGACGACAGGAAGAAAGAAAGAAAGATAAAACGAATGACAACAGAAAGAAAGAAAGGAAGAAAGAAAGAAAGGAAGAAAGAAAGGAACACGAGTGACGACAGGAAGAAAGAAAGAAAGAAAGAAAGAGAAAACGAGTGACGATAGGAAGAAAGAAAGAAACAAAGAGAAAACGAACAACAGAAAGAAAGGAAGAAAGAAGGAAAGAAAGGAACACGAGTGACGACAGGAAGAAAGAAAGAAAGAAAGAGAAAACGAGTGACGATAGGAAGAAAGAAAGAAAGAGAAAACGAGTGACGACAGAAAGAAAGAAAGAGAAAACGAGTGACGACAGAAAGAAAGAAAGAGAGAGAGAAGTAAAGAAAGAAAGAAGGAAAGAAATAAAGAGAAAACAAGTGACGACACGAAGAAATAAATAAATAAATAAAGAAGGAAAGGCAGAAAGAAGGAAAGAAAGAAAGAAAAAGGAAGGAAGAAAGGAAGAGAAAACGAGTGACGACAGAAAGGAAGGAAGAAAGAAAGAAAGAGAAAACGAGTGACGACAGAAAGGAAGGAAGAAAGAAAGAAAGAAAGAGAAAACGAGTGACGACAGAAAGGAAGGAAGGAAGGAAGAAAGAAAGAAAGAAAGAGAAAACGAGTGACGACAGGAAGAAAGAAAGGAAGAAGGAGGAAGAAAGAAATAAATACTGAATTTCACTCATTTTTCAGTAATGACAAGCGTATGCCCCTCCCCTTAATTTTGTGTCCGCGACATAAATAGCCTAAATGTATTAAAACTATTTATTTTATAGACAATCAAACAGCTGAGGTTCATGCAGAATAACATTGTACTGGCCCGTAAATAATCTAGCCTACATAACATTTAGAAGAGCAAGAAGCAATTCTTAAATAGAGCACAGGCTTGTTTTCTCAGTGAAATTAATGCGGAGGGTAAGATTGTATTAACATGTTCATCTAGGCTACTCCTACATCAGAGATATCAAAAAACGATCAAGCCGACAGTAAACAAAGTTGGCAGACTCAAACAAGCCTAAGTCCATGTTCGCAGCAACCCCGGTTCATGACCGCTACGTGTAAATACGCCTGGTCACGACACATGAATTACCGTCTTTACATAGCAACGGCCACTAGCAGCGCCACCAGCGCAATGGGGTCTTCATGCAAGTTACAGGAAAAAATTCCAGAAACCTGGTTTCACCATACTTGCGTTTCCCCAACACGGCTTAGGTAAATTTTATCAGATTTCCAGGCTAATGCACCTTAAAAGGCTCGGAGAAACACAAAGCATTGTGGTACTCCACGACTGGAGTTTCTTTAAGATTTCAGATCAGTGATTTCAGTTTAGTTCCCCTGCGTCGTAATTCCACGGAGATAAAATCCAGTTTCGTTTACACTAGAATAGAATTTAGTACAGTTGTTATACAGGATGTACCATAATATGTACCACAATGTTGTAAATACCTAGGAGTTTATTTAAACTCCAAACTTTCTTGGGGAGATCACGTTGATAATGTTACGGGTAAAGCATGGAGGGCACTTCACTTTATTATGAGAATCTTGAGAAAGGCTAGCCCCAAATCGAGGGAAATAGCATATCTAACGTTAATGGAATACGGAACTACATGTTGGGATCCCTATAGAATATATCAGATAAATTCCTTAGAAAGAATCCAGTATAGGGCAGCTAAATTTGTTAAAGGTAAAAGAGAACATGGAAACGATACGATAAAAGAACTTAAATGGGAAACTTTGGAACACAGACGTCGGAAAACTAGAATAGCATCATTGTATAGAGCACATCTAGGTCAGAAAGCATGGGTAGACATAACGGCTCGGTTAGAAAAGCCAACGTACTATGGTAGGAACGATCATGATTTTAAAATCAAATGTAGGAAACAGAAAACGGATGTAGGTAAATTCTCATTTTTAAATAGAACTATAAATGATTGGAATGACCTACCTGCAGCGGTCTTTGAGGGCTGTCCTTCCTTAAGGAGTTTCAAGAATAATTTAAAAAGTTGTGTATCAAGTGCAAATTAAAATTAAGGTGACATTCAACATTTAATTTTTTAAGGTGACATGTATTTATTTAGCCTGACGAGTTACTCCCTTGGTTTGAATTGTAAATTGTTTAAAAATAGCGTGTAAGAGGGCCTTAGACTAGAAATGTTTAGTTTAAATATAATTCTGTTTATAAGTACAGTATGCATAAGGGTGTAATTATTTGACTTATTTGAACTGTTGTATCAGTGAAGCGAGGTGAGTCAGTGAAGTTATGGTTTTACAGTGCAGTGAACAGTTCCGATCAGTGATAATTTATAGCGTCAATGAAATGTGTTCTATAGTGTCAGTGAAATGTGTGCTAAAGTGTCAGTGAAATGCGTCATAGTGTCACTACAGTGAGTGAGATGAGAGTAAAGTGAAAGACTATTGAAACTTATGTAGGGCCTATACATAATTATGTAGGTTGTAATGTAAAATTAGGTATTTTATTTAGGTTTTATTATTATTGTGTTAAATTATATTGTACATTCTTATTGTATTGTGTATAAAATTGTATTGTGTATTGTATAATTGTATTGTGTATTGTAAATTTATTGTGTATTGTAATTTTATTGTATATTGTTTATATTGTGTATACCACTACCACCGGGTGCTTGCCCACTTGCAGTGTAAATAAATATATACATAATATGTCGAAAGTGTTCAAGGATAGGTTTGGCCTCTTAAAAGCAGGAGAAAACTTCTATGCATCTACTTTGTTTCCTTATGTCGTAATTCGACGAAGATAAATTGTAGTTTCGTTCACAAAAGTTTAAAACGAAGCAATATAGTACTGTACATAGGTTGCATCTAATACATTGAAACTCTTCCAGAATAGATTTTACTGTATATCTAAGAAATACAAAAAACATCCATATATCTAATTTAGATTTCCTACGTCGTAACTCCACTGAATTAGCACCCAGATTCGTTAGCACAGGATTAAAACTTAGTATGGTAAGTCATGGTTTATACAGTGTGTACCATAACATGTTGGAACTCTTCGAGGATAGATTAGGCATAAAAATCTAATACAAAACATCTAAGAATTTAGTTTAATTTCATTTTCCAGGGAGGCAAAATTCAGTCCCGTTTACATAAGATTATAATTTGTACTGTAACTTATACAGGGTGTACAATAACAATGTCGAAAGTACTAGGGGATATATTTAGCATCTAGAAACAAGAAAAAAGTCCATGCATTCAGTTTAGTTTCCATACGTCGTAATTCAAGGGAGATAAAATTCAGTTTCGTTTACATAACATTATAATTTATGCACTAAGTTACACAGGGTATGCAATAACATTTCGAAACTATTTCGGGGTATATTTAGCATCTAAAAACAAAAGAAAAAAATCCATGCATTCAGTTTAGTTTCCATACGTCGTAATTCAAGGGAGATAAAATTCAGTTTCGTTTAGGTAAAGATTATAATTTATACACTAAGTTGTACAGGGTGTACACTAACATGTCGAAACTATTTTGGGCTATATTCAGCATTTAAAACAAAGAAAAAAATCCATATATTCAGTTTAGATTCCATACGTCGTAATTCAACGGAAAAAATTCAGTTTCATTTACGTAAGATTATAATTTATACACTAAGTTATACAGGGTGTACAATAACATGTCGAAACTATTTCGGGGTATATTCAGCATCTAAAAACAAAGAAAAAAATCCATGCATTCAGTTTAGTTTCCATACGTCTTAATTCAACGGAGATAAAATTCAGTTTCGTTTACATAAGATTATAATTTATACACTAAGTTTTACAGGGTGTACAATAACATATCGAAACTATTTCGGGGTATATTTAGCATTTAAAAACACAGGAAAAAATGCATACATTCAGTTTAGTTTCCATACATCGTAATTCCACGGAGATAAAATTCAGTTCCGTTTACATAAGATTATAATTTTACACTAAGTTTTACAGGATGTGCAATAACATGTCGAAACTATTTCAGGGTATATTCAGCACCTAAAAACAAAGGAAAAAATTCATACATTCAGTTTAGTTTCCATTCATTGTAGGCTCATCCAACACAGATAACTCAGTTTCGTTCATACAGGATTAAATTTCAGTATGCTGGGTTTGCAGAATGGTATGTACATATTCGTACATTACTTTTCAGAATTAAACTATGTTGTATGTTAAAATGACTTAAGACTTAGTTACTTGGGCAAGCGAAGACATCTGTCACATGCTGCACGCAATTCATTTCACACTAAGATACGTAAAATGCAACACTGAGCAGTATCAATGTGATATACAGTCTTTTTTTTTTAGCCTTTTATATGGGTCTCTAGGATACGAGTAAGTTTTGATTCAAGCTGATTCGGCCTTGTGCATCTGCGGTGTTTCATGTTGAATTATTCAGCAACTTCGTGGTTGCTACAGCCAGACGCGTGTGGCAATATGTATTACTCTGCAGGGAAACGGAAAGCGAAAGTGATTTTACATTTTATCCCTAGGTAGGGTGCAGTGACCCTTTGAAGTTCAGCAGAATGCGCTCACGTGAGAAGCTGCAATGAAGGAGTTAGGGGCGGCGCACCCCAACAAAAGCGGTTCGATTTATTCGTTAATGTGGGGAATTTTATGTTACAACCACTCCCCATTTTTAAACGTGTTATATTGATTATTTTGCATTACAATGTTACCAACTTTTGAAGCTTAAATAAATAAAGTATATTCCTATATTACAGACATCGGTAGAGTCTGTGCTCTGTGACGTCATCCCTTAGAATAATTCTACTTTGTTTTAAGAACATCGTCATTCAGCCATCTGATTGAGTAGAGAAGGGATGATGCTAATTCCATTATACAGACATTACATTTTATGAAATACAATACTAAAAAATCTACACACAGAATTTAAAACACTAATCCGCTCTAGAATATGCCATTAGGAAAGTTCAGGATAACAGACAGGGTTTGAAGTTGAACGGGTTACATCAGCTGCTTGTCTATGCGGATGACGTGAATATGTTAGGAGAAAATCCACAAACGATTAGGGAAAACACACCGAAATTTTACTTGAAGCAAGTAAAACTATAGGTTTGGAAGTAAATCACGAAAAGACGAAGTATATGATTATGTCTCGTGACCAGAATATTATACGAAATGGAAATATAGAAATTGGAGATTTATCCTTCGAAAAGGTGGAAAAATTCAAATATCTTGCAGCAACAGTAACAAATATAAATGCCACTCGGGAGAAAATTAAACGCAGAATAGATATGGGAAATGCCTGTTATTATTCGGTTGAGAAGCTTTTGTCATCTAGTCTGCTGTCAAAAAATCTGAAAGTTAGAATTTATAAAACAGTTATATTACCGGTTGTTCTGTATGGTTGTGAAACTTAGACTCTCACTTTGAGAGAGGAACAGAGGTTAAGGGTGTTTGAGAATAAAATTCTTAGGAAAATATTTGGGGCTAAGAGGGATGAAGTTACAGGAGAATGGAGAAAGTTGCATAACACAGAACTGCACGCATTGTATTCTTCACCTGACATAATTAGGAACATTAAATCCAGACGTTTGAGATGGGCAGGGCATGCAGCACGTATGGGCGAATCCAGAAATGCATATAGAGTGTTAGGTGGGAGGTTCGAGGAAGAAAGACCTTTGGGGAGGCCGAGACGTAGATGGGAGGATAATATTAAAATGGATTTGAGGGAGATTGGATATGATCATAGAGAGTGGATTAATCTTGCTCAGGATAGGGACCGATGGCGGGCTTATGTAAGGGCGGCAATGAACCTCCGGGTTCCTTAAAAGCCATTTGTAAGTAAGTAAGTAATTCGGATAAGAATACTTACAAAGGATCACTTTTAAATTTCATTGTTCTCAATTACTAGTCTATATTTAATAGTTTGATGGTTCATTCCCATATACTTTTACTTTCAACAAAATTTTATATTGGTGGCCTGTACATCTGATTTCTTGCATCTGATGAATCCGCGATAGTATTGGTAGCACTTTAAATTAATCTAAAGGACCAATATAGGCTGCATATATATACAGTGACAGGCACAAAAAAACAACGATTTATTTCAAATTTCTGAATATTATCTTATTCTTTCATGGGTACAGCATTAAGATAATTCCTAGACCTATTTAAATATCTATTCATGAAAAAAATTTGATTTTTATAACAGTTTAATTGAATTTTTGCAAGATGTAAGTAACACAAAATGTTAGAGTTAGTACAATGATAAAAGGAAAAAGGACTACACCGAGAAAAATTATCTACAATGTCCGCTTCGTCCGCCACAATTTCAGGACCAAGGTGGGATCGAACCCGGCCGCCTGTATGCAAGACCAGCATGCTACCACTTAAGCTACATAAGTGGCTATGACTCGGTACATTTATCACTAATATCGCTTTCGCCGTCCTACATCTCTCCTTGAGAGTTTTCAACTAAAGATAGCCTATAACTCTTCAGATGTATACTGTAGTTTACTCAACCTTACCGTACACGCGATTCAAGGAACAGCTTCATCCAAAAGGCAAGTCTCTTACCTGTAACAAACAAAACATACAATAAGTATAGCTATTAGAGTAAACGGAACATAAGTTAGAGAAACTGTTGCAATATAATCTGGTCGGACAATATAAAAAATTCCGATAAACATAAAATAATATTTCATGCTCATTCCCTGATAAATTGACTTAATACTGAATATAAAAAATTACAATAGTTTAAAATCGTGCAAAAACTAAAATTATTATATTTCATGTACATCATTCCCTGATAAACTGACTCGCAGATACTGAATATGAACAAAATCCGTCCAATAGTTTAGTAGAAATCGTTGTACACAGACAGACTAGTACTAAAATTATTATATTTCATGTACATCATTCCCTGATAAATTGACTCGTAGATACTGAATATGAACAAAATCCATCCAATAGTTTAGTATAAATCGCTGTACACAGACAGACTAGTACTAAAATTATTATATTTCATAAAATTATACATCATTCCCTGATAAATTGACTCGTAGATACTGAATATGAACAAAATCCGTCCAATAGTTTAGTATAAATCGCTGTACACAGACAGACTAGTACTAAAATTATTATATTTCATGTACATCATTCCCTGATAAATTGACTCCCTGAATATGAACAAAATCCGTCCAATAGTTTAATCGCTGTACACAGACAGACTAGTACTAAAATTATTATATTTCATGTACATCATTCCCTGATAAATTGACTGAGATACTGAATATGAACAAAATCCGTCCAATAGTTTAGTATAAATCGCTGTACATCAGACAAATTGACTAGTACTAAAAACAAAATTATTATTTATTTCATGTACATCATTCCCTGATAAATTGACTCATTCCCTGATAAATTGACTCGTAGATACTGAATATGAACAAAATCCGTCCAATAGTTTAGTATAAATCGCTGTACACAGACAGACTAGTACTAAAATTATTATATTTCATGTACATCATTCCCTGATAAATTGACTCGTAGATACTGAATATGAACAAAATCCGTCCAATAGTTTAGTAGAAATCGCTGTACACAGACAGACTAGTACTAAAATTATTATATTTCATGCAAATCATTCCCTGATAAATTGACTCGTAGATACTGAATATGAACAAAAACCGTCCAATAGTTGAGTAGAAATCGCTGTACACAGACTACTACTAAAATTATTATATTTCATGTACATCATTCCCTGATAAATTGACTCGTAGATACTGAATATGAACAAAATCCGTCCAATAGTTTAGTAGAAATCGCTGTACACAGACAGACTAGTACTAAAATTATTATATTTCCTGTACATCATTCTCTGATAAATTGACTCGTAGATACTGAATATGAACAAAATCCGTCCAATAGTTTAGTAGAAATCGCTGTACACAGACAGACTAATACTAAAATCATTATATTTCATGTACATCATCCCCTGATAAATTGACTCGTAGATACTGAATATAAACAAAATCCGTCCAATAGTTTAGTATAAATCGCTGTACACAGACAGACTAGTACTAAAATTATTATATTTCATGTACATCATTCCCTGATAAATTGACTCGTAGATACTGAATATGAACAAAATCCGTCCAATAGTTTAGTAGAAATCGCTGTACACAGACAGACTAGTACTAAAATTATTATATTTCATGTACATCATTCCCTGATAAATTGACTCGTAGATAATGAATATGATCAAATTCCGTCCAATAGTTTAGTAGAAATCGCTGTACACAGACAGACTAGTACTAAAATTATTATATTTCATGTACATCATTCCCTGATAAATTGACTCGTAGATACTGAATATGAACAAAATCCGTCCAATAGTTTAGTATAAATCGCTGTACACAGACAGACTAGTACTAAAATTATTATATTTCATGTACATCATTCCCTGATAAATTGACTCGTAGATACTGAATATGAACAAAATCCGTCCAATAGTTTAGTAGAAATCGCTGTACACAGACAGACTAGTACTAAAATTATTATATTTCATGCAAATCATTCCCTGATAAATTGACTCGTAGATACTGAATATGAACAAAAACCGTCCAATAGTTGAGTAGAAATCGCTGTACACAGACTACTACTAAAATTATTATATTTCATGTACATCATTCCCTGATAAATTGACTCGTAGATACTGAATATGAACAAAATCCGTCCAATAGTTTAGTAGAAATCGCTGTACACAGACAGACTAGTACTAAAATTATTATATTTCCTGTACATCATTCTCTGATAAATTGACTCGTAGATACTGAATATGAACAAAATCCGTCCAATAGTTTAGTAGAAATCGCTGTACACAGACAGACTAATACTAAAATCATTATATTTCATGTACATCATCCCCTGATAAATTGACTCGTAGATACTGAATATGAACAAAATCCGTCCAATAGTTTAGTATAAATCGCTGTACACAGACAGACTAGTACTAAAATTATTATATTTCATGTACATCATTCCCTGATAAATTGACTCGTAGATACTGAATATGAACAAAATCCGTCCAATAGTTTAGTAGAAATCGCTGTACACAGACAGACTAGTACTAAAATTATTATATTTCATGTACATCATTCCCTGATAAATTGACTCGTAGATACTGAATATGAACAAAATCCGTCCAATAGTTTAGTAGAAATCGCTGTACACAGACAGACTAGTACTAAAATTATTATATTTCATGCACATCATTCCCTGATAAATTGACTCGTAGATACTGAATATGATCAAATTCCGTCCAATAGTTTAGTAGAAATTGCTGTACACAGACAGACTAGTACTAAAATCATTATATTTCATGTACATCATTCCCTGATAAATTGACTCGTAGATACTGAATATGAACAAAATCCGTCCAATAGTTTAGTAGAAATCGCTGTACACAGACAGACTAGTACTAAAATTATTATATTTCATGTACATCATTCCCTGATAAATTGACTCGTAGATACTGAATATGAACAAAATCCGTCCAATAGTTTAGTAGAAATCGCTGTACACAGACAGACTAGTACTAAAATTATTATATTTCATGTACATCATTCCCTGATAAATTGACTCGTAGATACTGAATATGAACAAAATCCGTCCAATAGTTTAGTAGAAATCGCTGTACACAGACAGACTAGTACTAAATTTCAACGCTTGCTAAGGTAATTTATTTATCATAGGCTTTGTCCAGTCCAAATCGCAAAGGAATGCGTACTGGTCATTCTTATAGCCTGGCTGGGTGTCGAACCAGGTTCCCCGCCGTCACGACTTTGACCTCCTGGGCCCCGCGATCAATGGGCTGCAGGGAGGTATGTATGACGTCACGGCGGCCGGCCACAGTTTAACGACTCCAGCACGTGTCGGCAGGTCCATTCATTGCGGCAGCTGACGTGATGTGCAGGTGGCTGGCTGGCTCGTACGTCTAGAATTAAAGTCCTCCGTTGCTGTACCAAGCCATTAAGGTGCGGCTTTGACATTTGGAGAAAGCCATGGTCACATGTTCGAAGCTGACTCTCTCTGTTTATTTCTGCTATCAATAATTCAATTATATTTCTTTAATTGATCTTCTGTATTTCACAACTTTCTACTTTAAAATTTTTAGGTATTCGTTTCTTTCTGGTTCTTGCTTTGTTTGTTTTATTTTATACCTGTTATCATTTCTTTCTTTTTCCTCCCTATTCTCTTCAGTGGCGGCTCGTAGTCAAATGTTCAGGGTAGGCAAAATTTACAGAACATTTTTATGTAATTCCCGCGATTCAATGACAGCTCGCTTTCATCATGCCCACCGAAAACTTAACTCTTGCTTACATAACAATACTGTTCCATCAATGAGCCGTCTCATAATTTGTCGGTTTTTTCTAGTTTATTGTTATACTGTTGTCTTGCAACCCTTGCTGTTCAGACAACATTTCCGAAATTGGATTCAAATTCTTTTCAAGTCTCTTTAGACTTACCGAGTTACAAATATGATCTGATTCCAAGTACCTTCTTTAGATTACAATAACAAACGTGACCACCTACAGCTTAGCTTTAACTTCACTTCCTGTTAGCCATTTATGTGTTTCATATCATACTTACTTACTTACAAATGGCTTTTAAAGAATCCGCAGGTTCATTGCCGCCCTCACGTAAGCCCGCCATCGGTCCCTACACTGTGCAAGGTTAATCCAGTCTCTATCATCATATCCCATCTCCCTCAAATACATTTTAATATTATTCTCCCATCTACGTCTCGACCTCCCCAAATGTCTTTTTCCTCCGGCCTCCCAACTAACACACTATATGCATTTCTGGATTCACCCATACGTGCTACATGCCCTGCCCATCTCAAACGTCTGTATTTAATGTTCCTAATTATGTCAGGTGAAGAATACAATGCATGCAGTTCTGTGTTGTGTAACTTTCTCCATTCTCCTGTAACTTCATCCTTCTTAGCCCCAAATATTTTCCTAAGAACCTTACTTATTCTCAAACACCCTTAACCTATGTTCCTCTCTCAAAGTGAGAGTCCAAGTTTCACAACCATACAGAACAACCGGTAATATAACTGCTTTATAAATTCCAACTTTCAGATTTCTTGACAGCAGACTATATGACAAAAGCTTCTCAATCGAATAATAACAGGCATTTCCCATATTTATTCTGTGTTTAATTTCCTCCCGAGTATCATTTATATATGTTACTGTTGCTCCAAGATATTTGAATTTGTCCACCTTTTCGAAGGATAAATCTCCAATTTTTATATTTCCATTTCATAGTGTTTCATACCATGAAGGATTAAATTTTCTTGCACCTTTAGCACTGACTTTATGAACAATAGAGCTTAATGCAGGAGTGGGTCGTCCATTGTCCAAAATGCTTCTCTTTTCAATGTCATTACGACGCGAAAACGGACAACGTAACAGTTTACTTAATATATCAGTCATAATATAATATTATTGTTATCACTTACATTAACTATAAATCACCAAATATACATAACATTAATATACAGTACGTACTTGCAAAAATCACATTTTCTAAAATACACTGTTAAAAAAACATATTTTAAAACACACTGTTTAAAAACTGTTATACTACTCGTAACAATCTACGTTCTAACTCGTGAAACTTTCAAACAGAAATTTCGCAAATCGTAGGTGTTCGATAATGCTCGTGGGTTCTCGTTAGGGCAGGCAGATTTTCTAGCGCGCTGGCTTAAGCATAGAACGCATGCGCTAAGAAAGCATTTAGAATAGCGATCTCTTTTAATGCTTACTCCAGGGCCAGCTTTGAAGTTACGTGGAAGGTCGGCTAACTTCGCTTCTGCCTACCTTCTGACGCATCGTGATCTGTCCAGTGTATTCTTGTCGCATAAATCGAACTGCCAGTAGTAAGCAACGTCCAACTAACCCTCAAAAAATCCCATTCATAGTTAATTGAAGAATTTCTAAGCACCTAGACAAGAGTATATAATTATATAAGGTTTTCCAAATGTGTTGGGGTAGTTAATAAATATCCACTTTTAGGTTTTTCTAAATGTGTTGAGGTAGGCTTAGCCTACCCTGCCTGCCCTGAGGAGCCGCCTCTGATTCTCTTTCTTAATTGTATATTTTTATTTGCAATACGCCTTCTTTATTGTCTTCTCATTTCCGTGCCTTTTTAAGTCTTTCCGGCTCCATTTTAAATTCTTCCTTCCGTATCCATTTAAGTGTTTTCTTTCGCATCCATTTCAGTTCTTTCTTCTGTGCAGATTTAAGTCCCTCCGCATCTAAGTCCTTCCTTCCGTCGCTGTGTAACTTTTTCTATCAACATACAACTTTACTCTTCCCAACTCATTAGAACTCTTTCCGTCTACATAGCCTATATAACTATTTCAGTCTTCATATATAACCTTTTCCGTCTACATATAACTCTTCCCGTCTTTATATAATTCTTTCCGTCTCCATATAATTCTTCCCGTCACCATATATATTTTCCCGTCGTATAAAACTCAACCCGTCTTCATATAACTCTTCCCGTTTCTATATAATTCTTTCCGTCACCATATAATTCTTCCCGTCACCATATATATTTTCCCGTCGTATAAAACTCAACCCGTCTTCATATAACTCTTCCCGTTTCTATATAATTCTTTCCGTCACCATATAATTCTTCCCGTCACCATATATATTTTCCCGTCGCATAAAACTCAACCCGTCTTCATATAACTCTTCCCGTTTCTATATAATTCTTTCCGTCTCCATATAATTCTTCCCGTCACCATATATATTTTCCCGTCGCATAAAACTCAACCCGTCTTCATATAACTCTTCCCGTTTCTATATAATTCTTTCCGTCTCCATATAATTCTTCCCGTCACCATATATATTTTCCCGTCGCATAAAACTCAACCCGTCTTCATATAACTCTTCCCGTTTCTATATAACTCTTTCCGTCTCCATATAATTCTTCCCGTCACCATATATATTTTCCCGTCGCATAAAACTCAACCCGTCTTCATATAACTCTTCCCGTTTCTATATAACTCTTTCCGTCTCCATATAATTCTTCCCGTCACCATATATATTTTCCCGTCGCATAAAACTCAACCCGTCTTCATATAACTCTTCCCGTTTCTATATAACTCTTTCCGTCTCCATATAATTCTTCCCGTCACCATATATATTTTCCCGTCGCATAAAACTCAACCCGTCTTCATATAACTCTTCCCGTTTCTATATAACTCTTTCCGTCTCCATATAATTCTTCCCGTCACCATATATATTTTCCTGTCGCATAAAACTCAACCCGTCTTCATATAACTCTTCCCGTTTCTATATAATTCTTTCCGTCTTCATATAATTTTTCCCGTCACCATATATATTTTCCCGTCGCATAAAACTCAACCCGTCTTCTTATAACTCTTCCCGTTTCTATATAATTCTTTCCGTCTCCATATAATTCTTCCCGTCACCATATATATTTTCCCGTCGCATAAAACTCAACCCGTCTTCATATAACTCTTCCCGTTTCTATATAATTCTTTCCGTCTCCATATAATTCTTCCCGTCACCATATATATTTTCCCGTCGCATAAAACTCAACCCGTCTTCATATAACTCTTCCCGTTTCTATATAACTCTTTCCGTCTCCATATAATTCTTCCCGTCACCATATATATTTTCCCGTCGCATAAAACTCAACCCGTCTTCATATAACTCTTCCCGTTTCTATATAATTCTTTCCGTCTCCATATAATTCTTCCCGTCACCATATATATTTTCCCGTCGCATAAAACTCAACCCGTCTTCATATAACTCTTCCCGTTTCTATATAACTCTTCCCGTTTCTATATAACTCTTCCCGTTTCTATATAACACTTCCCGTTTCTATACATAATTCTTTCCGTCTCCATATAAAACTTCCCTCAACGAATGACTTATCCCGTCGCCATAAAACTCATCCCGTCTTCATATAACTCTTCCCGTTTCTATATAACTCTTCCCGTTTTTATAACTCTTCCCGTTTCTATATAACTCTTTCCGTCTCCATATAATTCTTCCCGTCACCATATATATTTTCCCGTCGCATAAAACTCAACCCGTCTTCATATAACTCTTCCCGTTTCTATATAATTCTTTCCGTCTCCATATCATTCTTCCCGTCACCATATATATTTTCCCGTCGTATAAAACTCAACCCGTCTTCATATAACTCTTCCCGTTTCTATATAATTCTTTCCGTCACCATATAATTCTTCCCGTCACCATATATATTTTCCCGTCGCATAAAACTCAACCCGTCTTCATATAACTCTTCCCGTTTCAATATAATTCTTTCCGTCTCCATATAATTCTTCCCGTCACCATATATATTTTCCCGTCGCATAAAACTCAACCCGTCTTCATATAACTCTTCCCGTTTCTATATAATTCTTTCCGTCTCCATATAATTCTTCCCGTCACCATATATATTTTCCCGTCGCATAAAACTCAACCCGTCTTCATATAACTCTTCCCGTTTCTATATAACTCTTCCCGTTTCTATATAACTCTTCCCGTTTCTATATAACACTTCCCGTTTCTATACATAATTCTTTCCGTCTCCATATAAAACTTCCCTCAACGAATGACTTATCCCGTCGCCATAAAACTCATCCCGTCTTCATATAACTCTTCCCGTTTCTATATAACTCTTCCCGTTTCTATATAACTCTTCCCGTTTCTATATAATTCTTTCCGTCTCCATATAATTCTTCCCGTCACCATATATATTTTCCCGTCGCATAAAACTCAACCCGTCTTCATATAACTCTTCCCGTTTATATATAACTCTTTCCGTCTCCATACAATTCTTCCCGTCACCATATATATTTTCCCGTCGGATAAAACTCAACCCGTCTTCATATAACTCTTCCCGTTTCTATATAATTCTTTCCGTCTCCACATAATTCTTCCCGTCGCCATAAAACTCAGCCCGTCTTCATATAACTCTTCCCGTTTATATATAACTCTTCCCATTTCTATTCATAATTCTTTCCGTCTCCATATAATTCTTCCCGTCAACGTACAACTTATCCCGTCTCCATATAACTCTTCACGTCTCCATACAACTCTTCCCGTTGCTACATAACCCTTCCCGTTTTCACACAATTCTTCCCGTCCCCATTCATTATTTCCGTCCCTCTGTCACTTGTCTATATTTCACTGTTCCTCAATGTAAATTCTGCGTATTAAAATATTCTCTATTTCAATTTCATGTCGTCATTTACTTCTTTCTCTTACTCTTTCTTCGCTTCTCCTTTCTCTCTATATTGCTTCCTGCCATTTGTTTGACCTGACACAAAAGCGATCAATGGAGTAAGGTTATCACGTGACGTCATAAGGTCTGAAGACCTAACTGGACCAGGGAACTCACAGCCGGCCTCCCAAATACGAAGACTACCGATTATTATGTATCGTTCAATCATACCTTAGCAGGCCTCCTTATGTCCGCCGTGATCTCTAATCTCTCCTAAGGGTCATGCAACACCCCACGCACGTCCGCTATTTTCCACGCACGATTCTATCCCGAGCTCACTGTACTCATTTCGCATTTGTTTTACTACCAAGCAACCAGGTTATGATAGAGGCAGCGTTCAAAATCATACTGAATTATCTACGGGTTGGGTTTCCATGGTTCGTTACAGAGCTCTGGAGTAATTCTTTCTGCATTAAAAACTGATGAGGAATTTGTGAGTGTAACAAACTACAACCACAATAAAAATTAATACCAGTAATTACAAATAAAAATGAGGTCCGTGTTTCAAAAGAATTTAGTTCCTTTATTATGTTGGGATGATATTGCTGTTTATAGTTTATTTCCTTGAATTGTTAGTCAAAGCCACACACAAACTAAATTAATTTAAAAGACATACTTACAAGTGGCTTTTAAGGAACTCGGAGGTTCATTGCCGCCTTCACATAAGCCCGCCATTGGTCCCTATCGTCAGCAAGATTAATCCAGTCTCTATCATCATATCCTACCTCCCTCAAATCCATTTTAACATTATTCACCCATCTACGTCCCGGCCTCCCCAAAGGTCTTTTTTCCCTAAGGTCTTCCAACTAACACTCTATATTCATTTTTGAGATTCGCCCATACGTGCTACATGCCCTGCCCATCTCAAACGTCTGGATTTAATGTTCCTAATTATGTCAAGTGAAGAATACAATGCGTGCAGTTCTGTGTTGTGTAACTTTCTCCATTCCCCTGTAACTTCATCCCTCCTAGGTCCAATTATTTTCATAAGAACCTTATTCTCAAACACCCTTAACCTCTATTCCTCTCTCAAAGTGAGAGTCCAAGTTTCACAACCATACAGAACAACCGGAAATATAACTGTTTTATAAATTCTAACTTTCAGATTTTTTGACAGCAGACTGGATGACAAAAGCTTCTCAACCGAATAATAACAGGCATTTCCCATATTTATTCTGCGTTTAATTTTCTTCTCGAGTGTCATTAATATTTGTTACTGTTGCTCCGAAGTACTTGAATTTTCGTACCTTTTCAAAGGATAAATTTCTAATTTTTATATTTCCATTACGTACAATGTTCCGGTCACTAAACAATGATATAACGGGAAGAACGTTTAGAACTACGGAACACAGCAACTCTTACGGCGTTGATGTTTCCCGGGTACGTACAGATCTTTTTCTTTTTACCTGGAGACTTCTTCTTTAACGCAGAACCACTTCAAAGTTCTGAATCCAGATTTATATTGCATGGGCTGATGGTATCGGATCATTACGATGGATATTGTAAAACGTCGAAATAGCAGTTGTGCAGAAATGAAACTATTATTATTATTGTCATATGCCTTAGCAGCAAAAGCACCTTGTTCACCCGTCCAACGATCCATTATAAATAAATACTATCGAAGTAAGAATAGATTTTTGCATGTAACAATTAAAATGGGAGTATAAGGGTACAGTACATCAATTATTCATAGATTTCAAAAAGGAATATGACTCGGTTAAGAGAGAAGTTTTATATAATATTATTATTGAATTTGTTATCCCCAAGAAATTAGTTCGATTAATTAAAATGTGTCTCAGTGAAACTTACAGCAGAGTCCGTATAGGCCAGTTTCTGTCTGGTGCTTTTCCAATTCACTGCGGGCTAAAGCAAGGAGATGCACCATCACCTTTACTTTTTGACTTTGCTCTAGAATATGCCATTAGGAAAGTTTAGGATAACAGAGAGGGTTTGGAATTGAACGGGTTACAACAGCTGCTTGTCTATGAGGATGACGTGAATATGTTAGGAGAAAATCCACAAACGATTAGGGAAAACACGGAAATTTTACTGGAAGCAAGTAAGGCGATCGGTTTGGAAGTAAATCCCGAAAAGACAAAGTATATGATTATGTCTCGTGACGAGAATATTGTACGAAATGGAAATATAAAAATTGGAAATTTATCTTCTGAAGAGATGGAAAAATTCAAATAGCTGGGAGCAAGAGTAACAAAAATATAAATGACACTCGGAGAAAATTAAACGCAGAATAAATATGGGAAATGCCTACTATTATTCGGTTGAGAAGCTTTTGTCATCCAGTCTGCTGTTAAAAAATCTGAAAGTTAGAATTTATAAAACTGTTATATTACCGGTTGTTCTGTATGGTTGTGAAACTTGGACTCTCACTTTGAGAGAGGTACATAGGTTAAGGATGTTTGAGAATAAGGTGCTTAGGAAAATATTTGGGGCTAAGAGGGATGAAGTTACAGGAGAATGGAGAAAGTTACACAACGCAGAACTGCATGCATTGTATTCTTCACCTGACATAATTAGGAACATTAAATCCAGACGTTTGAGATGGGCAGGGCATGTAGCACGTATGAGCGAATCCAGAAATACATAAAGAGTGTCAGTTGGGAGGCC